>JAJOZX010003264.1:15000-500733 GCA_023014485.1 Bathynomus jamesi
CAGAAGTCGTAATTCTCCTACATAGGGCAGAAACCAATGCCCTAAGAGGGCACCCTCGCAAATTGTGAATATGTACATTTAACTGCAATAACCACGCATTGGTTTCTGCCCTATGTAGGAGAATTACGACTTCTGACTGATCGAGGCCTGTGGTGTAGTGGATAGCATATCTGACTGGCAATTGGAAGATCCTGGGTTCGATTCCCGGGTGGGTACCTCATTTTTCATTTGTTCGTTATTTCTCTTCCTCGTGTGCAGAACACTCCTCTATACTTACGTCGTTTCTATACATTAATATACTGTGTGGTCATTGCAGTTAAATGTACATATTCACGATTTGCGAGGGTGCCCTCTTAGGGCATTGGTTTCTGCCCTATGTAGGAGAATTACGACTTCTGACTGATCGAGGCCTGTGGTGTAGTGGATAGCATATCTGACTGGCAATTGGAAGATCCTGGGTTCGATTCCCGGGCGGGTACCTCATTTTTCATTTGTTTGTTATTTCTCTTCCTCGTGTGCAGAACGCTCCTCTATACTTACGTCGTTTCTATACATATATATATATATGTATGTATGTATATGTATATATGTATGTATTTCTATTCACCTTTTTGTATTTTATAAATGGCAAGTTAGTCTCCGCAGATCATTATATTGGGGGATGGAGGGTTTATGGCCTTTATTAGCTTTCTAATGTCATCAATGGCCTCCTAGGATTTTTTGGTTCAGGTGCTTGGTGGTCTATAGATGACTATTAGTATCACACTTAGTTTTTCTATTTTCACCACTAGAAGTTCCACAAAGATGTTTGATTTACTTATTATCGTTGCTGTCATATGACCTTCCTGTACATATATAGCACAGCCACCTTTGTGTCTCGTTGTTCTATCCGCTCTTAGTAAGTTGAAGCCCACTTCATTTATCTCTTTTTTATCAATACAATGTTTGCAGTTTTCACAATTTTCTTGGCAATCTTTAAGATGATATATATATAAATTATATATATTATACACAGTATATATGATGCAAACCCACAAGGTAAAAGAAAAATGATTCCAAGGCCTTTCTTGTATTCAGAAGTACACCTCATCATGGAATGAAGGGAGAAGGTGAGATGCCCCAAATATATACAGCGAGATGGAAAAAAAAGATTAGCACATAATTAATAAGAGTTAATGAGAGGCAAAAGGAATTTTAACAGGATATTGTCAATTTTATACATTCCCACACTGTTGTTGAAATTATTTTTAAAATGGATAAATGCACATTCTAGAATATTCCATTCAATTATATATCTGTTTTTAACGAGCACGTTAGAACTATCCCACTTGATACTGTGATTACATCTATACATATGGTTAAACAATGCATTAGAAATATTTGCTGTTCTACACGCATGTTTATGCTGTTTTACCCTAATATCTAACGTTTTACCCATTTGGCCTATATATATATACACACTGAGTTACATTGTGTACATCCGATCAAATACTGTACACACAACCAACCACATTATCCAGGCTATTCTTTATTAGGCATGCTTTAACAGTATTATTATACTTAATGACTACGTTGATACCAATTGCTTTAAGTAAAGTTGGAAGATATTGAAAATTAACATGGTAAAGTAGGCTAAGGATATTTTTACACTCAAATTCCTTACAGTTACACTATTATAATACCTATTCTTGGCTTTCCTAAGGCAGTTATCTAAAAATGAAATAGGAGAACATAATTTAGTACCAATATTCATGATATTACATGACTCAATCTAAAAATTCAGGACTGACAACTCTCAGTGCTCTAAGAAACATAGAGAAAATAGAAGATTTAATCGAGGGATGATGGTCAGAATAAAAATGCAAATAAGAGTTATTATTAGTAGGCTTACGATAAACTTCAAATTTGAAATGATTAAAGCATCTGCAAATTTTTAGATCCAGAAAAGATAAGCTTTCATCATTTTCTTTTTCAACCATGAACTTAGATGGGACTAAATTGTTGAGCCTACCAAGAAATAAGTCAACATCCAAATTATTAGGCCAAAGGCATAAAATATCATCTATATACCTTGTACCAAACAAGGTTAAAATTAACAATAGTAGGCAAAATTCTGCTTTAAAAAAAATTCCATATATAAGTTAGGTAATACAGGTGAGAGGGGATTTCCCATTGCCAATCCAAACAACATAGCATAAAACTTATTTTCAAACTGAAATTTACAATCTTTGACACAAAGCTTAATTAACTCAATACAAGCGTTGTGTTGAACAGGGAAAGAATATTCAGAGATCTTATCTTTTAAAAAATCAATAGGTCATCAACAGGGACTTTAGTGAATAATGAGCATACATCAAAACTTACCAATTTGACATTAGGGTCCTTAGGAAACTTCAGTTTGTCAATAAAATCCATGCTATTTACAATATGTGACTCAGAAAGAGTCAACTAATGGCATTAATAAACTAACCAAACATTTAGATAGCTTATAGGTTATGGAGCCTACTGAGCTAACAATAGGCCTCATGGGATTAATTGTGTGTTTTTACTAAACCATAAGCTATCTAAATGGTTAGTTAGTGACGAGGTGTACTTCTGAATAGAGATGTGCCAAAGTATTGGTATTGGTAGTATCGGCAAAGTTTTGAGGTATCGATATCAGTAAAAAATTTGCCAATACCAGCCAGTATGTAGCTTACTGTGTTTGAGTGAGGAAGTGCTCACTCAGTTCAGACAGCTGCACAGCTTCTTTGTTTTTTTAGTTAATAATGATTATTAAATTATCAGCTTATTTGTACTCCTACCACTGTACCAGTATAGCGTAAATATAAGTATATACTACACTCAAATGTGATGTTTTTCTGTTAAATATTTGGTGTAGCACCCAGTAACGGCCAATATAATGGATATAATATATAAAATCTCCATGAAAAACTGATTAAGAAAATGTATATCTTGTGCAAATTGCTCTTAAACGTTGTTTTTTATACATAAAAACATTGTAATATAATGCAATACCTACAAAGATTCCATAAAAGTTAGTTGATAGACGAATTTCATCAAATATTTTTGGAGCGTTTTATTTGTGCAGATAGAGAACAAAAATTTAAAAAAAAAATTCAAATAAATAACAAATTAGAAGCACCGTAACCTAACTTAAGCTAATATATATTCAAAATATACAATTACAATATAATAATGTAGTGTTTACCTCATTTATTTATTTAATTTAATTATTTCTTTAACTTTATTCTCATTATTCCATTTTACTTCTACCATTTATCATTCTCGTTACACTCATTTTCATGGTACTGTATATAATTGCGTTGGTAGCATGGTCATTTTGGAAACCGTTATGGGGAAGGGGGGTTAATTAACACTCTAATTACACTTTTTATGCTTTATTTAATTATCGAAATGACACTTAATAAATGGGGGATGCAAGTGGGAGATTTAATTATAATATTTTACGTCGGAGAGGCACAAGAATAATTTACAGTTATGACTACATTGTTACACCTTACACAGATTGCGCTGTTTGAATGACTGGGGCCTCTTGGGCATTTTCTATTCTTTTAATTTCCTACAACCAAAACATTTTAATTTGTAATTAGACTAATTAGACATTACTACACTCATCTGGCAACTCTAACTTTTATGGAATCTTTGTAGGTAAGTATTACTTTTATATTACAATGTTTTAGAGAAATTTGCACAAGAAAAGATGTACATTTTCTTAGTTTTTCTATATTGTATCCATTATATTGACTGTTACTGGGTGCTATACCGAATATTAACTGTGTATCTTTTTTCTAATAGAAATTTCATGCATTAGATTATATTTCACACTTTCATTAGTGTTCACAAGTTAACATTGGAAACTAAGCAGTGTAGCTACTTAAGGAGGCATGTGTTTAACTAGCTTTACTCTTTTACAGAAAAGAATAATATAGTGAGTCATATGCACAATGGCAAGTGACCATCATAATAGTATTGTTTGGCGATTTTTTGAAATTGACAAAAGTGATGATGATAAAGTAAAATGTAAACACTGTGAAAATACATTTTCACGTGGAGCAAAAGGATCAAGTAAACATACTCACAACACTTCAAACATGATAAAACATCTCAAATCATGACATAAAGAACAAATGGAAGCTGAAGAAAGCCATTTAAAAGAAGAAAAAGAACACCAAGTAAAGAAAAGACAGCTGGATAAATACTTTGAGACAACCAAGCAAGAAACTCAGAGATGATGAATTACAACCATCAAGCTCCAAAATTGCAGGTAATACTAATAACTTAAGTAAATATCTATGCCAACTACCAAATAGCTAAACACAAAATCACAAATGCTTTTGATAAATAATAAATATTGTAACTTTAAGTTTCAAAGTTAAGATGGCACTTGATATTAATTTGCATTACTGCACATATTTTATTATTGTGTCATTAGTAATGACACAATAATATCTGATAATAATATCTGATAATGATATCTGATATCTCACTATTATCTCATTACTCATTAAGTAACTTAAAAGTGACTGAGCAATTAGTATAGTATTTCTATTTAATTTTAATTTTTAAATTAATATATATTCAAGTTTTCTTATACTTCTGAAATAATTATAAAATTCAAACCAAATATTGATATTAAAATGACAACTGAACTGACTACTAACTAACATGTACTGCATTAATAACATCTAAATGTACTGTAATTACTCTCACTTTCTTGTATTTAAAACTAAAGTGGTATATGTTTTTTTTATTTTCAGATAGTAGTCCTGGAATACAAATTACACTAGAGCAGACTCTAGAATTGAAGAAAATATGGGACATTAATAGTCAGCAAGCTAAGACCATTCACTATGCCATTAGTGAGATGATTGCTGTTGATAATCAGCCCTTTTCGATAGTAGATGATATTGGTTTCGCAAGATTAATGAAAAAGCTTAAACTCCTTTATGACATCCCCAGCAGAAAATACTTTACTAATACTGTTGTTCCCTCAATACATACTGCTGTCATGACAAAAATTAGAAACATTGTAAATGAAGCTCAGAACATCAGCTTCACAAATGATATTTGGACCAGCTCTTCCAATGATGCTTTCATGAGTTTGACAGGCCACTGTTTAACCAAGGATTTCACACAGAAGAATGTTGTTTTAAGAGTGATGCCATTTCCTGGCTCTCACACAGCAGTCAAAATTACAAACTTAATACAAGAAGTGATAGATGAATTTAAAATTCGAAGTTCTAAAATTCATCTTATTGCAAGAGATAATGGAGCTAATGTTGTGAAGGGTGTTGAAGCTACTGGCTATGACAGTTTGTCTTGTTTTTTGCATACACTACAACTAATTATTCATGATTGTATTTTTGAGCAGAGAATTATTAAGGATATAATTGCCAATTGCAGCCAAATTGTTGGTCATTTTAGCCATTCTCAGTTAGCTAGCTCAAAACTTGAACTTATTCAAGAACAGAATGGCCTACCAAAACATGCACTAAAGCAACATGTATCCACGAGATGGAATAGCACTTACTTCATGATAGAACGCATACAGGAGCAGAAAAAAGCTATTGCCATTTATTGGTTAGTCAGCTAATCTCCCCTCACTTGATGGCAATAAGTGGAATCTTATAGCAAAATGTACAATATTATTAAAGATCTTCCACAAAATAACAGTACGCTTAAGTGAGAGAAACTGCCTAGTGTCAGAAATTATCCCTCAAATTGAATTTCTTACACTTCTTAAACAAACCCTCAACTGATACAAAGTTTACCGGCTTAGGCAGTACAATCAGTGCCCTGAAAGTGTCAGTAGCAAGTAGGTTAGACAAATATGTAGATATCTACAATGTACTTCTTAGTACTTTTTTGGATCCTAGATACAAAAACAACCTCTACAGAGAAAATTAAGAAGACTGTTCAAACAAAACAAGTCTACAAAAATTTAGAAGAACTTAAAAATACTCAGGATAAAATAAAGCAGCTTACAGAGCAGGAGCAACAAATAGAACAAGCATCATCTTCTAGTGGCAATGAAGTTGAATCAGAAGTTGAAAACCTTCATAAATCTTTTGAGGAAGAGGACAGTGATGAGTATGAATTTGACAAATGTTTTGATCAATTGCTATCTGGAGGTGCTCAAGAATTAGCTTCAGAAAGAGGTGATCACAAGAAATCAAAATCAAAGATGAAAAGAACTTCATCATCTGATGACTTAAAAGGAGAAATCAACAGGTATTTAGCAATGGATGCTCTTCCATGTGATGGTAAGCCTTTGGATTGGTGGAGGGTAAATGAAAGTTCATTTCCAAATTTAAGCTCATTAGCAAATAAATTTTTATCTTCTCCACCATCATCTATTGAAAGTGAATGTCTATTCAGCAATGGAGGCAATATATATTCACCACATAGAAACAGACTGACAGCAGATAATGGAGAAATGTTGATGTTTTTAAATTACAATCTTTGAATTTTTAACTTTGATTATTAAATTAATAATTTCAGTAATTTGTGTCTGTGAATTCATGCAACTATTTGGAATAATTCAGTGGAATTTGATTAATATAAAAACAGTCTTGCAAGTTGTACTTTTTCTTTATAATATATATATATATACACCTTATGAACCTTGTTGTTTCGTGCGTTGGTCTCTCTCTAGGTCTGGCCTGGTGGAGTAGCGAGTTGCTTTCTTGCGCTCTCCACCGTACATAGCCAGGCACGCCCGGCTCATCTGGTACTGTCCTGAGCCAGGCATCCAGTCTTTTCTTGAAGACTTCAACTTTGACCCCCGTTACGTTTCTGAGGTCCTTAGGAAGCTGGTTGAAAAGTCTTTGCCCCCTGACAACCAAGCTATTTTCCTTTAGGGTTGAGGAGGTCCCTTGTCGTGCCTTTAATTTGGGAACACTACACATTCTGCCTTTCCTATTTTCCAGTGTTGTTTGAATGGTAATTGGTTTAGTTTTAAGTTTGGTACCAGTTTTCGATCATTTTCCATATGTAGATTATGATGTACCTCTCTCTTCTTTCCAGTGAGTACAGATTTAGTTTTACGTATATATATATATATATATATATATATATATATATATATATATATATATATATATATATATATATATATATATATATCCAAAAAGTTAAAGCATCGACTAAGTTCTCTCCACAAGGTTGGTTTTATGCCTCTTGGTGTGGACAGTATTTGTGCAAAGTTTCACGTTATTCGGTTAATATTTAGGGGTCGCCCCACTTGCCCCCTTTTTGAAAATTTGGGAAAATATATAGACAACTGAATAACTAAATTTTTTTTTGGTTCTCAAAGAATATGAAAGAAAACAGTAAGACAATAGGACATGATAATGGGTGTATCTTCATTATTTCTTCTGCATCAGAGTCGCCTTGGATGGTATTGGTATCTGTTTTCGGTGGGCGGCTACGAGTTGTAGGAGGTACTGCTTCTGGTCCTCGTTTCGTGTCATTGTAGCGTTGTGCGAGAGCAATACCTCGCTCGGCAGCATCATTGACGACTTTCATCTTTAAGGCGCGATCTCTAAGTTCCCTGTAGTTCTTGTCATTTGGCCATTCCCGTGGATCTTTTTGAAGTAACTGGCGCGCTTCCTCCTTACCTCCAACTTTCAAGGCATCAAAGAGGGTCAATGTCCTTTTCGTGACGAAGGATGCCACATCATTTTCAACACCAGCCGCGTCATGTCGATTCGACGGGGGCAGCCATTCTTTTGGGGATGTTGGAGGTGTTGAACCATTCTCCTTTTGGTATCAGGATCGATCCTATTATCGAAGAAGGCCAGTCCAATCAGATGCTCCGACAAGTACCACAGACTGGCGTCTTAGAGCTGTCTTCGCCGCTTGTGCAGCTCCTCCGTGTGGATATTTTTCCAGAAGATGCAGCATTTTGAGATCATTGAGAGGAGCTTGTGTCCCCATTGGCGCTTCATGCCAGTACTTGACGTAAATCAGACTGACAAATAAAGCCAGCTGAGTCACGTTTCGTTCTTCGCGTGCTGTGAGCTTGAATTGATAGTGAAAGAGGTAGATTTTGAGCGCATAAATCGCCTTCGCCATCCATCTCGCGTGGTGCATGGGACCCGGAGCTCGGATAAAGAGTTGACCACCAGTCTTTCCCCCCAGGAAGAGCAAAGATAGTTCAAGGAACTCCTTGTAGTCGTCACGAGGTTGGCTTGCCTGAAGAGCGTTAGGTAAGTAAGTGAGCATCTCTTTTCTCATCTCTTGGAGTTGAGGGTTCTCGAACAAGCTGTCCGATGCTGAGACAAATGCTTCGTGGGAGAGAGATGGCCATTCCTTTTGAAATCGCTTAAAAAGGCCTGTTTCAGGACTTCCTGTTGAGCCAAATATTGAGGCAAAGACATCAGCAAGTACGACTTCAAGTATATGATGTCGACAACCGATCCAAACTAGCTCGTGACCCAATGCTTCTTCAATCCTGACACAGGCTCCGTGATGTAAACCCGTGTTTGACGCAGTGGTATCGAAGACGAGACCTCTCACATGCTGTTCCACGTTCCATAATTTCATAGTTTGAAGGCATGCCTGGGCCTGTGCTTCTCCAGTTCCTTGTTTCATCTTTGGGACACCAAGCAGCTTCTCCTGTCCATTGAATGTTATAAGGATTGCTATCCGATGCACATTCGTCTTCTTCCCTTCAATGCCGGGGAGAAGCTTTCCGTCCCAATGGAGAAGGACAGGGTCTTCTAGAGAGAATGATTCTAGGTTTTCTCGAGCTGCCTGTTCTCGCCCACTTTCTCTGTAGCGATGAATAGAGCTCCGAGAGCACGTCATCCCAGACAGATCATGCCCCGCGGCCTGTAATACAGCTCCAGTTACGAAAACAGCATTCCGGTCAGAAAGATTGGTGCGATCCATTGCTCCAATGACTTCTGGAGATTGGAAAATGTTCGTAACCTTGTTCTTGGGACGCTTTGGTGCCGGAGCTTCAGACGAAGAAGGAATCGGAACCGATGGTCTATAGTCGTCGTCGTCTTGCGAAAAAAGGAAGAAGAAGAGGAAAGATCAATTGATGACACTCCTGCTTCTTCCAAATCTTTCTGTGTTGCTTCATGCCTTGCCTTCCTCTTGGCTTCCTTCTCCATTCTGGATCGCTTTCTGTCCTCTTGTGTAGTCGTTTCCTTATCAATGCCAGCCATGCTGCAAGAATTGACGTCCTTGCGCTGCATGGACAGGAAATTTCGGTCCTCAACGTTGACGATTGTGCTCATGGCATCACTGGTTGCGATGTCAAACAGTTCCTGGATGTCCGCTTTGAAGATGTCTTCATTCATTCTATCGCTGGCACGTTGCCTGGTCCTGTGCTTCTTGAGTGTTTTGTAGCGGTCTAAAAGCTTTGAAAGCTTACGGACACAGGAGTCGATCCGTTGAGTTGGGATCCGCGCTCGGGTCCAGACTTCAATCACCCTCTGGCATGCCTGGTTCAGACTGTCGGAGGTGGTTTGCTTTTGATTGATGTGGTGGTATTGCCCCAAGAGGAGGGCGTCAAGGCATGTAGGGAGCCTTGACGTGGATAAAGTTCCAGTTGCCATCCCTAGAAGCCAAACTTTTGGAATTGATCGAGTTTGAGCCATCGGACCTACGGAAGAAAAAGTACATTATATAATATATATATTCAGAGTGGGGCGACCTCTAAATATTCACCAATCACGCTGCAACTTTGCACAGACCATGTGGACACTAAATGGACAAAAACCACACTTGTGGAGACTATCTAAGACAATTTTGAAATTTCCCCCTATGGATTTGGACCACCCTTATATATAGGGTGAACCAAATGTAGGTGGACAGTAAATGATAACGTTTATTTTGAGAATACATATTTAATTTTTTTGTATACTATAATACAAAATAAAATTTAAATAAATTTAGTTATAATATTTAATATAATATAACACAAACACCATAGTTATAATGAACACCATAGTTATAATATAATATAACACAAACCGTATTCAACCTACTGTCCACCTACTTTTGGTTCACCGTGTATATATATATATATATATATATATATATATATATATATATATATATATATATATATATATATATATATATATATATATATATATATATAATTGTTTATATTCATATGTCACTAAAAAGTTGTAAGGAATTTATCGCAAGTTTGGAGTTTAAAAATTCAAACTAATTTTTTAGTCTTTTTGCCATGGTCTAAATATTTTATTCATTTTGCATTTTATAATTTTTATTGTATTTTTGCCACTCACTAATGACTTAAGTAAACTCTGTGAAGAGTATTAGTTAAAGATTACACCACTGATATGCTTCAATATCAATATTTTGTTTATTGTTGCCCTACTTCTGTAAAACTCTGAAATGAAATTGGAAATAAAGTTAAACTGAGTTTGGAATTTTACTCCTATTAGTTAATTATTAGTTACTTTGAATTATGAATAGTCATGAGTTGACAGCAAGAATGCAATCAACCAGTTGTTAGTCTAGCTGAAACTAATTGAAATTTGAAAGTTTCAGTAGTATTGGCATTGGCAAAGTATCTGCTTTTTCTGGAGTATTGGTATCAGCCAAATTGTTGGTATCAGTATCGGCCAAAATTTTGGTATTGTCCCATCTCTACTTCTGAATACGTGAAAAGCCTTGGAATAATTTTTTTTTCATTGTGGGTTTGCATCATTCATTGATTTCACGTGTTTAATTGTTAAATTCATTATATATATTTTATATATATATAGTGGTGGACCGGATGTCAGTTTTTCAATATATGTGGATCTTTAATTTCAATATCTGCAGATGTGGTTGCAGATATTTAGTTAATCTATCAATATAATATAGAATTATGAATATATGACATAATTTTTCAAATTTTGTGATATTACTATTATGGCAGGCAGTGCATAAGAATTAAAATTAATATTAATGTTTTCATTATGATAAAAATAACTTTCTCAAGAGTTTCAGCCACAGAAAATTCAATGAAACAAGTTTCATTCAATTTTCTGTGTTACCAGCTATTTATATTTTGAGGTTTATATATTTGTTTGTTCATTAATAACACTAGGGAACATTATTTTTGTTTCTTGAAAACTATTTGGTGTTTCTTATAGAACGTTTGATGCTGATTCCAAATATGGTTTCAGAATGTTTCTATCACCCATAGTTTTCGAGAAAATAATATTTCCATTTACTCAGAGTTTTTCCCAAAATATTAGTTAAAATTAAGTGTACTAATTTAATTTTACTTTCTTTTTTTCCAGGTTAACTATATTTAATAGTATTTTTTGCATTAAAAAATATAGCTATTTAAACAGATTTTTAATAAAAAGAGAAATTTTTTTCAAGTTTTGCTCAAATTTTAAAATTTTTCATAGTAGAAAAAATTGGTTTTCCATTCCAAAAAGTTTTCTGTGATTTCAATCATTTTCCGCCAGCATGAATCGAAACTGTATTAATCCCAGAGATACATTTTGCTATGTATGTGGAGAACTGATCATAATGGCACAGAGGAAGACGATGACCCCACTCGTAAAGAGGCTACGAACTTTATTTTGGATGTAAGGTAGGCGACCAAGACAAATCCTGGCACCTCATATCTCATGCATTTCCTGTGCCGTCACTCTTAGGGGTTGGATTAAAGGTACCCGCAAATCTATGCCATTTGCCATACCAATGATTTGGAGAGAGCCCAAGGATCACCTAACGGATTGCTATTTTTGTATGACTAACGTTTCAGGATTCTCTGCCAAAAATAAACATAAAATTCAATACCCAATCTTGCATCTGCCATGAGACCAGTACTACATGACGATGATAACCCAATTCCAACTCCCCCAAAGTCATGGACACTGGATGAAGAGGCTGAAGTTGAACCAATGGAAATTGATGACACTAAAGATACAGACTTTCAGCAACCTGAATCAAATAAACCACGTATGATAACGCAGGTTATGCTGAATGATCTCGTGAGAGATTTGGACCTTCCGAAAAAGAAAGCGGAATTATTGGGCTCCAGGTTACGTGAATGGAATTTGCTGGCAAAAGATACAAGCATATCGGCGTTCCGCACTCGCCAAAAAGATCTGATGCAGTATTTCTCCTCGTCAGGTGGTTTATGCTACTGTAATAATGTAAATGAACTGCTGTTAGCTCTCGGTCATGAGCACAAATCTGAAGATTGGCGTTTATTTATTGACTCTTCGAAGCTAAGCCTCAAGGTTGTACTACTTCACAATGGAAATAAATACCCTTCCATTCCTGTAGGGCACGCTGTCCACATGAAGGAATCTTACGAAAATATGAAACTCATCCTTCAGCAGATTAATTATGACCAGTTTCGTTGGTATATATGTGGGGATTTAAAAGTCATCGCGCTTCTTCTGGGAATGCAGTTCGGTTATACGAAGTTCTGCTGCTTCCTTTGTGAATGGGACAGCAGAGCCAGAGATTCGCATTATTTTGTAAAGGATTGGCCACTTCGTCATAAATGTATCCCAGGATTGAAGAATGTGTCTCATGAACCCTTAGTTGACCCCCAAGAAAATATACTTACCGCCACTTCACATCAAACTTGGCATCATGAAAAATTTTGTCAAAGCAATGAACAAGGAAGATGAGGCATTCAAATATTTGAAGAAAAAGTTTTCACTACTTAGCGATGCAAAGATAAAAGAAGGGATCTTTGTTGGTCCCCAAATCAGAGAGCTCATGAAAGATCAAAAGTTTGATGATGCCTTGAGAGGAAAAGAAAAAGTGGCATGGGAGGCCATGAAGAATGTTGTTACAAATTTTCTAGGGAACATCAAAGCCTCTAACTATGAAAAAATAGTGCAGGACATGATTGAAGCATATAGGTTATTAGGATGTAATATGTCACTAAAAATCCATTTCTTGCACTCCCATTTAGATTTTCTTCCCTGAAAACCTCGGCGACGTAAGCGATGAGCATGGAGAAAGGTTCCACCAAGATATAGCTACTATGGAGAAACGCTACCAAGGGAGGTGGGATCCGGCAATGTTAGCTGATTACTGCTGGACATTGATGCGAGAAGCTCCTAATGAAAACTACAAGAGAAAATCAGTGACGAAGTTTTAAGAAGAATATTTTAAATGCCAATCTGTCACTAATATAATTTATACACTTTTTGAATAAATATTAAAATACAAATTTCTCGGTAACCTTGGGTGATAGAGAAATTCTACGGCTATATTCGGAATCAGCGGAAAAAATCCTATAAGACCGACCTGTTCACGTCCAAGAAACAAAAAAAAAAGTTAAAATTTGTTCCCCAGTGTAATTAATGCTTTACATGAAATATGCATGACTGGGCCTTATAAGCTACTTTATAAGATAATTTAATTGTAAATTGCATAATTTATTAGAGGTAATATCCGCATAACATCCACAGTCAGAAATGCGGATGCGGATGTTAAAAATGATGCGGATATATGCGGATGCAGATATCCAGTCCACCACTATATATATATATATATATATATATATATATATATATATATATATATATATATATATTATATATATATATGCTGCAAACCCACAAGGGTTTTATTGTGAAATTCATCCCATATATACAGTATATATAAATATAAAATGTGTATGTGCATATATAACATTTAAATGCATCAAAGTAATAAAGTAATGATGACCAAAAGTGGTGTCTAAATGAAATTAACCATATCAGCGTGTCAAAAAATTTGCATCTGGTGTTGTGTACGTCACGTGACGCAAGTCGGTCAGAAAAGGTTAAGAGGAGTAATTATTTGAAGTGATATTAAAGTGATATCCTGCCAGATCCGATATACGACTGTTGCTGGTTATTCGGTATCTGGCCTTCTGGCACATCCCTAATATATATATTGTTTCCAAATTTACAATGGTGTGACGACTTACATTTTGAATGAATGAATAGATGTCAGATAATTCAAATTATGCATTTTGTTCATCGACTGTAAGTCAGGTATTGGTTTAGTTACCATTTCTCTCTCCGTAAGTTTAGAAATGCAGTGTTCTCGTGTATGAAATTTTATTTTGTAATTCCTTACTAACATAATAAGTTATCCTTTCCAACCAAGACTCATCTTGAAGGTAAATTTTTGCTTCTAACTTTTGAACAGTTCGGCAGAATGGGTTCATTTATGTTGACTCATCATGATAGTTTTTAATTGATTTTAACTGCAATTAATTACAAAGGGTTTATTTTAGGGAAACCACACAAAGCTACTTCCCTTTGTAGGTCATTAATAATTTAAATTTATATACAGCAATTGAGTGAATTTTAAATGAGAATTTCTGTGGAATGTTTCACTTTTTTTTCACTGACCAAAGGTTGAAGTGAACTGTGTTGTAACATTTTCATCGTGGATGTGATAAACTGTTTAGAAAAATAAATGTAAATGTGCCATTCTCATTATTGCCTGTCTGTAAAGCTCTCGTTATTTGTAGTAAGTGTAGATTTTCCTTTTTTTGAAAATTGAGCATTTGTTTCTCTGTGGTTTAAGGAAATAATAATTATTATGGTATTTTTTCCACTCATTTTGTAAGTGTCATTTTAAGGATGAGTTCATTTATCGTTTATTCTGAAAGCTTTATTATATGCATGTGTCCGGTAGGTGAGCCCACCTTCACAGCGTTTTCGCTCAGAACCCCATTAAATCTGGAATTTGTATACATTATATTGTTAAAAACGAACAATTTATGAATAAAAGCCAATTTTAGCGTATACTGTACTCAATGGTGAAATTATAATATATGAAACTAGTTCATACATTCCTTCAGTAGCATTCAATTCCGTATCTTTTTCATTTTAGACAAAGCTAAAGAGAAGGATACACTCCATGAGAAGAAGGAATAATGACTGACATTAAACACAGGCAGCAGATCCAACTTGGAGTCAGCTCTTAGAGATGCCATAGTTGCCTTCTGGCTTGATTTGATCTCATTTTTCTTGTAGTTTGTGTAGATTAGAGGAAATGATTCAAGTATTGCGAATCATATCTAGTCAGAAATTTAAAATTGTCATATATATATATATATATATAAGCAAACAACCACAAGGAAAAGGAAACACAAAGTCCGAGCGCTTTCGTGATATATTCATTATTATCCTTGATAATGTGAATATATCACGAAAGCGCTCGGACTTTGTGTTTCCTTTTCCTTGTGGCTGTTTGCTTATTAATAAGGTCACGTGTTATTTTGTGATTCTAGTGCATATATATATATATATATATATATATATATATTATATATATATATATATATATATATATACACATACACAAGGTGTTTGAAAACTTTCTGTACAAATTGTAATGGGGGATAGGCAACACCAAGACAAACCCTTTTCGTCTATAAGTGTATGTCCGCTGACGTCACCATTCGGCGCGAGAGGGCGCCACTGCAATTGGCTAAAAGGTGAAGTGGGCTAGACTCGCCCTTGCCGCGGGCATTCTTAAATTGGACGTAGTACGCGTAACATGTTTATTTAAAGAAGGCATGTTTATTTAAAGAAGGTGCTGAAAGTTGCGACCGGTAGCATCAATGCATGCCCGACAGCGTCGAAGCATTGACCGACGTACACGTCGAAAGATTACCGGCATTTCGGGAACAGTTCCAGCGGCGACAGCGATTCTTGCTACGGTCTTCTTCTGAGTAAATGGGAGTCTCGTACACGAGGTTCTTCATGTGTCCCCACAGGAAGAAATCGAGGCATGTTAAATCGGGCGATCTCGGTGGCCAGGCTACGGGCCCACCCCGGCCTATCCATCGGTCCCCAAAAGTGGCGTTCAGATAATCCCGCACATCGTTGCTGGAGTGTGCTGGGGCCCCGTCGTGTTGAAACCACATTCGTCTACGAATAGCCACGGGAACATCTTACAGCAGTTCCGGCAACGTTTCTTCAAGAAATATCCGATAAACCCGCCCGTCGAGTCGGGCAGGCAGCAGGTATGGCCCAATCAACTTGCCATGGACGATACCCGCCCAAACATTGACGGCGAACCGTTCTTGATGAGCATGCACCTGTGTAGCATGTGGATTTGCGTGCGCCCACACGTGAGAATTGTGCATGTTAAACACACCCTCACGTGTGAAACAGGCCTCATCTGAGAACAGCACATAAGCCGGAAAATTAGGCTGCACCGCTGTCTGCTGCAGAAACCAGCGTGCGAATTCCACACGAAGAGGGTAATCCCGAGGTTGTAATGCCTAGACTCTCTGACGATGAAACGGATGTAACTGCTGCTCATGCAACACACACCAGACCAGTTCGTGGTTCACACCGAGGATACGTGCAACACCTCGCGTGCTTGCGCTTGGATTGTCCTCAAGTCGCCGTAGGATTTCTTCTTCCATGTCAGGAGTGCGCGCGTTTCTCTCCCGACCAGTGTCATGCATGTTTGCATGGAATGTTCCAGTTTCTCGCAGTCGCCGATGCAAATGCGCAAACGTTTGGTGGTTTGGCACACGTCTGTTTGGGAAGCGCTGTCGGTACAACCTCATAGCAGCTCTTCCGTTTCCATTGGCAGCCCCATACACCATATGCATGTCAGCCATCTCAGCAGTCGTGAAGCGCTCCATGTTACGCGTACTACGTCCGATTTAAGAATGCCCGCGGCAAGCGCGAGTCTAGCCCACTTCACCTTTTAGCCAATTGCAGCGGCGCCCTCTCGCGCCGAATGGTGACGTCAGCGGACATACACTTATAGACGAAAAGGGTTTGTCTTGGTGTTACCTATCCCCCATTACAATTTGTACAGAAAGTTTTCAAACACCCTGTATATATATATATATATATATATATATGCTGCAAACCCACAAGGAAAAAGCAATTCCGACGAGGTGTAGCTCTGAATGCACGAAAGGCCTTGGAATCATTTTTCTTTTTCCTTGTGGGTTTGCAGCATTCATTCATTCCACGTGTTTAATTGTGAAATTCATTATATATATATATATATATATATATTATATATATATATATATATATATAAGCAAACAACCACAGGGAAAAGGAAACACGAAGTCCGAGCGCTTTCGTGATATATTCACATTATCAAGGAGGAACAGAAATATTTTCTGTTCCTCCTTGATAATGTGAATATATCACGAAAGCGCTCGGACTTTGTGTTTCCTTTTCCCTGTGGTTGTTTGCTTATTAATAAGATCACGTGTTATTTTGTGATTTTAGTATATATATATATATATATATATATATATATATATATATATATATATATATATATATATATAGATGTTCCATGCATTGTTTTTACTTGCAACAATTTTAAAATTATTCGGATTTAAGTATCGAAGCTCATTCCATAATATACGTAGTAATATGCTTAGATGATCAGACTTTTTTTTCTAGTCATTTTTTTTACGATTTATCAATGGGACCCTTTTAATAAAAGTTCTGATATAGCAAATATATGCTATGAATTAAGTCTTTATGCAACAGGTTTGTGACTGAAATGAAATTCTTTAAAATATTGAAATAAGCCACGTGTCAGATAGAATAATTTGGGTGAAAGCCACAATTCTCATGTACTCTATAATCAATTTTTTGTAGCTTTGTTCATACTTTCCACATTTACGTTCATGGTATGTGCATATATGGACAGTCGCAAAAGAGATTTCTTGGGCAGTTTTGCTTTTAATTAGGTAAACTTGGCAGATATATCAAATATGACTTTAATATGTGAACGTAAACATTGCAGTAAACTACGAATAGATTTGGAACGAGATGTAAAAGAGAATTTGATTGGATAAGAGTGACTAAAGTTAATTGACCAATGGTATTAGAAAATTTAAATAAGTAGTTTACTTCAATGAAGTCTTCCTTTTGTTTTCCTTGACAAAATTTTTAGCTACACATTGAGATTCAATTATTCAAATTCTATTTTTTGCAATGGAAATGCATAAAACTTGGAAATGCTTGTCTTTCAGAAATTATGTATGTATGTATAATTAGCCGTGTTGCGGGGAGGGTGCTGGTGTACCAGGATGCAGGTGTGAATGAATGTACATTTTAGTTTCTACCTTTTTACGAGCTGCTTGCCTTTTCACCCCAACACATTTGAGAAATATTGTTTTTGATAACGTGTGTGTGTGTGTTGTGTGTGTGTGTGTGTGTATATAATATATATATATATATATATTATATATATATTATATATATATATTTTTTTTTTCTTCTCTGATTTACCGCCGATTCGTACCTAAAGAGCGGTACATATCTCGGCGAGGCAGTGAGTGGGTGATGTTACTGTGCTGGGGGGTAGACTAGGGGAATGAGTAAGGGTCAGTCGCTGGATAGTGGGTAGGAGGGGTACGGTTTTAGATGCGATGGAGCAGATGGGAGTGAGTAAGGAAGAAGAGAATCGCTTCCGCTGAAAAGTGGGGGCCGTCGGCGAGTATGGATCGTAGGCGGTTGGGTATGGGATTTTCGGCCGAGAGAGGGAAACACCTGCGACGAAGAGCGGACAACTTTGGCATTCCACCAGGAGGTGTAAGACAGTGATAGGGGTATGGCAGGTAGGGCAAAGCGGGGCTGGCGATTTCGCCATAAGGTGTCCGTGGGTGATGCGGGTGTGGCCTAGGCGGAGACGGGCTAGGATTACTTCTTTATGGCGGGACCGGTGGAATGAGAGGCCCAGTATCCTATTTGCGGTTTGATCGTGTGGAGTTTATTTTGTGTGGCCTGGTCCCATTCCCGCTGCCATATGGAGCGGAAGTGGGAGCGGAAAGCCGGGAAGAAGTCGGAGAAGGGGAGGGGTCGGGAGGAGGCCGGCAGTGAGCAGGCCGTCTTTGCTGTGCGGTCCGCCGCCTCGTTACCCTGGATGCCGACATGAGCCGGGACCCAGCAGAATGCGATTGTCTTGTGTTGGAAGGTCGTTAAAAAGTGGAAGGTTTGCTGGATGGTACAGACGAGCGGGTGAGGGGAGTTAAATCTTTCTAGGGAGAGAAGTGCACTTTGGGAATCCGAATAAATGACGAAAGAGCTGGCAGAGTGGGTGCGCACAATATCGAGGGCCTCCGTAATGGCGAAAAGTTCCGCCGAAAAAACGGAGGCCTCGCGGGGCAGGCCGACGCCCCGGGAAAGCGGCTGGGACAGAATCACCGCTGAGGAGGCCACACCAGCTTCCGAGCGGGAACCATCCGTGTAAATGGCGACTGCGTCCGGGTGTTGGGTTGCGTGTTCGCGGAAGAGTGACCTGTATATCATGGCGCTCGTGGTAGTCTTCGGTAGGGCACACAGATCTTTGCAAAACTTGATAGGGGTGAGGATCCAGGGGGGTAGATGCTGAATGAAATGGGGATAACTGAGGGGGCGGGCATGTTGAAAAGATCAAGGAAAGAGCGGACCGCTTCAGTGAAGTGCCAGCTCCGTCCCTGAGGTGGTAGTTCTGAAACCGCCGTGCCCAGAAGCGAAGAAGGTAGCCTCTGTGCACGGAGGTATGTCCTCATGAGGAGTAGACCCCGTCGGAGGGCGAGAGGGAGATGGTCGCATTCCACATGGAGGCTGGGGAGGAGCGGAAAGCACCGGTGGCGAGGCGGAGGCCTCTATTAAGTACCGGGTCCAGGATACGGAGGCGGGCGTTGGAGGCTGAGCCGTAAACTACGCTACCATAGTCCAGCTTCGACTGTACTATGGAAGTATAAAGGCGAAGAAGAGAGCGTCGATCTGCACCCCATGTGGTGTGAGAGAGGTGATCCAGGAGAGCGAGGGGGCG
The DNA here is from genome assembly GCA_023014485.1 of Bathynomus jamesi. Lineage (NCBI taxonomy): Eukaryota > Metazoa > Arthropoda > Malacostraca > Isopoda > Cirolanidae > Bathynomus > Bathynomus jamesi. The sequence continues at coordinate 34,792 of JAJOZX010003264.1, forward strand.
TCGAAGGGATTGCTTTAGGTGCTTGAGATGGGGAACCCAATTGAGCCGTCGGTCTAGGGTCATGCCCAGAAAACGCGTGGAGGGTACCACCTCAAGAGGACTGCCGTATAATGTGACAGAGGGTAGAGGAAGGGTTGTGGGTCTTCTTCTACTGAAGACCATACACTTGGACTTAGGGATGGAGAGGCGGAAACCCACCGACGTCGCCCACCTTTCCACCCGGTAGATGGCGAGCTGCATTTGCCGTTGAACGACAGACGGTTCTCGCCCTGCGAAGTAGATTGCAAGGTCATCCGCGTAAATGGAAGAGCGGATGGGGGTGGAAGGCATTGTGAGACCGTGTTCATCACGACGGAGAAGCAGAGAACACTGAGGATGCTTCCCTGTGGGACCCCGTCCTCCTGCACAAAGGTGTCAGAGAGGACTGAGCCCACCCGGACTTTAAAGGTCCGGAAGAAAGGAAGCCCCTGATGAAGGTCGGCATGGCTCCGACGAGGCCCAGATGTCGGAGCTGACCGAGGATCATTGCTCGACGGGTGGTGTCATAGGCCTTCTGGATGTCAAAAAAATTGACAGTACGAACTGTCTATTGTCGAAGGCATCCTGTATGTCTCGGCTGAGAAGCAGGAGGGGATCAGTGGTGGAGCGGAATTGTCTGAAGCCGGACTGGGTAGACGGGAAGGAATTGCTATGTTCAAGGACGAACGATAATCGCGTAGCGACCATTTTTTCGAGGATCTTGCAGGCACAACACGTCAGGGCGATTGGTCTGTAGTTTGTGGGGTCCAGGGAATCTTTGCCGGGTTTGGGGATAGGGATGACGTGGGCCTCCTTCCACCTAGAGGGGAAGGCGCCCTCTATCCATATGCGATTGTATAGGTCTAGCAGGAAAATTTGTAAGGTAGAGTGGATGTGTTGGATCATGCCGTACGGAATACCGTCCGGACCGGGACAAGGGGATCGTCGAGAGGCCAGTGCCGCCTGTAGTTCACGCATGGTAAACAATCGGTTGTAGGTGCTGTCTATGGACGGTGGAGAGGGGCTATCGTCAGGGGCGGGTACGGAATTGGCTGCAGAGGAAGAAACGGCGGCGAAGGTAGAAGCAAGGTGGTCTGCCACCGACTTGGGCTCACATAGGAGTCCGTCGTTAGTCCGGAGGACCGGGGGTCGGGAGGGGACATGTCGCCTCTCGACGCCCCGCACCTTCTTCCAGATGGTAGCCGAAGGTGTGTTGGCGGTGATGCCGGACACAAAGGCACGCCAAGAGGCTCGGCGCGCTGTCTTCATTGTGCGGCGGGCGATGGCCCTGACCCGCTGCATCTCCGTGCGATGGATGGGGAGTCGCGTCCGGTAGAAGCGCCGAGTTGCCTTCTTCTTGGCGCGCACGGCCTCCGCGCACTCCGGGGTCCACCAAGGACCCGTCGGGCGCGGGGGTAGGCGGAGGATTGTGGTACGCTTGTGCTTGCGGCCGCTAGAACGACGGACTCGAAGTATGCGATGCACTCGTCGATGGATGGGAAGTGGGCAGTTGTAAGGGTGGTATATGTGTTGTCGCGGAAGCGGGCCCAATTCGCGTTGGTAGTAACCCACCTTACCGGTACCCGAACAGTCTGGTCGGGTCGATTGAGGGTGAGTTGAATGGGGAGATGGTCACTTCCATGGTCCTCTCGGAGGACTTGCCACGTGAAGTCTAGGAGGGCATCAGTTGAAACGAGGGACAGGTCTATACAGGATGGAGTGCAGGTGGTGGCATGGTAGAATGTAGGAGAGCCATCGTTGAGGCACTCGAAGGAGAGCTCGGTCATGACGATATCAGGGTTGGGGCCATATAGGTGGTGTGTGTGTCGCCCCACAAGGGGTGCGACTATTGAAATCGCCCAGTAGTAGGAAGGGCCTGGGGAGTTGTTCCACGACTTCCACCAGGTCGTCGCGGGAGACTTGAGCGTGGGGGGGAGGTAGATTGAGCAACGGTGTACTGTCTATCCAGGGAGAGCCGGACGGCAGTCACCTGTAGCGGGGACCGGATGGAGAGATTGTAGAAGGGGACTGCGTGGTGTACGAGGATGGCAGCTCCCCTTCGAGTGCAGGTAGGAGGCGGGGTGGCGATGCAAAAATAACCAGTGGGCAGGGCATGGGCCTGGTCCCCAGGATTAGCTCCTGGAGACAGACACACACCGGACGGGAAGTGGCAATCAAGGAGTTAAGGCCTTCATAGTTTGCAAATATTCCTCGACAGTTCCAGTGGACTATTGTGGTTTTCGGGGGATCCATTAGTTGATGAAGGGGGATGGGTAAAGGTGTAGGCGCTAGGAGGTTGGAGTGTGAAGGGAGATCTGGAGTTCGCGAAATTGAAGGCTGGGTCGGGAGCATGGCTGGCTATCTACCGTTCACCAGGGAAGGAATCGGTCGGCCTGTCGAACCCCGCGGAGGTTGCGGGGTCGAGTCGGCCGAGCGAGACCGGAGGCGTGGATCACGGCAGGCAGAGGAACATCGTGGGCTGAGCGGGTCAGAAGTGCTTTGACGGGCTTCTATGGTCGGGCCAGGAGGGGGCACGTTAACCCCAAAAGTGGCGCTACCCCGCCTGTCCGGGGTCTCACGGCGGACCCTAGGTGGTGACAGGGGGTACCAAAAGGACCGGGCGGGTGGGAGGGAGGGCGTACTCAGGGTAGCTGACAAGGAGGGGGCCGGGGATGTTGGGGGGTAGGTACTATGGGGGTGGAAGGAGGTGAACCAGAGTGGTCTCGTGGAGGGGTGGAGAAAATGGCACCAGGAGGCAAGGGCAGATCCATGAGACTCGTGGGCGCGGCCGAGCTTCCCTCGGTCACACCGTGCAGCTGCGCCAGAGCCGCATCCACTGGATCCTCTGGGCTGGGTCTCGTCGTACGGGCGGGTCGTGGATTTCGCCACTATTGTCAGAGTCTGTGGGGGTAGAGTGGTGGGACTTCTGCGATGGGGAGAGATGGACATAGTACGTGGTGGGCGGTGTGAGGGTCCGAGCCGTCTTCTTGGTCCAGGGGAAGAGGGAGAGAGACGTTGGAAGGCCGGAGGGTCTGGCGACACGCTCCGGCGTCTCCGCCTCGACGGCTTGCTCCGGGCGGCAGGTTCGGGCGTGTGCAGGGGTACTGGGAAGGCAGGGTTTGAGGTGGCTGGGACCTGGGTGCCTGGTCCCAGACTCCTGGGGGATTCGTGGCAGGTGAGGTGCGGGAAGAAGGAATGGTGGGGGGACAGGAGACCGTCGGGTCCTGCGAGGATTTGCTTTGTGGGGAACAGGGAGCAGTGGCTGGGGGGGTTTCGGCGGCAGGCCAGGGCGGCGTGCCGAGATGATAGAGCCGAGAGCAGCGGCATAGGACACCCCCGGCCTCACCTCCCGACTCCGCACCCTGTCTCGTGCCTCACGGGGGCTAAGGAAGTCCGTCACTGTAGGCCTCGGACCTCCTTCTCGAACTTGAAGAAAAGGCATTCGCGGGATGAAGAGGGGTGTGCGCCTTCACAGTTGGAGCATTTGGGTGTGTTGGGGCACCTGTCAGGGTGAGCGAGTCGTCCACAGTGACACACAATTGATGCGGCTGTCGACAAACGGAGCTAACGTGTCCAAACTTATTGCATTTAAAGCAACGGGTCGGGTCTGGGATGTATGGGCGGATAGAAAACTCGCATGACGCGCGGTCTCCCATACCCCATACAATGCGGCCGGGGGGATTAGTGTATTGAAAGTAAGGAGCAGACGTGGGGTGGGGGAGGGGGTGCCTCCCTGTCGGGATGTGAAACGATAGATCTTAGTGACTCCTTGGGGTGCGAGGTCCTCCAGGAGCTCGTTCACTGCGATCGACAATAGGCGGGTGGCGTAAATAGTGCCCTGACTCTGGTTCAGGCGAGGGTGTGGGGAAACGGACACCGAGCATCCAAGGACCTCAGTGACGGAGAGTAGGGCTTTTGTCTCTGCGGCTGAGCGTGATTTTACGAGGAGGGAGCCATCCCTCTGTGGGCGTACGTCATAGCGGCTGGAGTTGCTGTGGGTTCGGATCGCCTGGAACGTCCGTTCAGAGTTGGTCGGGAGGGACCCAGATGTAGGCCGAATCACCAGGAATTTGTGGATACTTGGAAGGGAGAGGGAGGCTGTAGAGTCGAAATGGACTGGGATATTCAACGGTCGATAGGACGGCCGTGAATGCCGGCTCCCCCGTCCGCCGCGAGGCTCTCTCCGTGGGGAGGTGGGCTGACGGCGGGTGAGGGGGGCATATGGGGAGAGCAAGAAGCCGGGTTGTGGGGGCAAGTCCTCGGTGGAACTTGACTTGCCCGAAGGTGGCTGAAGTGGGCTGGGGCGAGACCCCTGCTCCAGAGAGTGTAGGTCCAAGGGCATAGTCGAGGGACGGACTGGGGTCGGCAACGGAAAAGGAGTGTGCAAGCGTTCCGCTTCCACAGGGGGTCAACCCCATTAGGTTGCGGTCTTCCAGTGGTAAAGGACTCGAGGGCCTGGTTGCCCACCACCCGAGTGTTGAGAGTAGTAGTCGTAAGCCGAGGGGGAGAAGTGTCCATAGCGAAACAAAAAAGAACTTCATCCCCCGCGCGCATCCAGCCACCACCGACTCCAACAAGGGAAAGGCGAAGCGTGGGCACACTTGGTCCCACCGCCGATAGATGTCACGCAGGGGAGATACACCCGCACCCAGTCCCTGTGCCTGAAAGGCGGCCACTCTCATCCAACGCGCGGTGAAAAGTGGCAGGGACAGGGTTTGGGTTTGGTTGGAAAGCGACAAGGGTGCAGGGCAACCACCTCCCACACCCAAGGGCCAAGGAAGGGGTCAAAATCAAGGTCCAAAGAACGACGCCAAAAAACAGAGAGAAGCCAGAAAGAATGGGTTAAAGGAGAAAGAAAGAACAGGAGATCAGCCGGGTCCCCAAACGGGCCCAATGGTCCACGAGGGCAGAGAAAGCCCTTACACCGAAGAAAGGTGTATTCCCACATTCGCCACAGAGGGACGCGCCCTATCGCTCCGGACAAAGCAAAGGGATATATATATATATATATTATATATGTATATTATATATATATATAGGAAGGAGGGGCCAAGGGCACCCCTTTCCCCCGGAGGAGAAGAAAGACAAAATCAAGGTCCAGGGTTTTCGAGCTGCCTAGACGCTGCGTTTGAAAAATTGGAGGTCATAGACGGGGAAAGGTGGATTGAAGAAGATTGTTCCAGAGTTGACTAGTTGAAAGTACGATTAACCCTTGCGTTAGAGAATTGGACAGAAAAGGAATGAGAACGTGTCGAAAGTCTGGTGCTCCGTGCCCTCCTCAAAGGAGGAGGCATGTAGTTAGTGTGTTCAGAAAAGCAATGTCCGTTATAATAGCGATAGTAAAGAGAGTGAGGCAACTGCGACGAAGAGAGATAGATGAAGACAGTTAGTAGAGGCGGGGAATTGATGAGACTAAAAGCCTTTGATTCCACCTGGTCAAGTACGGCTGTGTGGGTTGAGCCACCCAATACAAGTGAAGCATACTCCATACAGGGGCAGACAAGACCCCTGTACAAAGACAGCAACTGAGCGGGGATGAAGAAACGGCGGAGGCGGTATAGCACACCTAACTTCTTAGAAGCAGTTTTGGAAAGAGTGTGTGTGTTCTTTCCAGGAAAGATCACAAGAAGTTATATTACTTCGAACTGTTAATGCCCTGCAAGCCTTTATCTTTTCTCACGTTAAAACATGCTGCATTTCAAGTTATATTACTTCTGTTAATGCCCTTGTAGGGGGATCTCGGTCCCCCACGAAGAATAAAATTGAATGAAAATAAAGAATTTTAATCCATATTAAGAGAAGAATCACAGATGTAAGCTAAAAAGGTTATATTTAAAACACAGATGTTCGAGACAGCCTGTGTCCGGCCGGACCATAGGAAAGAATAGAGAGAGATGGAGAACAGCAAAATAAAATAATTTTTAAGTCTGTAAAATCCAAAGGTAAATTTGATAATGAACAGCACTTATAAAAATATAAGAAAGTTATAAATAGAATATTTAAGTACGTGATCGTGAAAATAGAGAAGTATATATTCCAAATCAAAACAAAGGTAGTCACACCCTGCAAGTCTGTATCTTTACTCGCATTAAAACATGCTGCATTACAAGTTATATTACTTCTGTTAATGCCCTGCAAGCCTGTATTTTCTTTCTCCTTAAAATATGCTGCATTCCAATTTTATTACTTCTGTTAATGCCCATCAGTAGTTGCATAATATACTGTATTGTGTACAAGTTCATATAAATTAGTAGTGTACTTTACAAATGTGTAGTGTTTTACTGCGTAATTGGTTCAAGTCAGGTCCTTGAAAATCCTTAAAAACTCCTTGATATCCCCCCCCCCCCTCCCAAGGCTTGTACGAACCCTTTGGAAGCCACAAGGTTTTCTTTGCCCAATCAGAGATAGCAGAAAGATCAGAGATCAGGTATTCCATACCCATCCTACGCGAATCATGGAGTGACTATTGAGAGGGACGGTTTGGGAAGCGGGTGGAGAAGGGAAGAATGGAATCATCGGCATAGGAGTGAATAGGACAGGAAGTGCGAATGAAAAGATCATTAATAAATAAAAGGAAAAGAGTGGGTGACCGGACAGAACCCTGAGGAACATCACTGTTAATAGCTTTGGTAAAAGAACAGTGGTCATCTACAACCGCAGCTATAGATGGATCGGCCAGAAAAGAAATTAGAGATGAAGGCACAGATAGAAGAATAGAAACCGAAGGAGGGCAGTTTGGAAACGAAAGATTTGTGCCAGACTCTATCAAAAGCTTTCGATATGTCTAGCGCAATAGCAAAAGTTTAACCAAAAATGTCGAAAGGAGAATGACCAGGAGTCAGAGAGATATGCAAGAATATTGCCAGTCAAGCGTCCCTTGCGGAACCTATACTGACGATCTGAAAGAAGATTGTGAGAAAAAAAGTGTTTAAGAATCTTTCTATTAAGAATAGATTCATAAACTTTAGAAAGGCAAGAAAATCAGAGCAAATTGGACGATAGTTGGAGGGTTGAGAGCGGTCACCCTTCTTTGGGACAGGCTGAATGAAAGCAAACTTCCAGCAGGAAGGAAAAGTACCAGATGAGAGACAAAGACGAGAGTTTGCCGAGGCAGTGTTTTATCACTGAAGCACAGTTCTTAAGAAGAACAGGAGGAACACCAGGATCGTACGCCTTCCTAGAGTTGAGCCCAGATAGGGCAGAAAGTACATCTTTAGAAGAGATTGTAATTTCAGATACTATAAAGTCTGAGGGAGGAGATGGAGGAACAGCACTGGAATCATCCAGGGTTGAGTTGGAAGCGAAAGTTTGAGCGAGGAGTTCAGCTTTGGCAGGAGAAGAGACGGCAACTGTGCCTTCGGAATGGAAAAAGAGGAGGGAAAGAAGAGGCAGTACAGTTGTTGAAGAGGTTCTTAGCTAGATGCCAGAAAGAACGAAAAGAATTAGAATTGGATCAGTTTTCACATTTTTGTCGGATGAAGCCACCCGTACCCCTATCCCGTCTTCTACCTTCTCGTCGTCTCCACCCCCCTGTGCCCCCAGAACTTCCAATCCCACTGTCCCCATCTGCTCCACCTCAGTAGCAAATAACCCGCTTACTCGCCCTCCTGAAACCATTGCTAACATTTCAGCATATATATCGAAAACTGCTCCCTCATTTCAGCACATATATCGAAAACCGCTCCCTCATTTCAGCGTATATATCGAAAACCGCTCCCTCATTTCAGCGTATGTATATCGAAAACCGCTCCCTCATTTCAGCGTATATATTGAAAACCTCTCCCTCATTTCAGCATATGTATATCGAAAACCGCTCCCCCTTCTGGTCTCTTCTCCCCTCCGCGCTCTTCTGTTAAACGACCCACCGCCATCCCCCGGCGTTTGGGTCCCTCAGCCAAACTTCCCTGCTCAGGTTCCCCGTCTCCTCGTCCTCACGCCCTTTCCCACCAGTTCTCCCTCCCGCCCCCATACCCCTCCGTCTACACTCTACAGTGATCCCTCTCGTCTTGCCGGCTCCTCTGAGTTCACCCGCCTCCCTTCGCGACCGTCCTCTCCCTTCCTCCATTCCGGATGATCATGATGCAGCTTCTGAACTAACTTCGAGTTCAAGTTGACATCAACCCTTTCCTCCTCCTCCTCCTCCTCCGCCTCGCCCCCAGCATCCTCTTCTCCACCTCCATCCCGGAAACCGGATTCACCCCGCCCTGCTTCGTATCCCCCGTCCCCTCCGCCCCGCTCCCTTCTTGACCTCCCTATGCCTCCGGCATTCTCTCCTCCACCTCTACCCCAGAAATTGGACTCACCCCGTCCCGCTTTGCACCCTTCCTCCCTCATTCCCCAACTCCCCCCTAAACCTAAACTCCCTCCACCTCCGTTTATCCGCTCTTCGATCTCCTCCTCTTTATCCTGCCCCCAAGTCTCGTCTACTCGTTCTATTGGTCACTCTTTTAAATCTCGCCCGATAACGTCTCTCATCCTCCAATGGAATTATCGTGGCCTTCTCCCTATTTGAGATTTTTCCCCAGTGTGTGTCTGCCTTCAGGTGACCCAACTTGGGGTTCGTCCTTAGCGCCCTCCCCGCAAGTTCGCATCGTACCTCTGCCCCACTCCCCATGATGTGATGCAGCCCCTTGTAGGGGTACGGCCGTTTTTGTCCGCTCCGACGTGCCGTATAATCCCCTTCCCCTTCGTACCCCTCTCCAGGCTGCTGCGGCTCGGGTTTTCCTTGACCGATTTTATTCAATATGTTCATTATATATCCCCCCCTCCCCGTCTCGGGAAGTTTCTGCAAATGAGCTTCTCTACTCTCGTTTTACAGCTTCTTGCTCCTTTCCTCCTACTGGGAGACTTCAACGCGCGCCATCCTCTGTTGGGTGACACTGTCACCAACCAGCGGGGTGACGTTGTGGTCTCCTTTCTCTCAACTACTACTGTCTGTCTTCTCAACACTGGTCAACCCACAGCTTTTCACCTCCAGACCCGTACGTTTTCCTCCATAGATCTTTCGCTTGCTTCTCTTTCCGCCTTCCTTGACTTCTCTTGGTCCGTTACTCCAGACCCTTACGGTAGTGATCACTTCCCCCTCTTTCGTACGTCCCAGATTTCCGGCTCCTCTGCTCTTGCTACCCGATGGTCTCTTGCCAAAACTGACTTGCCCCTTTTCCGATCTGAAAGCCAAACCTTTGCAGTTCCGAGTAACTTTCTGACGATAGACGCTCTCTCCACCTACCTTACCGATCACATCACTTGTACCGCCTTGTCCTCCATCCCCAAGTCGACATTTCCCCCTCCTCCGCCCCTTCGGTCCCATGGTGGACCCCAACATGCGCATTAGCCGTTCGAGCTAAGAAGTCAGCCTTCGTCGTCTTCAACGAAACCCATCCCTTGCTAATACAATAGCTTTCAAACGTGCGGGAGCTCAGGCCCGTCGCACGGTACGTGAAGCCCGTCACCTTTCCTGGCGAACTTATTTCTCTTCTCTCGCCGCACCCCTTCCTCCCGAATCTGGAACAAGATCCAGTAAACCCCCTTCCCATTCGCCTCCTGTTTTTATGGTAGATGGAAACCCAGTATCGGCCCCTACTGCAATGGCCGAGGTCTTGGCCTCGGCCATTGCCTCCATCTCCTGACACGACCACTGTGATCCCCCTTTTCTCCGACGTAAGGCTTTGCTTGCTCACTCCCCTCATATTTTTTCCAGATCCCTAATAACTTCCCTTACAACCGTCTTTTTTTCCATGTACAACCGTCTTTTTTTCCATGTACAACCGTCTTTTTTTCCATGTACAACCGTCTCTTTTTTTCCATGTACAACCGTCTCTTTTTTTTCATGTACAACCGTCTTTTTTTCATGTCGGAATTGCGCTCGGCGTTGGCTTCTTGCGGCAAATCTGCTTCCGGCTCCGATGGCATTCATTTTGATATGCTCCACCAACTACACCCTTGGGCTCTTTTCTACCTGCTCACCCTCTATAATTGGATTTGGGTTGGGGGCACCTTTCCTTCCACAGTGGTGCTCCCCTTTCCTAAGTAGCCATCACTATCTGCCTTTCGAAACTCCTTGAGAAGATGGTTTCTCGGCGCCTGGTGTGGCACCTCAAACGCCACAATATGCTTTCTTCCACACAGACCGGTTTTCGCAGGGGCCGTAGCGCCACTGACATTTTGGTTCAGTTGAATACTGCGGCCCGCAAGTCCTTTGCAGAACGGCTCATCTCTCTGCAGTATTTTTTGATTTGGAGAAAGCATATGACACTACCTGGCGGTGGTGGATTTGCCGTAAACTCTTATCTCTCGGGTTTCCGAGGTCTTCTCCCTTCCTTCATATCCAACTTCTTGTCTTCTCGCTTCTTTCGTGTTCAGGTGGATACTTCCTTCTAGGGATGTACCGATATCGCTTTTTAGCCGATAACCAGTACCGATAATTAAAAACAGTATCGGCCGATAACCGATATCGATATCCAGCTAAGGTTTATTAGTTTGTCATATTTTTGTAACATATTCGTAATTTACTGTGTGTTGAAAATTTGGTAACAAAGCAATAATCCTTTTCATTAAAGATGGCAACACTGCATTAGGTGTCATAGTTTTGTTTGTTATACAATTGGACTGCGGCCTATGTTGGGCTTAGTAAATGTGTTTTTAACCAGCTAGCTGGGTTAATATTATGAGATATGACTACGAGATAGTTTTTTGGTTTTCTAGGCTTTATACCTATTCCTCAAAGGATTGGCTGTTTGAAAAGAAAATTGGGTAAACTTATGTGCTACATTTCTTAGGACCTAGGCTATGATTAACCTGCAGCATTAAGCCAAACATAGTCAATGTTGCAAGCGAACACATGTTCAGTATTGGAGGAAACCTTGCCAGTGCTACTAGAAATCGGCTCTCTCCTGAACATAGAGCAGCTGCTATTTTCACATGAGAACTTCTCTTGTGAAAAAATAAGAGTTATGTGAAGTGATGAAACAATAAAATATTGGAAATTTCATCCTCCAAATAGTCTTTTATTCATAATTTTGGAAAAATCGTACTTTTGAAATATCTACCGATACCGCTAAAAACCTATCGATATCACCGATGCCGATATATCGGAACATCCTACTTCCTTCTCTTCTGTACACTCGCAAGAGAAGGGGTTCGCCAGGGTAGCGTCATTTGCTTCGCTTTGACGATTTAGTGATTGCTCAGCCACCTTCTATGTCGACGATCTTGCCATTTATTGCTCAGGCTCAGGCTCCTCCAGCGGGCCCTGGATTCGGTCTCCAGATGGGCCACAGATCACGGGTTTCGCTTTTCCCCTTCGAAGACTGTGGTGATGCATTTTTGTCGTCGCTGCCGCTGCACCGCCGTCCCTTCCCTCTCTCTTTATGGATCACCGCTCCCTGTAGTTCCCGAAACTAGATTTTTAGGGTTGGGGGCACCTTTCCTTCCGCCACACCCTTTGACGACTCTACCACTTCTTGGTCCAGAGTAAGCTAGACTATGGCTGTCAGGCCCTATTTCTCCCCTCCTGCCTCCACCATGCGCATGCTGGACTCTATCTGTTCCCTGGGTGTACGCATCACCACGGGCGCATTCCGGTCCTCTCCTATTGTCAGTATTTATGCGGAAAGTGGCCATTTCCCGCTGGATGTCCACCGCACCTTGGACGACTTAAAATACCTCTGTCGCGTCCGGCAGTTTTTTTCCAACCCGGTCTACCAATCCCTCTTCAGCCTTTCCACTTCGGCCTACTTTGACCGTCGTCCCCATTTGGTTCGACCGTACGGTCTACGGATGGCCCCCGTCTTGTCTTCTCTTGGGGTGGAAGGACGAGTACTCCCTTCTCCTCCCTCTACCTTACCCCCGTGGACCCTTCCCCCCCCTCCGTATTTGTTCCTTCTTCTCTACTGCACCAAAGTCAAATTTCCACCCTTTTGTCCTCTGTTAGTTGTTTTTATCCCATTCCTCTACCCATTCTGATTCTATCCCTGTGTTCACTGATGGCTCTCGCTCTCCTCTTGGAGTGGGTTGTGCGGCAGCCTTCCCGTCAATGGTTCAACCATCGCTATCCCTTACCCAAGCGGCTCTTATTTTTACGTCAGAACTCTGCTATTCTCTTGGCCCTTCGATTCCTTTCTCACCTCTCACCTACGTCTTTTGTCATCTATTCGGACTCCCGCAGCGCTCTTGAGGCCCTGTCCTCTCTTCTCCCCGCATTCGTTGGTAAGACGGATTCAGGACTGGCTTGTCCTTTCATGATCACGTAAGTTGGTCGCCTTTTGTTGAGTATCTTCCCACTTCGGTGGTCCGGGTAATGAGTGTACGGACGCTGCGGCGAGGGAGGTGTCCTCCCAACCGTTTGACCGTAACACACCTCTTCCGGCGTCGGATTTCACGAGGGTTTTCTGGGATGTGCTCCTTCGGCGGTGGCAGCGCCAGTGGGAGGATGTGTCCGGAAACTTCCTGAGACCTTTGAAACCCACAATTTGTCAGTGTCCTACCTCCTGCCAACGTGATCGACGCTTTGAGACTGCCCTGGTGCGGCTTCGTATTGGTCACACTCGTCTTACGCATGGTCATCTTATGACGAGGGATCTTGCCCCCTTTTGCCCTTGCGGCATTCCTCTCTCCGTCCCACATTGCCTCTTGGTTTGCCCTGCCTTTGCCACTGCCCGCTCCCAGTTCCTCCCTTTCTGCTCTTCAGGCTCGACTCTTACTCTTTCTCTCTTGTTGGGTTGCTCCACGTCTATACCGAAGGACACACTTTTCTCCTTTCTCCACCAGACTGGCCTCTTATTCTCCATTTAATGTGACTCGGGTATAATTTCTTCCTCGCTCTGCTGTTTCTACTACAGGGTGTCCCAGAAGTCTTGGAGGGTTTTTTATTTGGCTATAACCTTTTTCTTTTTTGATTAATTAATTTTTTTTTTTTCAATTAAAGTACCGTTGCTGCAATTAATGAAAATGGAATCCTGGACAGTGCAACAAAGAGTGGCTATTGTGGAACTTTATTTGACAAACAACTCTTCCATCGTTGCCGTTCAAAGAGCTTTTCGATTAAAATTCAACACACGTTCTGCTCCTTCTGATCGAGCTATTCGACGGTACGTCGCTAAATTTCGTATGAGAAAGGGTCAGGGAAACGAACCACGGACTGGGCGTCCTCGGACAAGCCGAAGTCCAACTCGGGTCGAGATGGTTCGTGAAAGCGTTGAGGAAAATCCACATCAGTCCGACGATGCAGCCAGGAGTTAAACATTTCAAGAAGTTCCGTACATCGAATTTTAAGAGAGGATATCGATCTTTACCCGTACAAAATTCAAATTGCTCAAGAAATTAAACCACAAGATCATCAGAGTCAGATAAGGTACGCTAAAGCGATTTTAGATTTACGCAATGAAAATGAAGATTTTCACTAGATATTAAATTTGTAATTAAAATTGCAATAAATATATTTTCAAGTGTTACAAACTTTTTTTTTTTACTTGATCCCCAAACAAAAAAGTTATAGCCAAATAAAACCCCTCCAAGACTTCTGGGACACCCTTTACTTTCTCTCTTTTCTCACGCTCTTTTTTCCGCTGCTCCCTCTCCACTGTTTCTCTCCCCCCATTTCCTCGCGTTCTTTCGTTATTCTAGTATCGGCGCGATATGACCTCGGCAGTCGAAGCGCCGGTGAAGCACTGCTATTCATTCGATTCAATTGTCGGATGAAGGAATTTTTGGCGAGTCGAAGAACAGATTTTGCACGATTCCGGGCAGAAATATAAGCTGAGTGAGAGCCAGGAGTTGGATGGCGACGATACCTTCTGAAAGCCTCCTCTCTGTTGCGAATAGCATTAGAACAAGTAAAGTTAAACCGGTTTTTTTGCATTAGTAGTAGGAATAGAATATGAAATGTACGCATCCATGCTCGAGAGAATCACCTCCGTAATCCGCTCAACACGCTCCGAAGGGCCCCAGCCACGGAAGCAGTAATCATTCCATGGGAAATCACAGAAGTACTGCCGAAGGGCCTTCCAATCAGCGACGCCAAAGTGCCAAAGGCGCCTCTTGGGAGTATCCAAAGGCTGGGTTGGAGCAATAGGACAGGAAACAGATATAAGATTGTGGTTGGAGGAGCCCAACGGAGAAAAAAAGTTTGACAGTAAGAAGAAGGATAAGAGGTAAGAAATAAATCCAGAATGTTGGGCCTATCTCCAAGACGATCGGGGATACGAGTAGGGTGCTGTACAATCTGCTCTAGGTCATTTAGGATAGAAAAGTTCTACAGACGCTAAGGCTAACAAAGACCCAAAGATCCAATATAAGGTTAGCCCGAGAGAAAGAAGAGAGTACGGGGTTAAATAAGTAGCAAAACCTATCATTCGTGGGTTAATATTCATTCGGAAAAAGAGAGAGAAAGACTCACCATCATCATCCGCCGGCCACTGCCGACAAGTCGGAAAAATAATCGAAGAGAATAGGAAAGGGGTGAAAGATGAAAAGAACTAAAATAAGAACGCTTACAAACCATGCAAACACAGTCTTAACTCAAAGAAACACTGTCATACCATGCAAACTACAAACATGCAAGTAAAGAGAGGAGAAAAGAAAAGAAAAAAAAAGTATGAGTATAATAACAAAAAGTGGGTTAGTTTACGCTATGAGCTACATCTAAGTTCGTGTTAGTCAAATTTTTTTTTTTAAATATAATTTTATTGTTGGAATGTCACAAGCTGGCATTAATCGTCAACAGACTCAAACGTTGACCATTACCCCAAAAGCTCCTGTTGCAAATTGTTTCATTATTTTAAACGACGTTAATATTTTTAAAATGCTTATCTAAACGGTTTTTAAACATATTAACGCTGGTAGAGTTCACGACGGACGTGGGAAGCTTATTCCATCTATCAATTACTTGAAACGAAAAAAATTTTTTAGCGATGTTAGTCATGAACGTCTGCCGCGTAATTTAAATCCGTTATTACGAGTATTGCTATTATCGAAAATGAACAATTTGTCAAAATTTACGTTATCGATTTTATTAACGATTTTGAAAACTTCAATGAGCTCCTCCCTTAGTCTCCTAGTTTCAAGTGAATGCAAGTCTAACTCTTTAATCCTATCTTCATCTTTGTAAGACTTGTTGCGTAGTGACGGAATTAGTTTCGTGGCGCGTCGCTGAACCCTTTCTAACCTATCAATATCCTCACGTAAATACGGACACCAAAACTTTTGCGCAAGACTCCAGGCACTGGTTCCTAACTTTTAAATCCTTAGATACGCGTACGCCTAAATCTACTTTCTCGTCAACGCTCGTTAACTGTCTATTGTCCATCGTGTACGTGTAATTATTGTTTGTAAGCTAGTTCACCAGGAATGCTAGTGAAATGTGAGGAAAGCCAAAGGTGGTGGTGAACATTGAAATCTCCGAAAATGGAGATTTCAGCAAAAGGAGAGCGAGTTAGAATGTATTCCACTTTGGAAGTGGGTTATCAAAGAATTTTGGATAGTGGGTAGAATTAGGAGAAAAGTAAACAGTGCAATGTATTTAGTTTGAGATTGGCATGTAAGCCGTAGCCAGAAGGTATCGAATTCGCAAGATTCGAGTTCGGGAATACAAGAACAAGTTAGGTCATTGCGTACATACACGCAACCTCTACTTTTGGAGTGAAATTGAATATAGAGAAAGTAAGAGGGTACAGAAAAGGTGTTGCAAAGATTACCCATATATTTAGTTACATATTCCTTTTCAATTCGTTTCTGAAGTACAACTGCAGAGTACTTATCGTTCAGCAGGATAATGAATGTTTTATAAGCTGAAATGCATAAAACTAAACTTTACTTGAAACAAAATGTTTCTGTTCAAAGATTACATTTTACTGCAGTAAAGCACTGAAAATATTAAAAAAGTATACTGAGCATGCAGTGTAGCCTACCTATCCTTTTAAACATGCGTTTACCATTATGTCGTAGCAAAAGAAAAATTGGCTGAACACTGCATTAATCGACTTCCAAATCATTATGCCAAAGAAAGCGTGTGTTCCTGGAGCAGGTATATTTTCTGACGAAAAACATTTTCTTCGCACAATCCTCGAAATTGATGTGTCGGTAACATCACAAAAATCAATCAATCAGTAAATCTCGCACAATCATGGCCGACTTCAATGTTGGCGTGTAAATAACACATGTTATGACCGTTAAAATATCTCTGAAGAAGATCGACATAGGTGGCAGAGTTACATCCAACCAATATTTTGAAGTTTTGGAAGTAGTTGTTACCATTTATTCGTGCATAGGCACTTTCATACCCAGAGAGAATGTATGTCTGTCTATGCAAAACAGATGCCGCATCCATACATCCAGAATGGTGAGAGCATGGTTTGAGGAACGGAACATAGAACGTTTGGACTGGCCAAGCAAATGATGCGACATGAACCCCATAGGAAATCCATGGTCAACCTATTGTACCTTCGGAAGGTCTTCGATTAGGCAAAGTGTGGGAAGGATTCAGTAGTAGTCTTGATTTCATTGTCTACCACGTGGAATCTGTATCAAGTAAACTGCAAGTAGTTATTGCTACAAGTGCAGTTTGGACTGGCTCTAAATTGAAATTGTCTAAATATATTTAGGTGAAATTCTTTCATTTTGATAGGGTCAATTATTTTGTGATTTTTATAATATAAGATTAGATTTCTATAAAATACAATACTGAACAAATGAAAGTATAATATTAAAAAAAAAACTCTGTTGCGTCAGGTTACGTATTAATAACGGAATGAACTATATAACGAGTATACTTGTACATTTACAAAACAACAGTACAGTAATGAAACTACAAAATTTGCTAAATCTTCTGAGGAGTCATGTGAAACTAGTTTTACCACATTTTTACACTATATGCAATGAGAGAGAGCGGTTTGAGGGCGAAAGAGACGAGAGGAATGCAATTATAAGTACTGTATGATGGTATTTGGTGGTATGAGGAGGACATGTCAGAATGCCTGAGAAACCATGGGTGACGTGAAAGCGGCGGTTCGCAAGCTGAAAAATGGAAAAGTATCAGGTGTGGATGGGAAATATGGGGAAATGATTAAGTATCGGGGATTGAAAGGGTTAAAATGCACGGACAAATGAGTGTGTGCCTGAAGACTGAAATAAAGCAATAATTGTTTCATTGTACAAAATGAAAGGAGTGAATGTAAGAACTAGAGAGGTATGTCTTTTGAATGTAGTGGGGAAGGTGTATGGTAGGATAGTGATAAGAAAGAGTGTGAATGGATATGTACGCTTATTTTCTCCTACCTTCCATATTCTACATCAGGTATAGTGGTTTGTGGTTTGGTTCGGATCCCACTTGAAGCTGAAGGTCCCCTCCATCACATGACCTTTGTTGTTACGAACTTACGAACGAGGTTAAATCACGCACACGTGCACACAGTGATATTAAGATATTATATCTGGCGTCGCAACATCGAGGTCATTGACGCCGAATATACACATTAATTAATGATAAAAATTAAATAACAAAATTATGAAATGATTAACGTTTGGATGGATGATGAACAAATGATAATGCATTGAACGAATAAAGAGAAATTGAGGACAAGTAAAGAATGAGGGTAAAAGCACTACAAAGGAGACCAGCTTCCTCCTCAAACTTAAAAGCCTGGATACCAGGGTAGTACGCTCCCTCTCCGAGCACCGAAAAGAGACGATAGGTGCCATCCACCTTTCGGTGCTCTGAGAAATGAGCAAGACTAGGGGACACGACCAGCAAGTGTTGCAGTCAAGGGACAATGCAGTTATCTCAGTAGGGTCGATACTGACAGTGACTCTCATTTCAAAGTTTAACTTTGCAAAAATAAGTAAACGTAGTTTTACTTCAAGATAATTGGGTCTCAATATATAGTTAATCATTTTGCTTAAGAAAACAAAAGGAAGGCAGGTGAAGTAAATTTATTGAAACTTTCCAATGCCGTTAGTCATTTTTAACCATTAAAATTCCCTTTTACATCTCGTTCCAAACCCACTCATGGGTTACTGCAAAAACAGAAAAACAACTGTCATCAGACCACCTGCCCATCATCATTACAACACGTTCTACACTCTGCCCCCAACAGCCTTCGGCATACTTACAGAAATTACAAGAAAGCTGATTGGGAACAGTTCAAAATACAGACTGAGGAACAATTCACCACATTAAACAGCACACCCATCATAAACATCAATACAACACTCAAGACATTTAATCAGATCATCAATAATGCAAACAAATACATACCCGAGGGCAACATTAGGAAACACAACCCAAATTACACTAGAGAAACAGCTCACCTCATAAGGCAACGTAACAACCTCAAACATAACACACAAAAGCCATAAAACAGCAGATACAACAGCTCAACACAGAAATAAACAACAAACTCAAAGAAAAACAAACAGAAACATTTAGGGAATTCATAACAACACTAAACCACTCCACAGATACATCCAAGCTATACAAGACTATAAACAGCTATAAACCCACTCTAACAGCAGCATTCACACCTCTCACGCGGCTATCTGTCGCAGCCAAAATAATATCCCAACATACACACAACAAGCTAACATTCTAGTTAATCACTACGCAAAGATAAGTCACTTAAACAGAGAAAACAACCAGAAACACGCAGATAGACCAACAGCCAGACACAAGAAAACCTACAGACTCGACACGACCATTACACCCTCCAATACAGACCAGACCACCAAGATCATCAAAAACATTAAGAATTCGAAGGCTACTGGGCCAGACAACATATCTAACATACACCTTAAACACTTGGGCCCACAGGAAATACTAGCTCTGTATTATTCCTGACATAATACTGTATTATTCCTGACATATGGAAACAAGGTAAAATTATTACACGACTCAAACCAAACAAAAATCCAACAGAACCAGCTTCCTATAGACGCATTACTATGCACACCTTCCAAAGTAACAGAAAAACTAATCTTACAAATCACCAACCCACACATACCACTATCGCCTACTCAACATGGATTCAGACCTCACCACTCAACCACGACATTACTCACTAACCTCACGCAGCACATCATGGATGGCATTAACTCCAGACGACCAGCTCAACGTACACTATTAGCAACAATAGACATTAGTAAAGCATTTGATGCTATCCCACGCTTCCCTCTCATAAACAAAATATTCAACACAAACATGCACAATAACACCAAAAGGTGGCTGAGCAACTATCTTTCAGGAAGATACTCACATGTCACATTTAATGGCAAGTCATCCAAAAAAAGCTTTTTCCGAACGGGGTCCCTCAAGGCTCTGTTCTCTCACCAACACTGTTCAACTTATACATGCATGACATTCCAACACTCATAGATAACAGGCTTACCTTATCATCATATGCAGATGACATCACTCTAACATCCACCCAGGGCTGTGGAGCTGGCACCAAAATCTTAAGCTCCGGCTCCGGCTACAGCATTTTCAAATTTCTGGCTCCAACTCCGGCTCCGGCTCCAGCATTTTTTTATGCCCAGCTCCAGCTCCTCTCACCATATATTAATGATTGATAAATCTCTTGAAATTGTACCTTGCTACTCATAGGCCATAGCAGGCAGCCACACAAAACATTTCATCACCATCACATGATTCATCAGGCTACTTTTTAAAATTTAGACCGAAGCCTGTTGCAGCTATTAATCTAAATTCTAATGACTATAGCTATGCCTTTGTGGCTTTTTTTTTATCATTTATTAATAATAATATTACCGACACCTTTCATGACAAAAAAAAAATAATGTTTTACAAAAAGAAAAAAAAAACGTTATTCGTTTGTATTATAGAATGTTTTATTACTTTTTATACATCTTCATTACATGCCTGTCCTCAGAAATAAAATGGCTTCTGCTAAGTCATCCTTCATTGATGCTCTTAAATCAGATTTCACTATTCTCAGTGCTGAAAAGAGGCGTTCTACACTGACTTGTGTGGGTGGTAGAGCTGATACAATACTAGCTACATTCCTTATAATCTTTGGATATAAGGGTATGACATCGTCAACTGTCAGTTTTGAGGAGCGGTTGTATTTTTCTACTTCCTTTAATTCAGCATAGAATTCTTGCTTGAATTTGGTTATTTTCATCTGTGGAGGATTCTTTAATTCTACTTTGAGACGTTTTGCATTTTGATCTATCTATTCTGTCCAAATATTTTGTGAAATCTTCCTCATCATTTGAAGAGGATGATTGGTTGGTAATGCTGCTATCTTCTTCATTCTGGGCGTCTGGTTTTCAGATACCAGCTTTTCCATGCGCAATGCAATGTCATAGAGGGCCTCTTTTCCTTTAGCCTTTTGATCTTCATTTAATAGAACTCTGTTCATTGGGTCTATGTAAACAGCAGCTAATACAATTGCATTTTCTAATAGTAATACCTCTCTTTTCTTCATCGAAGAAACAATTCCCTCAGCAAGTAGTCCTCCTGTTTGATTGAGACGAAATATTAATTCTTTCCATGCCAACAAGAATTCACCAGAAGTTAATTCTTCTGTTTGAAACTTTTTAGTGACAGCAAAAGGGTAACGAAGCAGAACTTCTAATTGGGTCAATTGCATCCATTCATTTTCAGTTAATGAGACATTTTGATTTGCCAGGTCTTCAAGATGTGGTTTCAGATCAAGCAAACGCTTAATCATCAAATAGGTGCTGCCCCACCGAGTATCTTGATCTAAAATAGCTCCCATACCTGAATGTTTCTTCACAATGGAGTCTATTTTTGATGTCGTTCTTTTAATCCATCCCTTATCGCTAACTGCAATGTATGCACAACACAGCGCATGTGTTGAATATGAGATAGCATAGTGGCTTCTTCAGCAATATCATCTAGAACTTCATCATCTTGTTCTGTCACTATCATTTCATTTGCAGAATCAATTTCAGAAATGTCATCTTCATTTTCCATTATTTCCTTAGTAACTGTCCCTCTATTTAGTTTTTCAATAGTGCTTAGCATATTCGAAGCATTGTCAGTGACAATACATAGAACTTGTTCTTTTTTTATTTTAAAATCTTGTAAGACAGTTTCGACTAACTTAGAAAGATATTCACTGGTGTGATGTGCATGTGTATTCCTTACTGCCAGTGTCCGAGTCACCTTTTTATTGTTGTCATCTATATATATCTCATTAATGGCAAAATAATTAACTCTATGGCGAGTGCATCCATCCATTTTGAGGAACACAAAGCGCTCCTTAAGAGTTCTTTGAAGTTCCTCCTTTTTGTGTGTGGCATCTTCAATCACAATCTTTCTAATGCTATTTCTATCCAAAGAAACTTGGAGTTTACTGGCCATTTCTCCATTAAGACCTAAAAAAGCTGGTGTTGAGAAAAAAGATAGGTATACTATTTTTTACCACCATTTCTATGATGTACTTCTTGAATTTATCTGAGGTCATATTTACAGTAACTTTATTACTAGGAAAGAAACTTGTTAATGGTGACATTTGCAATTGTCCCCCAGGACAAATTTTACTTTTAGTTGAGGTGGATGCTTGACTTGCTTCACTCTCTTTCTTATTAACAATTTCTAAAATTTTTGGATGAAATCGTTGTAGATGTCTTTTTAAATTTGATGTCTTGCCAGTCTGGGTTGGTACTTTTGTATCATAGCTTGTACAAGAACTAATTTTAGTTTCACATAATTGTTCATTATTATTTTCTTTCTTACAGTGACAAATGAAATATTTTCCATCTGTAGAAACTGTGATTCAAATAATGCGGACTTTGTTTGACTTTGAGATCTAGTTGTCATTATGAAAGGGCTCAAAAAAAGAAGAATGAAACTTAATATTTTAAATTTTTAAAAATTAAGCTTACTAGTTTAAGTTTCTAAAAATTAACACATTTCCTGAAAAAAATTAAGTCCAATTAGAAATCATTCAAAATAAAAAAAAAAATAGCATAAAAAAGTTTGTATCTAAATATGAACTCTGTATTGGGCTGGAGCCGGAGCTGACACATTTTTTATCAGCTCCAGCTCCAGCTCCAGCTCCAGCTCCAACTCCAGCTCCACTCACCAAAATTGCTTCAAGCTCCAGCTCCACAGCCCTGCATCCACCCACAACGACATCGACACCGCTACAAATAACCTACAAACACATAAACAGTATACAAGACTGGCTCACACACAATAGACTCAAAGTAGCGCCCACAAAATCACCCATCACCTTGCTTACAAGCAACACGAAAGAACACCAGGTAACTCCACAGCTTACACTAAACAACAACATTATTCCACACACTCACAGGACCAAAATACTTGGGGTCACATACAACACATCATTATCTTTTGCAAACCACATTCAGGACATTAAAAACAAATGTACATCAAGACTTAACACGCTTAGGGTACTAACAGGCACAAACTTTGGACACCAGCACGAAACAACAACACTCATATACAAACGATATATAGTTATGGACTATGCTAGCCCATGCTGGGCACCCATTATCTCAAACACCTTACAGACAATACAAAACAACGCACTTCGTATCATTACAGGATGCACTCAAACAACACCAATAGAACACCTGCACACAGAAACAAAAATACTGAAAGTTAGGGAACATTTAGACATGAGGGGAACACAATTCATGGCAGCAGCGACAACTAACCCACAACACCCTTGCCACTACATGTACAATCATGCACCGACACCTCGCACCATTAAAGTAACACCGGAGACATTATAACCAAATACTCCATTCCATACCACGCCCCACAGACATCACACAGTACAGAAAACACACACACACACACACACCTAACCCACAAAGCACTGACACGACTCGGTCCGAATGCGGTCCTAGGTGCGAAGCCACCACCCATTAACAGGTCAGAGATCAGCCTGAGCAGATCGGATCGAGTCAACTTAGCACGATTCCAATGTGGACATCACCCCAACTTACGGACATATAAGCACAGACTAGACAACTCCACAGACGACACCTGCCACCTGTGCCAGGACACACCACAAACAATTGAACACATTATGACAGACTGTACCGTTCTAGCACAACAACGAACACAACACAACACAACATCACTAGTGCGCTGAACCTCTGGTCCACTCCGGAGAGGGCGATCGGTTACCTGCGTGCCGCTGGCTTGCTCGATCAGGGTGGGCTGATCGGCTAAACAACAACAACAACAACAACAACAACAGCAACTGCAATATATAATATAATATAATATGTATTTACCATGTTTGCCTAATTAAAAGCAAAATTGTCCAGGAAAACTTTCCCGACCGCTCATTTCTGATATTATGTGAAATATACAGTGTTAATTTTAAGGCATCGTTTTATTCAAAAGAAATATTGTATTGTTCATTGAATAATAATTTGATGAAGCACTTGATCCACAGATTAAGTGTATGTACAGTTTTCAGAATTTAAGCAACCCGTATGACATTTTCATTACTGCAATTTAAAAT
The DNA here is from genome assembly GCA_023014485.1 of Bathynomus jamesi. Lineage (NCBI taxonomy): Eukaryota > Metazoa > Arthropoda > Malacostraca > Isopoda > Cirolanidae > Bathynomus > Bathynomus jamesi. The sequence continues at coordinate 58,290 of JAJOZX010003264.1, forward strand.
TGGATACGAAGCTGTGGCCTCTTCAGAATTTTGTAGTTTTTTTTTTATAAAGCCTAACCATTGTTTCGTAAATGCCTTTCCATTACTACTACTACTACTACTTGTAGTCTTTATGCAGGGTTTAGACAATTGAATTTTGTGGTCTAGATTTTGACAAGCCAGAATAGTTTTGTTTCAGTGTGTAGTACTTATTGCGAGTAGTCAAAAATAGGTGATCACCTGATATGCAGGTAACTAAGTCCTAAAATAACTTTTTAATGTCATATTTTTGTGTAAATTTTTTGTTACACGCATTTTTAGGTTAAAGAACTGTAGGTGTCATGTAAAACAGTTTCACCATGAAGGACTATTATTGAAGATGTAATTAATGAAGATAGTATTTCCTTCATAAATTGAAATGAAGAACACAACTTTGAAAGATGGAATTGCGTGCGCCTTTTAAAAGTGAAGTCTTCAATTTTATGGAGAGCTCGGAAAATAGCCGCAAGTTCCGTTGTGTATGTGGAGGCGGCTGCTGGAAAGCGGGCAATGAGCATCTACACCAGTGCTTCTTAAGCTTTTTCAATGTCATTCACCCTTGAGTTATTGTTAGAAAATTTCATTCACCCCTGACTTCACCTTATAATCATTTCTGCCTCAGTTTATGCTTTATTTAATTATAAACTTCTTGAAATGCTTTGTCAAATATCTGGAAAGTAAATAAAATAATAAAGTTAAGCTAAATTACTACTTGAAACTCTTACAAATGTATCGCTATATTTCTAATTATTAACAGCATAACATAACTTAACACTATCACAAATTACCAGTTCTATTTTATAATTAGGTCAAATTTAATAACTCGCTATCACTGGCAATAAGCAAGTCTGCACAGCTGCCAACTAGTCTATATTTACCCGGTCAGGTAGTTACCAGTTTCAAACCTGAGCAAAAATTATAATAATTCAGTCTAGTTTAGCTCATTCACCCTTATTACTTCATTCACCTTTCATTCACCCCTAAGATTCCATTCACCCTAACAAAATTTTTATTCACCCTTGGGTGAACCATTCACCACTTTAAGAAGCACTGATCTACACCGTCTCGGTGTAAGTGGTCCGACAAAAAGTTTTGCAGAGAAGGCAATAGTCGGCCTCGGCCCCACCCGATGGAACTCCAAGATAACGCCGTGCTTCACGTGGTGGTGTAGGCTTTGCGAAGACCAAAGAATGAGAGATAAGAAGTTCTGCTGAGGGACAAATCTCTCGCAAGTACAGCCCGGCAGTTCCTCGAGGTACGCAAGCCTCCCACCCCGACCCCATACCGCGACAAGGCGACCTCCTCGGGAGGCGGGTATTTGCCAGTTGTCGACAGAATTAAAATGAATAGGTTGGTCAGTCAGTGAAATTGTGAACCAAATATCACCATTCACTCCGGGCGTTACAGCATTGTTATTTAGCAGAAACCCATTTCGGTAATTGATATTTATTTAATTTCCACATAGTATATACTGACAATTTAGTTTGAGGCTACGTTTTAATGTTTCCACATTTTTGTTTTCTAGCTGTCATTTTTGAACTGTCGTCAATTTGTCACGATCATGATTGCGTTTGCTTACTTTGACAGGGTATCAAAATCCGTGACGGAATAGAATACAAATCAGCTGAGTTATGGAGGACTGTTGTTTACAAATGAAACATTCACAAGAGATTTATTTTGTGATCTGTTTGATTAGGTAAATTTAGTTTTTTAAACAAAAATTAAATGTTAGTTCCTTCTTGGCAACATTATATATAGGCCTCAGTTACGTGTAGTAGCCTTATTTTCATAATTTCCTTTAAGATAGACCGAAAATATTGTGATGTGGCATTTTAATGAAATCGGAATCAGTCGCAAGGCCTTTTGTTACTCAAAATCAGGCTTGGAAAAATTACATTTGTAATTTCATCTGAATGTAATTAATTACACATTTGGCTGTAATTGTAATGACACTATTATATGTTACTGTAATTGTAATTGAAATAATCCAACTCGTCTCAATTAAATTAATTTTTATTTTTTTGACTGATTTGAAAATTGTTTTTTAGCTATTTATTCAAATGAATTCAGTTAAATTAAAAAATTGCGTTAATATTCGATTTACCCCTGCGGGAGCCTTTAACTATTTGCATATCGTATAAATAATCAGTTTTTATACTGATTCCAAATATAACAGCCGTTTCTTGTGCAAATTTTTAGTTTTTCAGTTATTTACTCTCAAAGGTAGCACTACTTTCAATTGCGTGATGTGTTCACCGGTATTGGTGCCTGTGGAAATCCCCAACATCATCTGTGTCTGTCGTGACGTAACATGTTCACTGTTCAGCACATGCGCAGATGATCGGAACTATTTCGCACATGCGTTGATTTCAAATCTCTTCCGCGCCGACCAGTGACAAATTCGAAATGGAACCCAGGTACTGAATCAACGCAGTAGCATGTGTGCGGATATATTTTCGGTCTGGACGTAGGTTAGGTTTGGTCGGGTCGGGTCGGGTCGGGTCGGGTCGGGTCGGGTCGGGTTTTGGTTAGGTTGGTTATATTATGAGAATAGATTTTTCTGGTGTATTTTGGTGTGAATTGTTAAAAGCTAACCTTCATTTGTTGTGAAAATGAGAATTTTTTTTTCACTTTTTTCAGAATTCGGTCATTTGCACAAGAAATGAAAGTCAGATTTGAATAAAACACCAGAAACACTTATTCTCATCAAAATCGACTAGCAGGGGTAAAACAAATAATTACCAAAAATTGGTTAGCAACACTAAAGCCTTCAAGCGACTCAGTCACTCAAGTCTCAGACCAATCACCATTTGAATAGATGATGTAATAGTAATTATAATTGTGACTATAGGAGCCAAAGTAATTGTAATTATCCCAAGAAAAATGTAATTTTTCCAAACCTGCTCATGCTATACGCTATTTCACAAGCATTGAAACGGCTTTCATTAATGATCTTTACCATTGCAGTTGAACTCATCTAGTTAATTATACTTAAGTTTTATCTTAAAAATGGAGTAACCTTCAACTCGCTTACATTGCAGTGACTTCTGAATTCATACTTTTACAATAAATAAGAGAAAAGTAACATTTTTGTTTGTAAACACTAATTCGATTTTATACGATAAGTGAACATAAGTACTTCTCAGAACGATCGCTTTGATACGTATCATTGACGAGTAGATGAATTTTGATCGAGATTAACGCAATCATGACTGGGTATGATTGACAAAGTAGATGACGGCTTAAGAGGAAAATCAAAGACTCCAAATCATACCAAGGTTGTATTATTATTAAAATAACAGTCAAGTCTCTTTAGTCAATAGTTAAAAAGAATTAATTTTCACAGGAATAACTTTACTCCTTATATTAAACATGTCAAAATATAAAATATTTAATTTTATTGCCTTCTCTTGACCTTCAATCGTGAAGAGCCTTTATTAGACTAATAACTTGTACTTAATCTCATGTTCATCCCTGGTAAAATACTGATTACAATCTGTATTTTGATTTTATACGGTTAATTCTCGAGATGCAAGATTTCCTAATTAAGTTTGGTGAGTTCGACGGTTTAAGGACAGAACTTAAGGGTTTTTTATTTGCCGAAAACGGTATTCCTGGACTTGATTTTAAGACTTTGTCATAATCCTTCCAATCGTGTTCTTCGTTCTTCCTCAGATTTATTTTCAGGGTTTTGCCTTTCGTATTCACCTTTGGAGTTTTCTTCTGAAATTAAATTTTTTTTTTACATAATAAAACTTGCATTATGTACTGTGTACAACCTAACTAGGCGAGAGGTGTCCAAAGTGTTTCCAGAAACTTAAAAAAAAAAAAAGGAACAATACCTTCTCTACCCCTCGAAGTATTCCTTGGCATCGACGTACTTCTGCCACACGTGGATATTCGCCAATGGCAGAATTTAGTGCTCTGCTGACGAAACCATGTTCAAATGGTATTTTGGAAATGTTCAGCCGATGTAAAAGGCACTCTTCGAAGATGGTACTTTAGTGGGCGGAGATGACAGTCGGAGGGAGCAAGGTTCGGGCGTTACAGTGGATGAGTGACACCTGTTCACTGGAAGCTGGCATGAACGGATGTGGCAAAAGCAGTATGTCGGCGTTGTCGTGAAGGCGGCAAACTTTCTGGCCCCTCACTCGCAGTCTCTTTCGCTGGGGCTATTCTTTGGTCTCCGGCTGGGTGAATGAGATCCAAAACTCGTCACCAATGACGATACATTTCAAGAATGCATCGCCACCTTCGAAGAGTGCTCTTTACCTCAGATGAAGATCTCCAAAATACCACTGGAACATGGCTTCTTCAGCAGAGAACGGGCGTCAACCACACGGGAATACACTCACTACCCGCCAGATGGCAGAAGCGCGTCGGTGCCAACGGGGAATACTCGAGGATTAAAGGTGTTGTTTGCTGTTTTCACTCGTTATATTATTCCAGTTGGTAGTTCGAAAATAAAAAAATTCCGGAAATATTCTGGACACCCCTCGTAAAATAACTGTTGAGAAATACTGAGGAGGTGCCAGTTTTATGTGCAAGGCGTTGTTCTTCGTGAAGAACACACTATAAATTTTCGCCAGATGAACAAGAAACTTTTTTTTTTATGCGCGAAGGAGGGGCCAAATTAAATAAAATAAAAAATAGTCGAGCTTCACAATTATTCATGTCATTGTAAAACGAATGTATTTATTTTATTATTAATAAAGGTTATTCAATTCAATTCAAATGCCCCCAACAACAAACGCCTGGACACTCTGCGCTTGAAAGATGGGAGGTCATAGACAGGAGGAAAGATGGATTGAGGAACATTGTTCCAGAGTTGACCGGTTGAGTGGATGAAAGATTGAAAATACCGATTAACCCTTGCGTTAGATAGTTGGACAGAAAAGGAACGAGAAAATGTAGAAAGTCGTGTTGCGTGCTCTCCTTAAAGGAGGAGGCATGCAGTTAGAGAGTTCAGAAGAGCAATGTCCGTTATATTAGCGATTGTAAAGAGAGAGGGGTCAAAATACTTCTACTCATTGAAGACAGTGAGTAGAGGCGGGGAAATGATACGAAAAGCCTTTGATTCCACCCGATCAAGTACGGCTGTGTAGGTTGGGCCACCCCACAAATGAGACACACACACTATACAGGGGGCGAACAAAACCCCTGTACAGAGAGCAACTGAGTTGGGGTGAAGAAACCGCGGAGGCGGTACAGCACACCTAATCTCTTAGAAGCTGTTTTAGAAAGAGAACAATGTTAAGAAAAAAGAAGGATTGAGTTGTGTATTGTTGAAGGTAAGAGGATAATCGAGTGGAAGATTGTGACGAGTGGACAGATGGAGGAACCGAATTTTTGAGGCATTGAAAGCCACAAGGTTCTCTCTCCTACTGTCCCATAGTCGTCCTACGCGAATCAGGAAGTGAATGTTGTGAGCGACACTGGAAACCAATGCAATAAACATTTGCTACCCCGCAAAAGTTTGATTTAAGCACGCTACGTAAACGTCACTTGGCTACCAGCAGCAGTTCGACGTTAATTATATAAACTTGGCTACGGTGGGCATAATACTCGACGAAAACTCTGCTTACAGCCTCTTAAAGCGAAAGCTAGCATGTGATAGAGACTATTTTTCGAAGCCTATTCCATTCTTCGACGATGAATGATGTTTTGGGCATCGAAAAATATGTAATTAAATATTTAAGTAATTCCATTTGCACCGCAGCAGATCAAGATGAATTTCATATAGTGTAAGAACAGTGATCCACCGAGGAATGTCCAAAACTATCATTCAGTAGGAGAGAAAAAGGGTTGCAGGGTCTTCTGCAACCAAGAAGCCCTGACCTGAATTCCCCTAATAAGTTTGGGAGCACCTTTATCTCAACTGCGAAAACTAAGGACACACTAAATCTGGCAATTCCAAAGCTGGATTTCGGCAAAATATTATGTACACGTACGTCATGCTTGCCAACATTTTGAAAGGCAAAAACGGTAGGATTTGTAATCAATGCCAGTGGTCTGGGAGCATACCTCCATCCTCTAGGAAAGTTCTGAAAATCTAGCCTCAAATGGTGCTCTAGTGCACTCCGAGCATAAAAGGTTCGATATTATTTGCATGTTACAGTATTTGGTAGAATAGCCTTCAAATTAGTAGGGTTGACAAGTTTGCATACATACATCAAAAAATATCATTTCCAAAATGAGTTGGGTTAAGAAGGCAAACGCGCTTGGATATAAAAAGTAAAAGATAGAATTAAGGCATACACGTTCATTCACACCGGCATCCTGATGGACCAGTACCCTGCCCCAAAAAGCTAAAATTTACACCTGTAGCGCTTCGTATGCAATGTGTGGTGGTGCTTGCAGAGTTTGTTAAAAAATAAGAGCGAGAGCGTCCTGAATCGCATACCTCTAACAAACCAACTCCATTTCAACCTACTTGCAGCCAATTCTCGTGCATTACCCAGATCTAGTCCACGCTTCTTCACGATGTCCATCCCCCTTCTTCTCGGCCCCTCTCTCCTACCTTCGGAAACACTCTTATGCAGTCTTTTCACAACTCTGTCATTTTCCATTCATTCAACATGCCCAAACCATCTTGAATCAATTTCCTCAATTTTACTTCCACTGACCGGCACATTACATCTGTTCGGAACCACAAGATTTCTTATTCTATCAAACCGGCGCTCGCCACACACACGCTCGTTATTCATCTCAACTGCTATTGCCCTTAACTTCTCCCTTACATGCCATGTCAAAGTTTCACACGCAAATAAAAACGTTAGTACTAATGCACCATGTAAATCTTGTGTAACACTTATTTATTGTCTCCATACTAAGACGTGCCCGGGCCTTTCACGATACATATTTAATACTAAACTAGTACGAACAGTTATTAATTATTACGATTACTTATTAACCACTTGTTCTGCGGAGGGTGGGGGGAAAGCATCGTGCTTTTCTACTAGTGCTAGAATAATTAAAAAATGCACAAGTTTAATAACAAGAATCTCCGAGTGTGGACCAAACTCTTTTTGAGGCTTCCTCTCGTCCTTATAACTCTCTCTCTCTCTCTCGTGACAACAGTTCCCTCCCCCCTCCCTCCCCCCTGAGTGTCCATTGCCAGTGATTGTGAAAACTTGTTTTTCAATGAAATTAACTCTGTAGTAAAGTAATAAGTTTCTACCAAATTTAACAAATAGTGTACTTTACTTTAATATTTAAGCATAGTTCAATTCATTTTATTTGTCTAACGAAGTTATAGTTAAAGTAACGAACGTGGTCTCATAAGGCTTGTTTTGGCTTAAGGATTGTATTCGGTGTTAATCCCTCCAAGGCAGAAATCAGATAAGTTCTCCTTTACTTATTATGCCTTTCTTTTTAAATATTGTTAAGTGCAATGAAAATACAGAGGGCCAAGTAAACAAAGCCAAATGCTTTAAATGTAAAGTTCAGCATTAGTTTGTTGATTTTCCTGAAGTAATTTCAGCGACATTTCAATTTTAAGTCTACAAAACAGACATATACTCAAAGATAACCATGAAAAAGTAGGACAAAGGAAGAATAATTGATAGTAGTAAAAAATGAAAGACAATCGAAATATATTTGTTGTGTAGTACAAACAGTTGTAACATTTTATGAATAAATCTGGGAGTGAGCGAGTGCTCATTATTCGTAGGACACTCTTGAAAACAGATAGCGACACCTGGCATATATTTGTTGTCTGTACTACAAATGGTTGTAATATTTTATGAATGGATCTGGGGTTTAGCGCTGATTGGTTAGTTGACTCACTGCCAAATGTCTTTAGAACATAATTATTTCCATTCATCACTCTGGTTTACATATTACTAAAGAAACATAAATGAGTAATTAAATATAAATTCAAGAAGGGGGATGTCAAGGAAGTGGGAAAGAAAGAAAGAAAGAAAAAAAAGAAAAAAAAAAGTCGAAGCCTGTCATCCTGAACAGACTGAAGTTTCAATGTACAGGGTGTACATAAAGTCAGGATCTATTTTTGCGAAGCACTTGGAAATTATATGGAATTCAATCATAAAATGATAGTGGTAACATTTATTAAGTAATTAAGAGTAGGATTCGACGTGACGCCCATCAGTATCCCTGCACAGCTCAAATCGTTCCGCAGCATTTCTAAACACATTCTGGAGCATTTGCGGGGTTATGTTATCTGCAGCAGTTCGTATACGTGTAAGTAAGTTTTCAAGACTCATAATCTTCGTCTGATAGACGTGCGATTTGATAAAGCCCCATGCAAAGAAATCTAAAGGGGTTAAATCTGGTGATCTCGCTGGCCAAGGTCTGTTGCTTCCGCGTCCGATCCAGCCATTTGGAAAACGTCCATTTAGATAATCCTGAACAATTTTGGCATAGTGACAAGGAGCACCATCATGTTGATAGACGACCGGGATAGGATTGTTAGTACCGTCGTCTATCAACATGATGGTGCTCCTTGTCACTATGCCAAAATTGTTCAGGATTATCTAAATGGACGTATTCCAAATCGCTGGATCGGACGCGGAAGCAACAGACCTTGGCCAGCGAGATCACCAGATTTAACCCCTTTAGATTTCTTTGCATGGGGCTTTATCAAATCGCACGTCTATCAGACGAAGATTACGAGTCTTGAAAACTTACGTACACGTATACGAACTGCTGCAGATAACATAACCCCGCAAATGCTCCAGAATGTGTTTAGAAATGCTGCGGAACGATTTGAGCTGTGCAGGGATACTGATGGGCGTCACGTCGAATCCTACTCTTAATTACTTAATAAATGTTACCACTTTATCATTTTATGATTGAATTCCATATAATTTCCAAGTGCTTCACAAAAATAGATCCTGACTTTATGTACACCCTGTATAAAAACAGCCGTTATGCCCTGAGGAAATTCCAAATTGATTCATTTATTTATCTATTTTTTTACATTTAATATTGAACAGAGATTCATATATTATTTTGTGTTAAACAAAGACAGAGCAAAAACCTGATATATATATAAATACATATATAGGCGGTTTATGGATGAAAAAACAAGGTTTTTATGCATATTAAATTTTAATAACATTATAACATTACCAGATTGATGGGTATCTATAAGTTTCATACGTCACTGCTTAGAATATCTTCCAAGTGGCAAATGGACGACAGCTGAATGGATACTACTGGTATGGCATTGCTATATCTGGAGCAAATGCTATTTCTATATCAGCAACACTGATATAGTAATAAACAATCACGGAGAGAAATATTTAGAAACGAACAATGGTTTTTATTGAAGCAGCATCATAAATGCATATAATTGTTTTGTATTAATAAGCTCCACGTTACAATTTGTGTTGAACCACTGCAGCTGTGACTTGGCGGTCTCTCACCTCGAAGAAGAGAATTACAGAAAATAAAACTATTACAGTGATTCATATCAATAATCATAGAGCCATTTAAACGATGATATTTAACAATTTTGCAAAGGAGTTAACACATTCATAATTACCAGTGTATTTGAGAGATTTTATACATGAACACAACAAATTTAGTATCTTGTCCAGCCACCGTTGTTGTTTATGACTTCCTGCAGTCGATGTGGTACAGAAGCATATTTAATACACAGCCATGCTATCTATGATATGTTAAAAGTTAGGTGGAATTGTTAGAATGCGGAAACAGTATGGAAAATGGTCATTGAGTTGCTACACCAGTGGTTCCCAAACTTTTTACATGATTACTCCTTTTGATTAATCACCAAATGGAAATTACCCCCTCCAAAAAGCACAGGAAACTTCATTTTACTGAGCATGATGATAATAATTATTCAGTTTTTATAAACATAATACTCCTATATTTTTATATATAGAGTGCCTTATGTACAAGTTAAACACACATGATATTGGTCAAAGAATGGTTACAACATTACATAGGAAGCAAGAAAAACGCGTCACCACCAACTACTAGTCTAGTGTGAGGGATGCAACCGTTTCTGCTGAACTAACACCTGAATTCTGGGTTCAGTTTCGCTCAAGGCGCAGTGTAAATCGCCTTCAATGTGCAGCCAATTTCTTAGTTTGTTCTCTATGACCATCGATGCTGAAAAGCCTGCCTCACAACGATAACTTGTCGCAAAAGGCACCAGCACTTTCTTTGCCTCTTTAGCGAACAAAGGATGCTCCCCATCCACTTTTGCCCAAAAGGTCTTCATTTTTTTTACCTGCAAACTCAAACTTCAAAATAAGATCTTGCCACATTTTCAGAAATTCTGCTTTCAGTTTAGGCGAGTCACTGCTTTTCAAGGCGTAATAAGTGAATGGCCTCTTTAATTTAGATAGCATCGCTGCGTATTAAATAGGTACTAATTCATTTAATGTCCTTAATAAGGATGTTGATTGTGGATTTGACATACAGTGCCTACACAGAATCTAGATCAAATTAGGTTCTGTAGGTAGAAATTCAATTTTTAGCTTTTCTATAGCGAACGCACTACTATGAACACACCACGTCAGTCTCGGAAAGTCTCTTATAAGTCTTCTCGTGGTGTAAACGTTCCTCTTTTGTAACAATGCGACTACGACCTAAACAGTTAAACGGTCTAACTTGAAAAACCAATTTTTTCACGAAACGAACACTAAAAAAACAATTTTCAGGAATTCCTCTTTACCCCCGGGAAATGTCAAAATTACGCCGACTTTGGTACCCGCTGTGCTACACAGACCATCACATACAAAGTCTAGCATATATCTATGGCAGTGTTTTTCAACCTTTTCTAGGTCGAGGGACCTTGTAAGCAACATACAAGATATTGTGGAACCCAGATATTCTCGATCCATTCTATTCCCCTTCGTTTTGTAAGCAAAATGATGGAAAACTATGTAATAAACCAATTACATATCGTTACGAACAAATATAATACGTTATTCATTGCTTGTTACAAAATAGGCGGGCCGGGCCAGAGCTGGGCACTTGCGTTTTTTTTTGCGGTACTGCGGTACTACCGTGTTGGTCGGTACCGCGGAAAGTACCGCGGGAAATTTGAATGCGGTAGCGGTACTGCTGTACTTTCAGCGATCCTTTGCGGTACTGCGTTATGCGGTACCGGTTTGGTAGTGCGGTAGTAGTACCGCAAAAAAACGCGCAAAAAAACGCAAGTGCCCAGCTCTGCCGAAAATACCCCTTCATTTTCATTCTAACTTAGTTCCGTCTATATATTCTAAACTACTGGGCTTCAGTATGTTATGTTAAATATTTATTACACAACATATCAGAACCCTTAATGTTTTTTCGCTGAAACCCGGGAGAAAACAATGGCGAATGGGCTAGTGGATATTTTCGCTCATCTATCGTTCAGTTGGCAATTCTGACGACGGTTTAGGTAAAACCATAATATAGAAAACTCGAGTGGTACTCTTGCAAGTGTGTGAGACACACGACGATGCAATACATTGGCTTCCTTTTAAGCTGATAACTACCATTTACGTGTTAAGTTGTATTCAACCAATATGTCTTACCTGGGAGATGGTAAATTGAACATGCTGACAATGTTTAACACGTGATGTTGCATTGCATGTTGTGTTACAGTGTTTATTCATTGAAATGTCAGTTAAATGGAGGATTACAGGCTTGCCAATATCATGAACACTACTGTACAGTGGTGTCTCGGGGCCAAAAAAAAGTAACGCGATACGATACTCGATACAATGGCAAAAATATATCTCGATACGATACAAACATACACACACACATATATATATATATATATATATATATATATATATATATGAAACAACTGAATTACTTTCTACTTTTATTGAATTTTACAGACAGTGACTTAATTCATCAGATATTTTGTTTCTCTTTGAAGGAAAGAGTATCGCGTTACTGACACTTATTTGTATCGTATTGAAAGTATCGTATCTTTCAATACGATACAAATAATAAAGAAATGTATCGCGATACGATACAAGATACAGAAAATGTATCGCGATACTACGCCACCCTGATGAACACTGTCACTGTAGTTTTTACAAGACCATTTTTTATTCACTTCATTGACATCTGCCTTGTTAATATACGAGGGTAATTCAATAAGTATCCGCACTTTTTATTTTCACATCTGATAGATTGTAAACATCACTTCTCAACATAGTCTCCGTTTCTCAATACACTTAGTCCAGCGACCTACAAGCTTCCTAATGCCATCACAAAAGAATGTTTTTGGCTGTGTGCGTAGCCAGTCATGTACCGCCTCCTTCAGGTCATCATCGCCTTGGAATCGCTGACCTTTCAAAGCGTCTTTTAGTGGTCCAAACAGGTAAAAATCCGAAGGTGCCAGGTCTGGACTGTAGGCTGGATGGCCGAGAACTTCAAATTTAAGTAGAAAATGCCTTCAAGAAGTCTGTACAGCGGTATGAGGGCGCGCATTGTCGTGTAACAGAATAACACCTTCCGACAATCTCCCTCTCCGTTTTGTGCGAATTGCTTGCTTTAACTCATTCCGAAGCATGTCAGAATACGAAGCACTTGTTACTGTAGTTCTACGCTGTAGATAATGTTCAAGGATAGGGCCTCGTGTATCCCAAAACAGTGTTAGCATAACTTTACCTGCTAATGGCTGCGCTTTGAACTTCCTTGCAACGGGAGATGTTGGATGCTTCCATTGCATGCTCTGTCGTTTGCTTTCTGGTTCATAGTGATGGATTCAGGTTTCATCTCCAGTGATAATGCGCTCCAAAATGTTTTCACCTTCATTATGATACCGCGCCAAAAGACGAGAGCAGACGTCCATACGATTACGCTTGTGCTCTTCTGTCAACTGTTTGGGCACCCATCTTGCACAAACCTTGTGAAAGCCAAGAATGTCATGAACTATCGAATAGGCTGACCCTTGACTGATGTCTAATGGAGATGCAATTTCTTTTATTGTTAATCTTCTGTCATCGAAAATCATGGCTCTGGCTTCTTCCTGCTTGTCACCACTGGTTGATGTTGACGGTCGTCCTGAGCGCTGAGTATGTCACACATGTCCGACCCTCCTTGAACATTTGAATCCACTCGTACACACTTCGCCGTGGTAACGCATTATTCCCATACTGAGCACATAAACGCGTGTGAATTTCAGCTCCTTTCACACCTTCTGCCCACAAAAAACGAACCACGGATCTCTGTTCTTTCAGAGTACAAATTGAAAGCGGCGCAGCCAAGCTCACTACTCGTACGATATGTGACAGCTACGAGTAGCCTAAATAAGCCTATAGATCTCAGTTTGGCTCGTTATTACGAGTATATATTATATATATTATATTATCACTAAAATAAAAAGTGCGGATACTTTTTGAAGTACCCTCGTATATCCCCTTCTTGAATTTATATTTAATTATTCATGTATATTTCCTTAGTAATATGTAAACCAGAGTGATGAATGGAAATAATTATGTTCTAAAGACATTTGGCAATGAGTCAACTAACCAATCAGCGCTAAACCCCAGATTCATTCATAAAATGTTACAACCGTTTGTAGTACACACAACAAATATATGCCAGTTGTCGCTATCTATTTTCAGAGTGTCTTACGAATGATGAGCGCAACTGTACATGTTAGTAGCAATGACATTTTTCAGAGGGGGACAGAAGGGCAGACTGAGAACCGATAAAAATGAAAAAAAGATCGACGTGGGAATGGTTGTAGGAATTCTCCCGAGAATGCATGCTAATGGGTGTACCTTAAGTAAAGCTAGTAGCCTAAACAATAGAGTAAAACGCATATGAGGATAAAGGAACTAAGTTTTTCGATAACAGAATACTTTGGCTCAGATGGGATTCATTTTAACCAGAAGGGCAAGAAGAAATATGGCGATCATCTAAACATTAAATTGTATAATCTTTTTAACTTAGGACCCCCCTCCCACTCCCAACCAGTAACTGATCCTGCTCCACCAACTGAATGGAATGAATAGCAGCGCTTCACCGGCGCTTCGACTGCCGAGGTCATATCGCTCCGAAATTAAAGTAGAGAGAGAACGCAAGAGATGGTGAGAAAGGAATACGAGAGTAGCAGCAGCTAAAGAAAGGAGTTAGGGTCGAAAGGGTAGGGATGACACCCTCGTCGCAGCGTCCGCGTGTTCGTTGCCCGAAATACCAACGTGGGAAGGTACCCAAAAAAGGCGACCAACCTACGGCATGATGAAAGGAGGGCAAGCTAGTTCTGAATCTATCGTACCAGTGGGTGCGGGGAGACAGAGGACAGGGCCTGAAGAGTATAACGGGAGTCGGAATAAATAATAAAAGACGTAGAGGAGAGTTGAGAGAAAAATCGAAGGGCCAAGAGAATCGCCGAGAGTTCTGCCGTAAAGATGGACGTCGCTGAGGGAAGGGATAGTGATTTAATTATCGACGCGAAGGCTGCCGCGCATTCCACTCCAAGTGGCGAGCGAGAGACGTCAGTGAACACCGGGGAGGAAAGGAAGGATCTACGGAGTGAAGGTAGAGGGGGGAGAGGAGAGCACTCGCCCCTCCACCCCAAGAGAAGACAGGGCGGGGGCCATCCATAGACCAAACGGTCGGACCAAGTGGAGACGACGGTCAAAGCAGCTCTAAGTAGAAGGACCGAAGACGGACTGGAAGACTGGGGTGGAATAAAACCCCCTCAAAGATACAGTGGACATCCAACGGGAAGATGGTCACTTTCGCATAAAGCCTGACAGTAGGAGAGGACAGGAATGCGGCAGTGCTGATGCGTACACCCACCCAGGAGCGGATAGGGTTCAGCATGCGCAGGGCAGAGGCAGGGGCGGAGGAATAGGCTTGACAACCATAATCCAACTTACACTGGATCAGGAAGTGGTAGAGACTCCAAAGGGTGTGCCGGTCTGCACCCAATGGGTATGAGGAAGGAACTTGAGAAGGGTGCAAGTCTGAAGGCATGAAGCCTTCGGAAACTTCAAGTGGGAAATCCAGGAGAGGCGGGAATCAAGAAAGAGACCCAGAAATCTAGTTTCGGGGACAACGGGGCGAGGCGATCCATAAAGAGGGAAGGGACGGCAGTACAGCAGCGGCGACGACAAAAATGCATCACCACCGTCTTTGAAGGAGAACACTGGAACCCGTGGGCTGTGGGCTATCGGAAGACCGAATCCAGGGCCCGTTGGAGGAGACACTCAAGGAAGGTAGATCGGGAACCGGAGCAATATATGGCAAGGTCGTCAACATAGAGAGTGGCCGTAATCCCCACCTGGGAGTATACAGACGAGAAGTACCCACCTAAACACGAAAGGAACGGGAAGACAAAAAGTTGGAGATGAAGGGAGAAAACCTCTGAAACCGAGGACATAAAGCTTGCAGTAGATCCACCACCGTCAGGTAGTATCATATGCTTTCTCCAAGTAGAAACAAAAGATGCATACAAATGACGCCGCTCTGCAAATGATTCACGGACCGCAGTCTCCAACTGAATCAAAATGTCAGTGGTGCTACAGCCGCTGCGAAAACCGGTCTGCGTGGGAAAAAGTATATTGTGGCGTTCGAGGTGCCACACCAAACTACGATAAACTATCTTCTCGAGAAGTCTCGAGAGGCAGCTAGTGAGGGCTGTTAAAAAAAAGTTGACGTGTAGAAATAACCACATATATTTCCAAATAAAATATAAACAAAACAAATATTTGCCACAAAATAAATTTAGAATAAAAAATAATAACCCTTGTTTCTAACCAACCAACTAGTGAAGTTGGGTTTCCCTAATTAACAAAAAGAAGAAAGTAAAAGTTTTTGAGACTGAAAAACTCAGCCCTTTGGAATTCATTCAAAAAATCTTGACTGCTGAATCAAGTGGGCTAGTTTTTTTTTTATAAAAAATTCTTGTAGTTCTCCAACTAACCGGGCAACTTAAAGTCAACCTTTAAATCTCAGTATTAACCACTGCAATTAAACTAAAAGTAAAACCCTGTTTAACTAAATAGTGGCTAACCAGAACTAGGTGTAAGTAGCTTAATCAAAATACTTAACTAAGGTAAGAGATTGAAACTAGGTACCTAGAAGAAACTCGAACCGGGCTACAACAGCCCAAACTAAATAATAAAATGGCTGGAATAGTCCCTATTAAAACTTAAGGGCAATATAGCCATAACTTGACTTAAGTAAAAACCTTCAAAACATTAAACCTTTAAAAACAAAAACTTAAGGGCAATACAGCCCTAGCCTAACTTAAACTGCAAAACCTAGGTCTGGAAAACAGCTCCTATGAATAAATAACTTAGCAGTGTGCTAAATAGTGACTTAACAAATAAAATTTAAAATCTGGAAACTAAATGAAACTTATGGACTAGTTAGAAACAGAAAGGGTAACGTTCAACTGGCAACTTCATTTGTGGTAAGTCTAAATTAATTTTAATGAATTTAGCTTGACCATAGTAATCTGGCTGCCGACAAAATTTTAACCTTAAAACCACTACAGTGAAAAAGTCTGTAGCTATGATGACAGTGTCTAAATGGGCAATTATTATTTCTATAATTACTGTGCCTATTTAAAGTAAACTTAGCCTTAATATTGCACCTAAATGGACGGTGGTTTTGGGAAGATGTTGGGTCCTTACTGGGCTTAAGAAAGGGGAGCACCACTGTCTCCTTCCAACAGGAGAGGAAGGTGCCCTCCACCCAAAATCCAATTATAAAGGGAGTAAGAAGAAAAGAACCACTGTATGGAGTACACTTCTCATGTGTTGGGTGGTTCAACCCACACAGCCGTACTTGATCGGTTGGAATCAAAGGCTTTTCGTCTCACCAATCCCTCTCTCTTCGCCGCAGTGTTGCCTCACTTTCTCTCTACTATCGCTATTATAACGGACACTGTTCTTCTGAACACTCTAACTACATGCCTCCTCACTTAAGGAGAGCACGCAGTATCAAACTTTCGACACATTCTCATCCCTTTTCTGTCCAGCTCTCAAACACAGGTTAATCGGTATTTTCAATCTTTCATCTATTCAACCGATGAACTGTGGAACAATGTTCCTCAATCCATCTTTCCCCTTGTCTATGACTTCAAATTTTCCAAACGCAGTGTGTCCATGGATCTCGAAAACCGTGGACCTTGAATTTGGCTCTTCTTCTTCCATGGGGGTGACGTTTTTGCGGGCATTCGCCCTTGGCCCCTCCTTCCTGCATAAAAAAAAGAATATAGAGACAAGTTTTGTGGATGCTGGACACAAAAATCGCTGCGAATGAAGATCTCGGTACATCATAGTTTAACATGCCAAAAGTGATACGACACTTGCTGTTTAAGTTCCTGTACTCAATTGGCCTCTACTGTAGTTCATAATCAGGTTCTCTTTGTTGAAGCTACTGGAGACTGGTTTTAGTTTTTACTTAGTTTCTGAATGAAAACATTAATTTTTAATTAATTCGGTACCGTACCTACAATTAACCGTTCTTCATACAAATCGTGTATTATTCTGCCGTTGCTCATTTTCGAGTCTGAGAATTTTTAGAAAGGTATGGTGTTTTAGTAATGAATATAATGCATGCACATATTTAAACTTTGAATCATGGATATAACCGGGTATAACCTAAACAAATTTTAGGACGGGTCAAAACAAGTTTTTTTTTTGGTTTTTTTTTTTTTAAAACGACACTATGTGAGGGTTTTCATTTGGGTTAACAAATAACATAACATAAAAGTTGAGCTATGTACAACCCCCTGTACCCACTGTACTACCTATTCTGAACATCAATTTAAGATATGCCCTTATTTAAATCAAATGGGTATCTTCTTTATTTATGGATACTTTTTTTGTTTTATGTAGGGTTGCCAGATTGGCCACTTTGAGGCCAAATTTCACAAATGTGCAAAAAAGTTTGACAACCCTAATGTTTTGAGTACATTTTGCAAGTAAAATTAATCATGACGAGGAAAAAGTCGGAAAATGCAGCCTTTGGACGAGAAGAGTCTGAATCAAATAAATCGATTACTTTTAATGAATGTTGTAACATAGTCGCAATAGACGTTGAAACCATATGGAGAAGGTTCTCTCTCCCTACAATAAGTACTCGTGGAATCTTTCAGAAAGTTGTTAGTGATAGAAGCAGCCTCAAAGTTGAACAAGGTTCCAATAAACCGAAGAGATGAGAGATTTGAACAAAACGTTTCCGAGTATGATGCTATGTTTGATGTATGTACCTGTGATTGCTACGATAAAGGGATTGATAGAAATGCCTGCCGGTGCAAGGATAAAATAACAATTGCTGAGTGGAAATTCTTTTGTAGGGCAAAAGCAAAGATTAAACCAACTGGGGCAATTGATAGAAAAGCTGCTTTGATGAGGAAAAGGTCTATTGCTAAAGCTCAAAAAGAACACGAACGCCATATGAGATCACAAGCAGAATTGACTGAAGCTATCAGAGTTGTCCCTTCAACATCACAGGAATCACAGGATACAGCCGGTGCTGAGAGCATGGAGGTAGAGACCGACCAAAAGGATGAAGACTTCGTGCCTGATATAGAGTTAATAGAGAATGAGCAGAACATATATACCTATAAAGAATTGGCAGTGACCGCAGATCGTTACGGAGTGAGTTGCAAGGCAGCAGCAGCAATTGTTAATGCTGCTTTAAAAGATATGAGAATCCTGGATTAGGGAACATGACTGATAGAAAGAAGCTGGAGAGGGAAAGAGCACGAGTAGGTAAAAAAAATTGAGTACCAGGGTTAAATCGGAGAATATATTAATAGAATGCATTGGCTTTGATGGGAGAAGTGAGATGACACATTAACCAGGGCAGGCAAGATCAAAGCAGAGTACTACGTCATTGTTAAAGAGCCTGGAAATATCTCTATAGATCATGTAACACCTGATCATGAAAATGCTCGTTGTGTAGCAGAAGAGCTGATTACTGTAATAGTGGACTCAAAGTTCAAACACTCCAAAAGCTTTACTATGTGATGACACTGCTGTGTACACTCGAAGAATCGGTGGAGTAATAAAGCTTGTTGAAATCTATCTGAATAGGTCTGTTCAGTGGCTGGTATGCCTTCTTCATATGAACGAACTACCATTCAGGCACGTCTACGAGGCCCAAGTACTTTTAAGGGTTTAATTGGAAATAAATTGAAAACAATCTAACAAAACTGGAAGTGGTTGCTTTTTCTCCTGTTAAAGGAAACATGAAATTCCATCTGTTGTTGTTAATACTTTAGGCAGTGACCAAAAGTATCTCTACAATATGTGCCTAGCTGTTCAATCTGGAAATGTCTCCAAAGATCTCGCAGAAAGATCTCCTGGTACAATTCATCATGCTCGTTGGCTAACTAGAGTAAATAGAATTATTAGACTCTGTGTGAACACCAAATCCAACTCAAGTTGGAACCGGTGTTTCAGAATAACATACTTTGCGAACCCCAAAAATATTCTATTATCGATGATTAACAGACTCAAGAAGAGAAGTTAGAGAGGCTGCAAGCCAGAGAATCATTCTCTCAAGAACTACATTTTCTGGATCAAGAAACTTTGACCTACCTCGAACTACCACTCAAAATACCAGCCTTTCCTTGTCTCAGCCAAGGAATAGAAAGCGCTGTGAATCTAATCACGAATGCATCTGATGTACGAATTGGCTACGAAAATCGTCAAAAATATATTCTTAACCTACTGGAATCACGGCAAAGATTGCTTAAATTTGAATGGAAAGGACAGTGGAATAAATAAACATGCAGTGTTACTTTCGAAATAGCTTAAGTTTATGCATCGTGCGAAAGAGCACTTCATTAGGTAATGTTTTTTTTTTTTCTCGTAGAAGACAAGTTCTGTTTAATTTCTCAAAAATGTTATGTATAATTCATTAATTTGTTCTTTATTTTTTATCTTAATATATAGTATACATATATTAAAAAACACGTAAAAATGTCATTTTCTTTGAGTTCGAATAAAAAAGATAAGAAACATGAGTTTAACACAGCTGAAACAATTTTTCTCTGAGTTTTTACTGAAAAATGTACATTTTGGCAAATTGAAACTAAAAACCGAAAATTTGTGCCGGGGGTAGGAGACTTAGGTTATGCGAAATATTTTATACTGGGTGACTACTGTGACCCATACGAAACCCCGACAATGTGTCACTTTTGAATACAAAATATCAACCCGCCCTACTAAACATGTACGAAGACGAATGAAAACTTTTGAATTATAGATAATGAAAATTTTTAAATATTAATGTACGTATAATAACTGTGGGTATGATACCCATGTATGTACTTACAATAACTAAATTCATCTGTTTAGGTTTCTGCTTCTCCTTTATAGAAAACTTCTTGCTTTTTATAACAATCTCTGTTTCTCCTTCTTTAAGAGGCTCGTGCCATGGATTCTTGTTTATTCTGAGATCAAATGTGTTTAGTAACTTTGTTGGAAGTGTTGCAACACTACTAACTTGTTTAAGGCCTTGATGTTGCCTCGTTGCACCTCTTTTTGTAGACTCTCTCTTCTTTTTCTGTTTTCTTTTCTCTACAAATTTAGGATTAACTGTTCCAAACTTTTTCTCAAATTTTGGATTTTGCTGATTCGTCTTTTTGATAGCTGTTTTTTCTTGTTTGGGAAGCGCCTCAAGCTCTTTATTTGAAGGTTTTGATATTTTAACTTGCGTTTCTCCTAGAGTATTTTTTGCCGTTTGGATCCTTCTGGCTTTTCTTTTCTTTCCATTTAAAACCTTATTAAAATCGGTTGACTTCAACATAATTTTCTTCACTTCCCAACCATCGTCAGTCGCCACTGTTGGATTCTTTTTCGAAGACTTTTTGGGCGACGTTTCAAAGGTGTTACTAATGAATTTAGTCTCCGGTTTCTTTTTATGTTCTGAAGATGCAATTTTTTCTACGGCATCGTTCATTTTCACTGCAAGAACCGATTGTATTTTTGCCCTTTCTTTGCATATCTTCCTCATTTCTTGTTTAGACAATTTGGGCTTATTTTTTTTTCTGAGAGATTTCTTCCCCCTCTTCCTAATGTCGACTTTTTCTTTCAATTTCTCTTTCTTTGGCAGATTATCAATATTCTGTTTAAAGCAAAAACAAAGTATTAATGATTCGTCTGTATTAAAAAGGTAGTTTTAGATTAGGTCTACGTCAAGCAATAAACAACCAAATTGATGACAGGCATGATCGGGGCTTTGGGGTTCTAGATACTTAGAAACAAAGTATATTTTAGGATGCCTTTCTCGGTTGATGGCACTACGGATACGTTAAATAACGTTTCGTTAATTAATTTTTAGATACATGGATTTAAAGAAGTTGCTACCTCTCTCTCTCTCGTGTGTGTGTGTGTGTGTGTGTGTGTGTGTGTGTGTGTGTGTGTGTGTGTGTGTCAGAACAAAGAACTAATGATATCAATATTTATGGATTTGAGTAAGGCGTTTGATGTAATAGATCATAATACTATACCTAATAAATTATATTGTTACGGCTTTAGAGGAGCAATCAGTGATTGGTTTAAAAGTTATTTGTGCAAAAGATATCTTTTTGTATCAGTAAATAAGGTTTGCTCAACTAAAGCGCTTGTCACACATGGTGTGCCACAGGGCTCAGTTCTGGGTCCACTGTTATTTTTATTATATATAAATGACCTTCCACGTTCATCTGATGTACTGAACTTCATTCATAATGTTTACAGATGATACAACTCTCTCTTTTTCTTGCAAAGATGTTAATACAGCTAAGAATATATTTCATTCAGAATTCATCAGTGTAATGAAATGGTTGACCACCAATAAACTCTTCCTAAATACGAGTAAAACAAATTTAATGATTTTTACTAATAAAAGAAATGTATATCTTGAACTTAATGAAATAGCTATAGGGGAGTGTACTGTAACAAAATTTCTTGATGTAATGCTAGATAAGAATTTGCAATGAAGTGATCATCTAAATTATATCACAGAAAAAGATTTCAAGGAGCGTTGCTATAATGTTTAAACTTCGAAACTTAGAAATCCTAAACAGGTTTTACGGACTCTATCATATTCTTGTTCTTCCTTATATAACGTACTGCACCCTTGTTTGGGGAAACTCCGCTAACAACGCATTAAAGTAACGCTATCTTTGTCATCCAAAAGAGCAATAAGGTTATTATTTGATGCTGATTTCCTTGATCACTCCAGTGCATTATTTAGAGAGCTAAATCTACTAAAGCTCAATGATATAACCAAACTGGCACACTTTATTTTTATTTACGAGTGTAAGAACAAAATTATTAATTTATAATGGGTAAATAGATATTTTGTAACATCATGAAATCCACTCGTATCAGACCAGAAATAGATCAAAGCTTGTTATACCTCAATTTAGATTGTCTTCATCTCAAACACTACCCATTTTCATTGGATTGAAACTATGGAATGACTTAAATGCTGATATAAAAAATATTGTGAAAGTAAATTTGTTTAAAACCAAGTTGAAATCCCGATTAATAATGGCATACTAACAAAAATCTAGGATTAATGTCCATTACTATTGTTTATTAATTTCTCGTGTGTGATCTAGTATTAAAAACATTTCTTGGGATTGTTCAGTTCTGATCTTTCATGTATAAGATTGATTTCTTTGTATGGTATTGGTATAATGCTTTCAATGGTGACCTTGCATTTGTCATATCAATAATGATAATTTAAGATTAATACATACATTAACTATTAATAATACTTATTTACTTATTTATTTATTATTATTTAATAACTAGCTGTTTATTTTTAATAAGAGCCCAGTAAAGCCGAAAGCTTAAGGGCCAAATTAAATAAAATAAATAGTCCAGCTTCACAATTATTTATGTCATTGTAAATTGTAAAACCAATGTATTTATTTTATTATTAATAAAGATTATTCAATTCAAAATTCATCTCAGCTTATAGTAGACATGTTAAGTGCACAAAATAGGGTGTCCACTTCAAATCATGATGCAAAGGTTCCCTTTGGTATGGAAGTTCCTTAGGGCCATAGGAAAGAATTTATCCAAAGACACAAGTTGTATCTATGCATAGACATGCTTAATTTTATGCCTAATCAGCATAAATTATGCTAATGACCGTATTTCTAACTTTTGACCCATTTAACTTAGAAACGTGTGTGATGACTCGTTTTCAGCTAAATTCAGCATGAGAAATCCATTTCTGAGGTTATTATCGGGTTTGGAGGTCATTTTGACTCCTAAAATCAAATATAGCTGCTGGCCGCCATGTTGAAATTGGAGATTTTCCGCAGTTTCCAAACTAACGGAGTGAGACGCCCCGAAATAACCTGAAACCCCAAAATAACCTCAGAAATGGCTTTCTCGTGTTGAATTTGGCTGAAAACAAGTCATCACACACGTTTCTAAGTTCTGTGACCTTTAGAAATTCAATTTTATGTTTCAGATTCACAATGATTAATCCGAAATGAGTGACTCTAAAAGCACGCCTGCCATCATGGACACTCGCGACTGGAGCCTATGCTTCATATGTCGGTCAGACAAAAGCTATGAACCGACTAAGAATCCTTCATCATCTGTGAAATTGAGAAACAAACCTGAAAGACTTTCAGCCTCTTATAAAGAAGTTACGGACAACATCCAGGAGCTCAAGGAATTAGGAGTGTTGCCTGACTTTGTAGTCGTAGATGACATTGGTGGCGGTGCTCAGAATGTAGTTCAGCTGATGATGTCTAATCAAGTAGTGTGGCACAAAAGTTGCAGAAATGCTGTCGACGATCAAAAAGTGCAGAGAGCGAGGAAAAAGTATCAAAGGCAAGAGTCAGTTAGCCAGGTGAAAACTCGCCGCATGAACAGTGGTGCCAGGTCCATCACACAGGCATCACCTTCACCCTCTAAATCCTCGAGCGAACCAGTCGACACTCTATACCTCTTCTGTGACGAAGTGGGCAACAAGAAAGAGCTGAGGAAGGCCTCCACTGTTGGCTCGGATAAGAAAGTCAATGATTGCGCTTGAGTGTCAGGTGACAGACGTCTGTTGGCTAAACTTTCTGCCGGTGACATGGTCGCTATTAATGCCGTCTATCATCCTGCGTGCCTGACTCGCCTCTACAGGAAAGCGGCGTCGGTCGGACGTGACACGACTGAGTCATGCGACTCAGGTGATCCGAGCACATGTTCTCAACGAGTTACTTGACTTTATTGAAGATAATCGTGTTTCAGGGACGTCACTGGCAATGGCTGACTTGACGGCCTTCTATGACAAGCGCCTCGCCGCTCTCGGTTTTCCCTACATCAAATGCAATACAACACGCCTTCGAAAAGATATTGAGCACATGATTCTTGACATCAAGGCGATACCGATGAATCGTTGCTAGTCTCTTGTTTTCGACAATGACCTAAGCAAAGCTGTTGATGATATGGAAAACAATACATCGACTGAAGTCTCCATCCTCCACAAAGCAGCCAAGATCCTCCGGCGAGATTATCTCCACATGAAGCAGGCTTTCACAGGTTCCTTCTCAACCTCATGTGAAACTGAATCATCCCGCCCACGTTGAGATCATTCTCAACCTCATGTGAAATTGAATCATCCCGCCCACGTTGAGATCATTCTTGCACATGCTTCTTGATGGACCAGGTATCGATGAGCCGGCTCCTGATTCTGAGAAGTCCAAGGGTGCAACATCCACCGGGCAGCAGATCATCTTCAACTCTGTTGGACGCAGATCCAAGAAACCTGGGAGTGTTCCTCGTCACATCAAGGAGAGGGAAACACCAGCATGCTGTATCTGTCTATGAAACTACATCTTCAAACTGGCAGTGAATCTCTAATTGATGCTATGCATCAACGAGGACTGTGCGTCTCGTAGGACCGTTTGAGTGTTGAGCACAGACATCGCGAATTCAGTCATCGGTCACTGGGAGCAGGTCGGTGTGGTAGTGCCACCTCAGACTGTCAAGGGCGTGTTCACCACAGGCGGTTTTGCCAACATCGACCACAACCCTTCCTCTACGACGGCAAAATGAAGCCTCCATGGAACGTGCATCAGTATTCAGCAGCACTTCTCTTCACTACTTCTTCATTTCAGGGCAAGCAGCTCTTCACCACCATTCTCAGTGATTGTGCGAGTTCACCGGCTGACACTATGTTGGTGCAGTTGCTCCCTGCACACACGAGGAAGCCGACACTCGGATGTTTCTGCAGCTAACTACGCCGGTCATCGTCGAGTGATCGTCCGCACCAGCGACAGCGATGTTGTAGTGCTGGGCGTCTCCACTTTTGTGGCCCTCGGACAGAGGATTGATGAACTCTGGATTGCCTTCGGATCGCGGCGTCACTTCAGGTACAGTCATTTTATTGAGGTGTCTTTAAGCCAGGTATCTGCAGTGTACCGATAGCTTTTAGATCATGATGCCATTGTCTAACTCATCTCTACATTCCTTACCAGGTACATTCCAGCGCATGTCATCGCCCGCGGACTTGGATCATCCAAGGCAATGGCACTGCCGGCGTTTCATGCGTTAACGGGATGCGACACGACCTCAGCGTTCTATGGCAAAGGCAAGAAGACGGCCTGGTCAGTGTGGCAGTCCCTCCCTGAACTCACCTAACCTCTCGAACTGCTCTTCTGCCCTAACCCGAGCCTGGAAATGATCAAAAGAGAGACACCCACGCTCCAGCGATTCGTCATGCAGCTCTATGGTGTCTCTGAGGAGGGCATCACAACCATGGATGCTGCTAGACTCTCCATCTTCCTCCACAAAGGACGCGACTTCGAGCACATGCCTCCAAGCAGCGACGCTCTGTATCAGCACATCCTCAGAGTAGCCTATCAGGTAAGACAGCATTGCATGGATGGGGACATCACTCATGCTTGAGATTACTGCATGCAGTTGTATTTCTAGAAGTGTTATTTCAACTAATCAGTTATTTCTCTCGTGACTTCAGAGTGGACACGTGTGGGGTAATACGCTCATCAAAGCTCCAGTCTCCAACGGAATGGGGATGGCAGCAAGAATCTCCCGACTCTGCGCGAACTCCAGTCTACACCACAACTCCCACCATTTCGCGGAACATACCAGAGCTTGTCATTTGCCAGTGTAAGACAGATTGTATGGCTCCTTGTAAGTGCTACGTGCAGGGGCAGCCCTGCATGTATCTCTGTAGATGTAAAGGTTCGTGCTCCCACACTGGTAAGATGAGTGAGGTACAGATAGATGAGGAATCAGGTTAGTGCTGAACGAAGGAATGTGCTTACATTGTCACAACATTGTGATGATATATTTGAGTCGGCTAATTATTGATCGAGTATACTATGCATCAATTATACTATTTAGATACCACAAAACTTGTAAATTTATAATTCAATTTGCGATTCTTGCTTCCATGCCTCTAAATTCTGTTTCCATAAATTTTATCAAAATGTCAACTTTGTGTATCATTTCCTGGATTTGACCTTTAAATGCATTCCAAATGTAAAATTGATGCCAGCCATGAGTTCAGCGACCTCAAATTAGCTGGAAAACATGTATCATAATAGTTTCTATGACAAACGGTTCCTTAGCTCTAAGTCGGCCATGTTTTCCAATATGGCCGACGGCGGCCATCTTGGATTTAAGATACAACTTGTCTTTGGATAAATTTTTTCCTATGGCCCTAAGGAACTTTCATACCAAAGAGGACCTTTGCATCATGATTTGAAGTGAAAAGTCACTTAGCATGTCTCCTATTAACGTGGAATCCGAACCACTACCCATCAAGGAAGTCAGAAACTACAAAGTCCTCGCCCGGACTTGAGCCCAGCATCTTAACCTACTAGTTTGCCCATGGTAGTGATGGTACCCATTTATCTACCAACATGGAAGGATGAACAGGTGAGCGAGTTGAGCGCGGCCTGTTTTCGCTGGGAATCAAACCCGGGGCGGTGGATTTTTAGTCAGCGATATTAACTAATGCTAGCCGAACTGAATTTGTTTTCATGGTTTTTAGCTATACCAAATTGCATTAAACTGACGATCTTTCTTAATTTCAGTTACCAGTAAAATTTACCTGAAGGCGCTTCACAGCTTTTTTCACGAGCTTCTTCCTATTTATTTCCTCTACTCTGATTGTTGGATTCTTCAAGGGGTAAACTTTCTGGGCCAAATCAAGGAACTGTTTGAC
This sequence comes from Bathynomus jamesi, assembly GCA_023014485.1. Lineage (NCBI taxonomy): Eukaryota > Metazoa > Arthropoda > Malacostraca > Isopoda > Cirolanidae > Bathynomus > Bathynomus jamesi. The sequence continues at coordinate 85,416 of JAJOZX010003264.1, forward strand.
GTGGGAGAACAGAAGAATTCTTTTTTTCTGCGAAACCTCAGGAATCGATCCAAGGGATTGCAGAGCACTTGCGATTGTTCCTGTAGACAGAGATTGAAGATAAATTGTGAATTTCTAGGTACAATGTATAAGGAAAAATCACTTTCTTGATAATTATATTAAAAGAATTATGTCGGAAACAGATCACCGTCCCCTCCTATATTTGTGACCTTGACCTTTGGTACAAAAACCTGATTCTTGCTTGTGACACATTGTGATTATATATAGGTGTATGAAGTTTCACCAACTTATGGTAAGTGGTTCAGAAATCTAGGGTGATGCAAATCTTTTGGACAAAGATATATATATATATATATATATATAAACTGCAAACACGCAGTATAATTAACGTAAAGAATGACGCTTGTATAGGAGAATATTCCGCGCAAGATATGAGAGAGAGAACGAAACAAATGAAAAAATGAGGTAACCACCCGGGAATCGAACCCGGGATCTTCCGATTGCCGGTCAGATATGATAACCATTACACCATGGGCCTCACTCAATCAAATGCCGTAATTCCTCTACATACGCGCAGAAACAATGCCCCAAGGGGGCAACTCCCGCATGCCGTACATTATATACATTTAAACTGCAAACACGCAGTATAATTAACGTAAATTATACTGCGTGTTTGCAGTTTAAATGTATATAATGTACGGCATGCGGGAGGTGCCCCCTTGGGGCATTGTTTCTGCGCGTATGTAGAGGAATTACGGCATTTGATTGAGTGAGGCCCATGGTGTAATGGCTATCATATCTGACCGGCAATCGGAAGATCCCGGGTTCGATTCCCGGGTGGCTACCTCATTTTTTCATTTGTTTCGTTCTCTCTCTCTCATCTTGCGCGGAATATTCTCCTATACAAGCGTCGTTCTTTACGTTGATATATATATATATATATATATATATATATATATATATATATATATATATATATACAGTGCTCCCGCGATCTTCCGCCACCGGACATAACGCCAACCCCAGTTATCGCCATATTTCACCAAAGACGCGATTTCTCACCATCTTAAATTACCCCAATGCGTCGCCACCCGGCTGTCCGCCATCCGTCAATGGCGCCAACCTAATTCATTCCCGAAAGATCATTTGAGGGTATGAAAATCCGCCGCTTTTACGAATCAAATGATTTTTCATAGTTTTAGTAAAAGTTTAACCATTAAATTTATAATTGGGTCTCAGGTAGGTTGATGGCGATGGAGTTATCAATTAATGTAAAATCTTCAGTTATTAGTGGGGAATTCATTATTTTAATAGGCTTGTAGTCAATACCCTTTTTAAAATTCATAGTGAAGTGCTATTTTTATGTTCAGTCTACCCATCCAAATATAAGAAACCTATGTGGATGATAGAGTTACAAGGACAAGAGGAAGCCTCAAAGACCTTCTGGTCCACTCTGGGAGTGAAACAAGGTTTTTCTTTCAACTATTCTAGTAGTGGTAGAAAAATGAATAGAAAAGTATGAGACTCTCTCCCGACCCTCCCTACCGGAGGCAGGTACGTAAAAGGGTGAAGAAAATACCTTGACCCTGGAAAAGTAGCCAAGGAAATTTTACAGGAAAGTGGAGAATATATAAGGTATCACTATAATTACGTAGGACCCCAGAGACACCGCGCAAGCGATCTCCTGCAGAGTTACGCTATGTTTTAGTCTTAAACCATGAGAGTATTCAGTATACTTTGCCTAGCCTATTTTTAAACACATTTACACTTTGGCTTGAAACAACCTCTGAGGGAAGTTGGTTCCAGATATTAACTATTTTATAGGAAAAGAAATTGCCGCAGTCAGAGGTCCTAAATGTCTTTATTTCCAGTTTAAGCCCATTATTTCTTGTCAGATTGGCATTAAGTGAGAATAAGTTACTGTAACAGAGGAATACTTGTTTGTCATAGAGTATAAGAATTGGGTAAATAGTGGGAGCTTAGATGATTTCATATATGGCTGGATACTATGGAAAAACTATATGCGCTCACAACATAGTATCATATGTGGTACCTTTATTTCATAATTAAATATAAATTATTAATTAATTGAATTAAATATCTATACAAAATTGCCTCGGGATTGGCGACATAGCCTATTGGAAATGAAATAATTGCCATACGTACAAAGAACCAGTATGTATGCATCGAGCCTCACATAGCAACAAGAAAACCCAATTTATTGTTTAGTCTTCAAGAGAGAAGTAGACCAAACAAAACAGCCAGATCAGCAAATAATGAAAATACAACGCGAAAAGGAACGGCTCTCAGAGCTGTTTATTTGTACAGCGAACGCTTTAAACATGGAAGATGTGCTTTGGTCTTCCCTAAAGTCCTGAGTGAATTCCTTATAATAAACTTAATAACTACAGATCAGATACGATAGGCCTATACCTACAAGTGTTTATATTGTGACTGCCTATATTAATTACATCACGTTAACTCATCGCTCGCGTAGCTCCATCGTGGCGGTCCTACACCGGAAAAGATCATGACGCCCAACATCGAAGCAAACTAAGATCCAGCAAAAAATAAGGTGGGACAATTTCTTTTCGTTCACATATAGGCATCTAAAATCCCGACTCTAAAATTACCATAAATAATTAAATATGAAGAGGTCCTTTAAAGACCTACATATTCATAACAACCTAACGAAAAACATAGGGCTTTTGTCGGTAACTCTCCACTCAAATCTGCTGGAAATTTCCAACGGATGAGGGTATCAGGCAATCAAACCATAGCCCTATATAGTTTTTTCAAAGATACTTTGTTAAAATAGTATTTATTTTAATAAAATATAGAAATCTTTGGCTAACATCGCCAAAAGGGAGTACTTGTGTAGGTCCAATTTATTATTTTCTGAAGGCCTTTAGGTGCGTGTGAGGGCAGAGTGATAACCTCAAGTAGGCACAGCTATTCTTTTGCCAAAGACTTTCAGATGAAGTATTAATAACTTAAACCTTATAAAGATTGTTGGTTGGGTTAGACTACTGCAGTATATATTAGCCTAATTCCTGTAACTAAGAATAATTTCGCTAGGGGCTCGGTATCAATTTTACACAGAGGCCGGAACCTCCCAAGTTTTTAAGTAATTAGTCCATATTCTCTCTACAAAGAGAAGAATAAGAAAGTGGCCAATTCTGAAATGTTAGTTTTACCGTGATCAGTCTACCGAGCGGTTCTGGTAGGCTCGGCTCCGTCAGCCTTTTATACCATTAAGCCTACTTGCTGCTCTATGGATGTGCTTTCACTTTGAATAGTCAGATCAATAAATAAATAAATTTCCGTCTCTAATTTACCTATACCCTTTTAAAATTCATATTATAGATAGATGCTGAAACCAAACAAGCCCTGAACGATGAACCCGATTGTATCTAAAAAGAATTCATACAATTATATACAGGGTGTCCGAGAATTATCTGTACAATTTTTGGCTATTATTAAAAGTCAACCATGAAGTGTAGAAATTCCAGTGTTGTCCCATTTTACAGAGAATCTCATTAAGTTTTTTCTGATACCAAGTTTTGACAAGTTTTTTTAGAAATTCCAGTGTGTCCGAACATTATCTGTACAATTTCATCTTTTAATAAAATTCTTGATAACACACGTAAAATTCTTAAACAAGATTATTTAGAATCTGTATTTTCAAAAGTTTCTTTTATTAAAGTAACGTTGTTACAAACATTCGATATGTGCACCATTAGTGATTCGCAAAACATCCAATCGATACTCCAAATGTTGTTATGTACGCTGCAGCATATCCACATCAATTCGCTCAATAGCAGCTGTGATTCTTGCTTTTAAATCATCAATGTCTGTCACCCGCGTACATTTCTAAAAAACTTGTCAAAACATGGTATCAGAAAAAACTTAGAGATTCTCTGTAAAATGGGACAACACTGGAATTTCTACACTTCATGGTTGACTTTCAATAACAGTCAAAAACTGTACAGATAATTCTCGGACACCCTGTGTATATATATATATTCGGGTGGTCCACAAAATCTAAGTTGATTTTTTTGTGCTCATTGTTTATTTGGTCCCTTTCTCAAAGAAAACACTGCATACCAAGTTTTAGTTGATTATGACTTTGTTTAAGGTATGCACAAGCTGACTAAGAAACGCTCACATTTGTTTGATCTCTTTCCCTACAGAATGACTTGTATTAGGAAAATGATACTAGAGTATTATATATCTATAGGTAAATTATTATTTAAGTGATTAATTAGAGGCAAACCAAACACAAACAATGTTGATTGAAACAGGAAAACAACTCTTCCGTCCTCACGATTACAAGTTAGCCTTGCTTGCACTAGGAAACTGGCGTCGATGTGTAGCAACCACCTGCAGCAGATACTGTTTCTGTTCTTCGTTCTTCGTAATGGAAGTTATAATCCTGAATTAGCTTCACCCCTCTTTCAGCCACATCATTCACTACTAGTATATCTTGGAGGACTTCCTTGGCCTGGAGGAACTGCGGATCATCGTTCCATTGAGATAGATCATTGGAGATGAATCCGGAGCCTAGTAGCATGGTCTGGAAGAAGCGGTTGGTATTCTTGGATGCCAGCTTCTTCAGTGTCAGTGACGGAATGTCCTCTTCCGGCACTTTAATTCTCTTCGATGGATCTTTCTCTCCTTCACTTACCCTCATCGACTCCAGGATTCCTCTCTTCTCCATATTGGAAACTGCGTCGCTGAATAGAGCCAGAGCTACCAACTCCTCGCTCAAATACCACAGATGTCGTTGGAATGCCTTTGTAACTGCCGCTCCAACTGCTCCATCCACTTTATTCCTGTATTCTTGAATTTTTTTAAGGAAGGAGATATCGTTGCTCGGGGCTTCAAAGATTATGGGAGCCTTGAACCATGCTGGTCCGTAGACAAAGACAACAAAGAGGGCCATGGTTCGGATGGACTTCTCTTCCTTGGGGGACACCTTAAACTGAGATTAAAACATGAATATTTGGAGACAGTATATTGCCTTTGACATCCAGCGAGCATGGTGTATGAGGCCAGGCTGTCCAAATCAAATCCTTCGGGGAGGTCTCACCTAGGAAGACTACGCTAAGCTCCAGGAGTCGGCAGTAGTCGTCGCGGAGTTGCGTACACTCAAGAGCTTTTATGTAGTAGTCGAGAGCTTCTTGTACCCATTCAGGGTTATCTTTGAAAACTGCACTGACGTGGTCGTCCATCATTCCAGTCTTGACTCTTGAAGTTTGCTTTATTGACTCGCTGCCAATTCTTTTGGAACCGTTGAAATAGGAGAACCTCCGGACCGCTGGACGATCCATGAACTGTCTTGAAGACGTCTCTGAGAACGACCTCCAAGGTATGGTGTTTGCAAGCAAGGTAGAGCAAATTTCTTCCCAGTCGCTATTCAATCAGAGTGCAAGCTCCACCAATATGACCCGTATTGCTTGGAGTCATATCAAAGCTCATGGCGACGACTCGGTCTTCGACCTTCCAATCCTTTAAGACCTCAACCACGGCGTCTGCTTGCGCCATTCCTGCACATGCGAACTTCGGAACACCCAGGAGTTGGATGTTCTCCTCTGACGATAACGAAACACCCTTCCCAGAAATCAGTACTGGGAGACGATGGACGTAGTCATTTTCTGCGAGGAATGGAAGGAGATTCCCGTCCCAATGAACAACAATTCCAGTGTTGGCGCCAGAAGATGAGACAGCTTGTTTCACAGAAGTGATGTGGTTACTGCGATGTCGCATACGGGTTCTCCTGAATGTGGAGTGACTGATGGCCAGTTCATCAATGTTCCCTCCAAGGGTTTTCACAATAGCTGCCACGATGTGAACTGCCTCACGATCGCTGGTGTTGGTTCTATCCAGGGCGGCAGCGAAACCAGGGGACATGAAGTTCTTAGACCTCCTCGTTTGAGGTACAGGACGAGGAGCTGCATTTGACGGGCCAGGGACCTGAAAATCCGGATCCATTCCAACTCGAGGCATCTTCAAAAATGAACGAGGGCCTTCATCAGAAGAGGTGCTGGTTGACTCCAGTTGAACGGTCTCTTGGTCTTCACGCATCTGCTTCTCTGCTACTTCCTTTTACTCTCTGGCCTTCTTAAGATACTTCTGTTTCATTTCTTAGCTAGGGCTTCGTCGACTCGTCCCATGTGAAACTTGCGTTCCCTCTCTTGGTCTTTCAAGAAGACTCTGTCTTCCTCTATCCGGATCAGTCTTTCCACATCATGATGCTTAATGTTGAAGAGCTTTTCAAGATTGTTTGAGAACTCTTGTTCCTTCTGTTTTTCTGGCTTACTTCTTATGTTGGAACCCTTTTCAAACTTCTCCCAAGTGGACAGGATTCCATTCAGGGTTCGTTTGATATTCCCCTCCTCTTGAGTAGGGATGTGGGCCATTCCCCAGATATTCATGGTTTCCTTCACAACCATATTGATGCATTCGTTTTTCGTAGGAGTTGGCTCACTTATTTTCAGATGAAAATAACGATGGGGAACTTAGGAACTTAGGAATCGCTTCGATGGTGCCGTCAACCAAGTAGATAGGTGTTTTCTTACGCAATGCATTTGCCATCATCACAACCTAGAAAGAGAAACCAAAAATTGACATTTTTTATTACTACGAAAATAATGTAAAAATACAGCAATTTCAAACATGTAGACTTTTAAAGTCACACTTTAACATTAAACATGCACTAATGTACAGTGCTTACAAGAAGTCTCGCGCCTCTGTCTCGTCCCAAGCTAGTCTGTTAGGTATAAAATGGGCGGTCCTTATGGCAGCGGAGGTGTGTTCGGATTGGTGCACATAATTGCTCTAACCCCATCAATGACGTCCACATTATCATTGTGTTGATCACTCTATCTATTCATATATATAGAGACATACTGTATATAGATATATATAGAGTATGCAGGGGATAACGTGTCTCAGTCCCAGCTATGGTAGTTGTCTTACAATTAACAGTCCCAAGTGCAAGTTACGTTAACACCTCCACATAAACTACCCTGGACTAAAATAACATACGTGAAGCCCTTACCCACAAACCATTTAAAAGGTGTGATTTAAAAGCTCTCTCTCTCTCTCTCTCTCTCTCTCTCTCTCTCTCTCTCTCTCTCTCTCTCTCTCTCTCTCTCTCTCTCTCTCTCTCTCTCTCTCTCTCTCTCTCTATCTCTCTCTCTCTCTCTCTCTCTCTCTCTCTCTCTCTCTCTCTCTCTCTCTCTCTCTCTCTCTCTCTCTCTCTCTCTCTCTCTGATCACACCGCATGGCAATGTATCCATATAACGTTAATAATAACCGAAACTCGAGAAAATATACTCTCTGCCTTCCGCTCTACTCCAAATCCTTTTCTCTTAGTGACCTCTTAATACAAACTAATCTATCATATTTTGCGACTTTTTAACTCTGGTAGGATTCAATTCCATTCCTATAGTGTAAGAGATACTTAAATTCATGTGTGTATTATGCCATATGATGTGCGTAAAAACAAAGGTGGGCAGTTGCGCCGCAACTTTTTGCGGCGCAACATTTTTGGTTGCGCTTGCGCTTGCAGTGCAACTTTTTGAAAAGGGTTGCGCTTGCGCGTGCGGCGCAACTATTTCAGCAGAGTTGCGGTTGCGGCTGCGGCGCTACAAAAATCGTTGCGCGTGCCCACCACTGGGATATACGTTAAATGCAAAGGTGGGCAGTTGCGGCGCAACTTCCGGCGCAACATTTTTGGTTGCGCTTGCGGCGCAACTTTTTGAAAAGGGTTGCGCTTGCGCGTGCGGCGCAACTATTTCAGCAGAGTTGCGGTTGCGGTTGCGGCGCTACAAAAATCGTTGCGCGTGCCCACCACTGGTAATAAATAATAATTTTTAAATAGTTGGAGCGTTCAAGGTCATCTGTAATAATCTATAGACTACCCCCAGTGGCGGATCTACTATGAAACTAATGAAGCTTAAGCTTCAGGGCCCCTAATCCAGGAGGGGCCCTGAAGCAACTTTTTTTTTAATGAGTGAATTTTTCAACAAAATCGATGGAGTTTTTTAAGTGTTTGTTATTAAAATAAGGCTATTTTAGTGATAGAATCATAAGCCAATGGGTTGAAGTACTTAATATTGACCTTAGAATATGCTCTAATACCCATTTCATATGGCCTCAAAATGCCCCTGTAATTGTTGCTGGTTGCGAAGGGCCCCCCATAACAGTTCAAGCTTCAGGGTCCCAAAAATGTAGGTCCGCCACTGACTACCCCTCAAGCCCACTCTCAACACTTAGATTCCCCTAAGACACAGGCGTCTTTAAGTAACATGAATGCGTAGAGATCTAAGGTGTTAGATTCCATATTATATAATTTATGTGCTAGGTTTAAGAACGCTGGCATTGAAGGATAGAAGGAAGGGACAGTAAAAGCGATAATAGGTTTAATGAAGGAAGTGGAATGAGGATGGAGGTGAGCTTTGCTATGTCGAAGGAAACGAGGTTGGGTGGGGAATTACGAAGGGAGGAAGAAATGCTAAACACAAACTCAAATATTTATTTTAATGCCCTAGGGCCTAGACCTAGAAAGACAAAGAGCAAAATACCTTAAACTAACAATGAATTGACAGAAACAGAAGAGTCTGGTCTTAGACGCACTGATAGGTTTAACGTATGTGGCTAGAGGCCGCCACTCAGAATTACCACTACTACCTAAGTCATAATAAGGTTATTTACTATGACAGAGTAGTCATGAGTAGTTATGGAAATAAAATATGATTATACTGTTGATGGCTGACTATATTCAGTTGGGATATAAACTATTGCTGACAATCTTTGGATCCTTGGCTTTTAAGACGAATTTTTTATGCATATGTTCAACAAAATAGGAAATTGGCTGATTATTATTACCATTCGAAGGGTTGGTACCCTTCACAACCGAAATCAATTTCAGAAGGGGGTGCATGGTATCCTCATTTCCTTTATCGTCCCAGCACGCTTCACATAAGCCATTTACACAAAGATGGAAAGGCCGTCTGTGCACCACGAGACGACCCAGGCAATGCGGGGAGCAATGGTGACATTGCATGAATATGGTGTGCCAATAAGAGAAATATCAAGACGACTAGACGTTCATCGAAGCACTGTGGAACGGTGGATTCATCGGTATGAAGCAGAAAACTCAATCGCTACTTTGCCGAGGTCTGGTCCTCCGCGTTCAACATCTCAAGAGGAAGATGCTGCGATTGTTAATCATGCCAGAGAGCATCCGTTTGTTCCAACGACGCATATTTACAAACACCTGAACCTTCGTTGTAGCGCAAATACAGTGAACAACAGACTTCACGAGGCAGGGTATTTTTCTCGCCGTCCAGCTATAAAACCTGCATTGACGATTGAGCATAAAGAGGCGCGGATGGGATTTGCCTTGCAATACTTGCCGCAGGTTCCCTGCATTGTTAGAGGCAGCGCGGAAAACGCTATGAAGAAGGAAATGTTTTCCCGAGCAAACGTAGTGGTCACATCAATCTCGGTGTGTGGGGCTGGATGTCTGGCTATGGTGTCGGAGAATTGACTCAAGTAGATGGACGCTTTACTGGACAGCAATATTGCCAGATACTGGAAGAGGTGCTGCTACCCAGTGTTCGTGCGTATCTGGTTCCAGCACCGGAACCACCGGAACCATTTTACTTAATGGAAGATAACAGTCCCATTCATAGGAGTAACGTTGTGAGAGCGTGATACGAAGATCACCCAGAGATTATTAATCTAATTCTGCCACCACGTTCTCCTGATATGAATCCGATTGAAAACCTTTGGGCAATAATGATTAACGAATGGGAGCAACGCAATGAAAGGACATTTGAAGCACTTTTAACTCACACGAGGAATAGTTGGGAGAGCTTACGCCGAACACCAAACATTCCCTACAATCTGGCTTCTTCTATGCCGCAACGATTGCAAGAAATTATTATGATGCTGGAGGAAGCTATACGAAATACTGATGTTAAAGCCATGACGTAAATGTGTATCGAATATATATTTGTTAATATAGAATTTTATTATATTTTTATGTTTGACTTCTATAAAAGTATATATTGTGACCATGAAAGAACTTTACTTATCCATAGTTAGAATCTTTTCTTGCAATGTCTACGCTCGTGGAGATGATAATATATGCATTGCTGAAACAAACTATGAGAAGGTAATAGTTTCAGGAAAAAATAAAAACTGGCAACATCGAGGTCATCACATGTTTATGGGAATTGTCATATGATATGCTACCAATAAACTCTTATATACTACTATATACAGTATACTATATTACGTAATAATTACGATGAACAAATCAAATGCAAATTTCTCTGATTCACGGCCCACCAGTCGTGCTTTAGACTAATGACTTTCATAAGATGGAATAGGTTTAACATAGTTCGTTTAATAGGTTACTACTTAAAACAATGGATAAACTATCTATTAGTGAGACGACCGTGACTTCCTCGAAATGCGAGCGCGTGAGAGGTTCACTGAGGAATTTGGTCATTAGATTCTTCACGTAGGATATATATTAAAAACAACAATATTGACAACAATTCCCAACAATTACTTAATATCAATAATTGCATTTGAGCAAATAATTTAGACCTGCGTCAAAATAACTTAGGTATCATGCCATGATTTGGGATATTTGCCGAATTAGTCGTTCTCTATAGTCTACAGTATATATTAAGACGGTATAATGTAATGCCCAGCTAATATTATGATGACTAGGATTGCTCGATAACCATCCCAACATCCCGAAACTTGCTCCATTCGTAATCATTTGTATTTTAAACACTAAAATGTAGCAGAAGTGACGTAATAATGGACGTCATTGATTGTATTAGAGCAGTTATGTGCACCAATTCGAACACACCTCCGCTGCCATAAGGACCGCCCATTTTATACCTAACAGACTAGCTTGGGACGAGACAGAAGCGTGAGACTTCTTGTAAGCACTGTACATGAGTTTTCAGCAAAAATTATTATTCAACATAAACCGAAAACAATAACGCAACAGTAATATAGCAACTTTAAGCTTCATAGCAATTTATAACGCAATAGAAAATAGCAATTTTAAGCGTACACAGTTTTAACGTTACTCTTTAGGACTAAACTTGCACTAATGTACATCTCTTTCCAGAAAAAAATTATTATTTAACATAAACCAAAAATAATAACGCAATAGTGATATAACAACTTTAAGCGTCATAGCAATTTATAACGCTATAGAATATACATTCACCTTAATTAAATATTAATATTAATTTATTATTAATTAGATTTTAATTAAATATTCACCAGAGGTGTTAAAAAACAAGCTAAGATAAATTATTCTGTGATGCGTGAACACTTAATACATCCTATCCGATTCTTGCCGGGAGAGTAACTGAGGAAAACCGTTAGTACTTGAAATACGACGCCAAATCTTAGTATGTTCAAAAATAAGAGTTGTAAACTTAATTAATTAGCTAATTAGGAACGTAATTTGGAATTAGAAACTGGTGGAATTGCGCATTTTTTTTTACGTTCCGAGTTATGCCTGCTATGTAGGCCCCGTCACAGCCGAGCATTATAGGGCATTAAAAATGGCAGCTGTGTGCATACCTTAAATATTTATTTAAAAATCTAGTGGGTATGTTTCGGCTATGAGCACACAAAAATAAAAAATTTCACCCCTCACCCTTTTGTGGACCACCCTACCCTTTTGTGGACCACCCTTATATATATATATATATATATATATATATATAATATATATATATATATATATATATATATATATATGGGTGTGACCGTCATACCAGCAAGTATTGCTATTTCAGCTTATGAACTTCATAAATAAGTGTGAAAATAGCACATTTTATCAGATTTTTCATTTCCTGGTCTGGAATGCTGACCCACAAATTTTCCACATATTATTTTATTGCATTTAATTTTAATGATGCTCTCTTCTTTTCCCTTGACAGTGATTTGATGTTGTGAATAGAGAATTTAATCATGGATACACGGCAAGATGATGAGTATGTCAGAATGTTATTGGGCACCGTACCCTGAGAAGAAGAAAAGGAAATAAAGGGCTGCAAACTGCCAACTAATAGGCAGGTCTTACTATGTCTAAATTAGCAAACCTTCGGGATATGCATTGAGACCAGGCTTTATCTGCCACCATTGACAATGTGCTTTTGCATTACCAGAAGGCGAATGTCCCGACCATTACAGGCAGGAACAATATTGGCCGAGTGATTAAAACTTACTATGACTACATGATGCTTATGAAAAAGAATGAGGATAGAAGACGGGCTGATGATCCTGGAATTATGAAGTTTAAATCAGAATTGAGCCTGACGATGAAATTTTATAAGAACACAGTGTTGAAAGACATGGCAGCTGCGAAAAAGGGGAAAACTCAGGCCGAACAAGATGCCATCGATACTGACATACTCTTTATGAAAAGCATGCTAAGTGACAGAGTAGCTACCTACTCTGGGGTAAACAAAGTACTCACAGAAAAGGTTCAGAAGCGACAGAAAAGGCAGATGCGAGAAGAGAAGCAACAAGAGAGAGAGCAATGTGATCATGCTGAGAATGTACAGGCTGATATTGATTCACCTATTAGCTCTGATGAGGACGATGACATTGATGAGGCCAGCACTGCTGAACCAAAGAGAAAACATCGCTGTTTATGTCCCATGGTGGATTGTTTGCCCCGTTCCAGCAAGTGCGCCACTGAATGACTTGAATTTGGTCGAAACCTTGGCTGAATTTGCCCCATATGACGCCACAATAGTTGACAAAGCACGTGTGGCACTCGGTAGACACACTTGGTACCTAACTGAGGAGTTGGCCCCACTGGCTTTGTTCTCGTCCCAAGTACAAGAAAGGACAAAAGAGGAGATGAGGAAGGCCCTTCTTTGCCATGAAGGCACTGAAGTTACTAAGAGAGTGGGGCTCAATCATGGGGGCTATGGAGAGCCATATCTTCCCCCTGTCCCAGAAAGTGGCACTGCCCTGGTGGACCTAATTGGGCCTGACTCAAGCTGGTTCTTCACCATTTTAGGCATGCCCTATCAGTTTCTCCACAGTCCAGCCAGTGAATGGGCAGATCATGACGACTACCTGAACATGAAACGGGTTGTGGACAAGCTTCAGGTCGTCAATGAGGCTGCAGAGCATGGTGTAAAACTTTGCCATGACTTTCTTAATGTTGCCAGGGATGAGGAGCGCTTTCAAGAAGTCCTTCAAGTAGTTGAAAATGACAGACTCTGCGTTCCTAATCAGCGCAAACGATCATCTGTTTCCGAACAGAAATCATGGTTTCTTGCTCTAGAGAAATAATACCTTGTGAATATATGATAAAACCCCTTAATGTACCATGAAAGAATAAGAATGATTAACTTTTTTGTGTTAGTGATAACAGCTTTTAATTAAGACAGGCAAATGATTTGTGTTAATATCCCTTATGATGGTTGTGTAATCTCATATATAGGCGCGTATGCCGTATAAGCAAAATCACTATTTTTCAAATTGCTGGTGCTCACTCGAATATGCATGAATCTTCAAAAAATTGCACGTGGGTATTTTTTATGTCAATATGCAATACCAAAATTTTGAACAGCATTGTAGGACAAAGTTGGGGCAACTGTCACACCCTAATATATATATATAATGAGAGAGAGTTGTATTTTATGTAAATGAAATTAATAAATGGATGACAGAGGTCCTAAATGTCTTTAGTTCCAGTTTAAGCCACTTATTTCATGTCGGATTGGCATTAAGTGAGAATAAGTTACTGTAACAGAGGAATACTTGTTTTAGTCGTAGAGTATAAGAATTTGGTAAATAGTGGGAGCTTAGATCTACAGAAGCTAAGGCTAACAAAGACCCTAAGATCCACTCTAAGGTTAGCCCGAGAGAAAGGAAAGAGTAGGGGATTAAGAGAAGAGAATAAAGGGTTAAGTAAGGAGGAACACCTATCACTCGTAGGTTAACATTCATTCAGAAAAAGAGAAAAAAAGACTCCCCATCATCATCCGCCGGCCACTGCCGACAAGTCAGAAAAATAGTCGGAGAGAATAGGAGAGGGGTGAAAGATGAAAAGAAGTAAAATAAGAACACTTACAAACCATGCAAACACAGTCTTAACTCACTGTCATACCATGCAAACTACAAACATGCAAGAAAAGAGAGTTATAGACATGCAAATTAAGGAGATAAGAAAAAAAAAAAAGTAGGTAAAGTTAAAAAAAAAGTGGGTTAGTTTACGCTACGAGCTACATCTACGTTCGTGTTAGTCTAATTTTTTTATTTTTTTTTATTTTATTGCTGGCATCACACGCTGGCAATCGTCAACAGACTCATCCTCGACCACCACCACCAGAACTCCTGTTGCTAATTGTTTTTTTTTTTACATATTTTAAACAACGTTAATATTTTTAAAATGTCTGTCAAGACGGTTCTTAAGCACATTAACGCTGGTAGAGTTCACGACGGGCGCGGGAAGATTATTCCATTTATCAATTACTTTAAACGTAAAGAAGTTTTTAGCGATATTAGTAATGAAACGTCTGCCACGCAACTTAAATCCGTTATTACGAGTATTACTATTATCGAAAGTGAACAATTTGTCAAAATTTACGCTATCGATGTTATGAACGATTTTGAAAACTTCAATAAGCTCCCCCCCCACTTTTTCACACCACCTGGTGGAGATAGTTGCCAGATATGCTTGGTAAAAGAATGGTCAGTTATTATTCTGCTCTTGCATTCGTGTTGCCACCTACTAAAGAAATTAAAGAATGCACTTATATATACATTTTCCCTTCATATATTTGTCTTTTATATATATATATATATCTGTGTATTTATTTATGATTTATGAAATTAATTGTCTGCTGCTCGCTGACTATTTGTATATTGTGAAACACAGGCTCCGTCCAAAGTTAGGATATTTTTATGAAAAATGAATGTTAGCCCTAAAACTAAAATCTGGTTTAACAATTAAGTGAATATTTTTTTTATAATATGCTTAATAGTAATATTTGTATATATTAATGCAGAACTTGTTTCAAATATTTTTTCTTTAATGGTGGGTAAAAGGTGAAAAATAAATGAGTTACCATAAGAATAAAATCGTTTTATTATAAAATTAAATTAAGATTTTGTATAAGATTTAATGATATATTTGTATAAGACAAAAAAATTGTTTTTGTTTTAAAATTGGTTTTTGTTTGAAATAACAGACAGGATTCCGATACATCACAACCCTGGCCTCATGACGGTTGTCTATGGTTGTGAGGTATGGAATGCTCACATGTATTTTATTTTTGATATGGGGCTATATGAATGGTTTGTGAGGTATTCTAAAGGTTCGCATCTATTTTATTATAATAGAACTGCTTTAATTCTCCTTTACGTGTGTACCTCATGTGCTTGTGCTTTGTTGGGATGGGGCTATGTATGAAGGAAATTGTGCGGTATTCTGAGGGTTTGGTTTTTTGGGATAGAACTGCGTTAATTTTCCTTTATGACATATACGATGTGCGTGTGTGTTTTTTGAGGCAAAGCGATGCTAATTCTCCTTTATATGTACGTAGTACAAGGAAATAACTGTGTACGCCCTATACGACTGGCTGCCTTCTAAGCTTGATGGCTGTGATGCTGAAGACACCATTATGCGATGCTTCATGGCTACGAATGGATGCATCTTCTCTTCCTTGTGTTTTATTTTAGATTAGCCATCTTTGGGGTGGGGGCTAACCCCGGCCCTCCGCTACATACATCTATAAAAAGCTTTTCTATACATGCATACACACCCACATACAGCTCATATACTTTTGTGGGCCTGAGCAGCCAGGTTAGGTTACCCCTTGGTGATCACACACATCCACATATATATTCATATACGTAATTGGGGGGGACAGTCTCTCATGTTGCATGCAATTGCATTGCAATCTAACATTTCTCAGGCGTACCGCTGAGCCTACCCTCTGGTTTCCTTTCTAGGGACCCATATAATTGGAAGGGAAATGAGGAGTACCAGAACGTCCGGGCTGTAGTGGGAGGCCTCGTGGTCGTCAATAATCATGCCGAACGAGAAGTGGCGCTGGTCCAGGAGTTCAACAAGAAGTTGACGAAGGATGAAGATCAACTACAGCTCCTCCTCCTGGTGGTCGCAGACCATTGACGACTATATTCCACGAGCATGAAGAGCATACTGGCAAAATCCAGGCGACAATGAGTGGAGGAACAAGAAGTTAGCGGCCACCACTCATCGAAATGTGAGACACTAACATCAGGCTTTCACAATTACAGGAGAATTTCCTACAGTGGCGGCAATGAAATGTACGCGGGGCGGTCAAAAAATAAGTTTACACGGCGTACAATTTCGTAACTAAAGGCCCTACATTGATTATGTTTGTATCAGGTGAATTCGTTAATCATTGTTGGCAATACCGCACGTCGATTCGGCTGCCAACTACGTACATTGGTTATACGAGTCAGTTGAACATGGCGGCTCGACTGGAACAGTGCCCTGCCTTACGGAGCAGTCCAGGACGTTTACGTTTAATGGCCGCTCGTAAACGTTCGTGTTGAACAATATGCAGCTGCATTGACTGTTGTGGCTTTTTGCATAAAGTCTGCAAGCAAAACGCCTTTGTGGTCCTAAAACACGGTAACTATCACTTTGCCAGCGGACCTCACAATCTTGAACTTCTTTGGTCGCGGGGACCCAGGGTGTTTCCATTCCATGCTGGCACATTTTGTTTCCCGAGTATGGTGATGAACCCATGTCTCGTCTCCTGTGACAATGCGTTCGAGAAATTCTTGACCACTGACAGATTCGGAATGTCGTTGCAGAAATGACAGAGCACTGCTCCAGTCAAGCCGCCATGTTCAAACGACTCGTATAACCAATGCACGGTAGATGGCAGCCGAATCGACGTGCAGTGTTGCCAACAATGATTAACGAATTCACCTGATACAAACATAATCAATGTAGGTCCTTTAGTTACGAAATTATACACCGTGTACTTATTTTCTGACCACCCCTCGTAGAATATCTTAATAAAGAATACCTTTGTAAAACAGTTAGGCAAGTTAAATGTAAAAAAAGTAATTTTACAATAAAATAATAAAAAGTAAAATGCATATGCCGGGGCTTGTTTAAACAAGTTAGACAGAGGGAGGGTCCGGAATGGGCACTTTACTTATAGGATGAAAACTTTAAC
The DNA here is from genome assembly GCA_023014485.1 of Bathynomus jamesi. Classification (NCBI taxonomy): domain Eukaryota; kingdom Metazoa; phylum Arthropoda; class Malacostraca; order Isopoda; family Cirolanidae; genus Bathynomus; species Bathynomus jamesi. The sequence continues at coordinate 102,671 of JAJOZX010003264.1, forward strand.
TCAGCTGAGCGACCTCTAAATATACTCCTACTTTTAAATCACTTTGCACACAATCCTCACTTGCCAAATAGAACGCATTTAGGGGGTGAGAGCCAGTAATTTCGCAAATTTTATTTTACCCTTCATACATAAGGGACACCCTAAGTTACATGCATGTATATCCGTAAATACACACCCGCATACATACATATACAATTCAGCGCGCCATCCATCGGGTGGAGAGGTGGGCGACATCGGTTGGTTTCCGCCTATCCACCTCTAAAACCAAAAGTATGGTCTTCAGAAGATCCACAGCCATATCTTCACCCTCGGTCACGATGTATGGTGAGCTCCTCGAAGTGGTGCCCACCGCGCGCTTTCTGGGCATAACCTTCGATCGACGGCTCAACTGGGTTCCCCACCTCAGGCACCTGAAACACACGCTTCAGCGTCCCCTCGCTCTCCTAGACCACCTTTCCCACACCACGTGGGGCGCTGACCGACGCTCGCTCCTCCGTCTTTACACCTCCGTGATCCAATCAAAGCTGGACTATGGAAGTGTTGTATACGGGTCTGCCTCCAGCACTTCCCTCCGAATCTTGGACCCGGTACTTAACAGGGGCCTCCGCCTCTCCACCGGTGCCTTCCGATCCTCCCCAGCTTCCAGCCTCCAAGCAGAATGTAACTACCTCCCTCTCACCCACCGACGGGGTCTGCTCCTCATGCGGACCTACCTTCGCGGGCAGAGGCTGCCCTCGTCACTTCTGTGCCCGGCGATTTTAGAACCTCCGCCCCAGGGTCAGAGCTGGCACTTCACGGAAGCGGTCCACTCTTTCCTGAATCTTTCCAACAAGCCCCCTCCTTTAGTCACCCCCATCTCGTATCATATCCATCCTCCCAGGCTCCTCACCCCTATCAAGTTTTGCAGGGACTTAAGTGCCCTGCCGAAAGCTACAATATACAGGCTGCTCTTCGAGGAACACGTAGCCCGACACCTGTACGCTGTCCCCATCCATACGGATGGTTCCCGATCAGAGGATGGTGCGGCTGCCTCAGCGGTGATCGTGGCCTGGCTGCTCTCTAAAGCCGTTCCCCTTCCCCGTGAGGCCTCTTGTCTTTTCAGCAAAACTTTTCGCCATTCTGGAAGCCCTCGACATTATAAGCACCCACTCCGCCAACTCCTATGTTATCTACTCAGATTCCCAAAGCGCACTGCTCTCCCTGGAAAAAATTACCCCCCCTCACCCACTTGTCCGCACCATCCAACAAACCTTCCACTCCTTAACGGCATCCCAGCACAAGACGGTCACCTTCTGCTGGGTCCCAGCATACGTTGGTATCCGGGGTAATGAGGCGGCGGACTGTACGGCGAAGTCCGCTTGCTCGTTGCCAGTCTCCACCCAGCCCCTTCCTTTTATGGGTTTTTTCCCGACTCTCCGCTCCCACTTCCGTTCCATCTAGCAACGGGATTGGGACCAGGCTATAAATAACAAGCTCCAGCAGATAAAACCACACCTTGGATATTGGGCTTCCTCATTCCATAGGTCCCGCCACGCAATAAAGAGGTGGTTCTAGCCCGTCTCCGCCTAGGGCACACACGGTCACCTTATGGCTAAATTGCCAGCCCGGCTCTGCCATATCCCCATCACCGTCATCCACCTCCTGATCGAATGCCCGAATCTGTCTGACCACCGCCACAGCTGTTTCCCCTACCTGTCCCGCATCCCCACGTCCGAACGTCTCCAGTCCATACCGTACTCGCCGAAGGCCCCCACTTCTCAGCAGGAGCAATTTTCTCATACCTCACCCACTCTCAACTATTTCACCGCATCTAAACTCATACCCCCCGCCCTCCCACATATTCAATAACTGAACTTTCTCATCCCCTCAGTCTCATACTCCCATCTCAACGACACTACCCACCCTCTGTCTCGCCGAGATATATACCACTCTAGGCACGAATCGGCGGTTAAGCAACTTATATATTATATATATATATATATATATATATATATATATATATATATATATATATATATATATATGCCGGCCCATTATACATTCGGACAAATGGGATGGTAATGCCTTCATATACAGCACAATATTTACATAGCAAAGAACTGCCATTAACAAGCAAATTTTATGCTTTCTTGACAAAATAGTCCTGTGGTAAATCTTGATAGATGATGCAGAGTAGTGAAGTAATGTACACTAGCTTTAAATATGTGGAGGCAAAGAGGAAAAAGTACATGGAGATTATCTGTTGTATGCTACGAACACGTTCGGAAATACATAGTTAGGATATTCAGCTAAGATTCAGATTCACGTAGCAACACATAATTACATACATGTATTCAGCTAAGATTATCCCTTCATATTTATTTAGACATGAGACGCTGAAATGTAGTTAAATATTATCATCATATATTTAGTGGTGCCGATACAAAAATTTTGGCCGATACCAATACATCACCAATCTACACCATTTCCATTAGCTACCTCTTCAGTTACAAACTCTAAAAAGTCCAAGAGATTAGACAAGCAAGCTCTTCCTGATCTAAATCCATGTTGGGAACTTGAAATAAGACTTAAATCTTTCCAAATGCTTTTTAATACTACTATTTATAATTCTAGTATCTTTCCTACCAATGATGTTAAACTAACAATGTTGTTAAACTAATTTCTTACTGCCTCTTTACTACCCTTTTTTTGTAAATGGGTACATTTGCTTTTCAATTTTCAGGTATTTCTGCATAATTAATAGATGTACCAGTAACAAACAAAATAGTACCTCAGCTAAGCTATCCTCCCCTTCTTTGAGAATCCTAATGTAACTATTATTGGGACCAGCAGCTTTATTTGGTTTCAATGTTAATTACTAATCATCCTTCTTATCTGAATCTTATCAAGAATTCTAGAGTTTAGAGAATCTAAAGGATCAAAATTGAATATTTTTATGGTATTGGTAGTATCGGCCACAATTTCACCAATACCGAGACATCGGCAAAAGAGGCCGATACCGATACATCGGTACATCACTAATTATATTAAAATATCAAAATATTAAATACGTTGCTTATTGAGTATCTTAACAACCCTAGATACCTTGACCTTGCTCATACTTAGTTTTGTTTTACCCGTTATTATTATTTTTGCTTAGCTATATAGAAATATGGAAAAAAAAAAAAAAATATGAGAACAAGAGATGTAGTTTAATTTTGTTGCTGAACTAAGACAGGGAATACAGAGTTATGGTTTGTACGAGTTAACAGCGGTGGGAAACTGATATATACACATCAGTTCGATTTTCGATTTCAATTTTTGTAAAAACACTATCAGTTTCGATTTCAGTTACTTTAAACAAAATATCAGTTTCGATTTCGATTTCAGGTTTTTCGCTTTCAGTTTATGAATTGTATCAACATTTTTTAGTTGCAATAAACTCAAAATATTTAATATTCACATCTTTGAGTCATATATTCCTTATGAAGACTTTTATTATCGATTTGATTTCGTATCATACTGTACAGCGCAGTCGTTATTCTTCCTCAATAAGATTGATCTTTCGCCTTCGAAAGCTTCGGATGAACTGATGCTTAAAAATTAAGCCGCATGCTTAAAGTCACATATTGTCCGATTTTGTTTACTTTTCTGCTAATCCACTTCTTATCTTCGTGTGACTTTTTCTCTTTACCCGTGATATCTATCTACCTATATGAAGAGGGAGGTGAATACTATATATTAAAAAGATAGAACCACACAAAAAAAAAAAAGAGCTGATAAGTTGCCTTTCTATATCTATACATCTTCAGAAATAGTCTTACGGGATGAAACGAAGTGTAGCTAATAAATAAAAAACATTTCCATCACTTTTCATTACTGGAGTTTTTTTTTTTTGTTTGGCAAGTTTGTCTCGTGTTAGTAAATTTGATTTAAAAATAACTTAACTCGTTTAAAATACTCTTTAATTCATAAAACAACAAAAAATATCTATTTCTATCGAGATTTTATTTTATTTTATTTCAGTTTAAGTTTCGATTTCAGTTCTGGAAACACTTTTCCATTTCACTTTTTTCCGATTCCAGTTTAAAACTAATCAAGTTTTATCAATTTATCGATTTCCCATCCGTGGTTAATGATTTTGTTTTTCAGTTTCCTTTCCAAGATTTTTATTGTCCTAGATTGTCTTATCTCTTGATCATGTGAATTCAAAAGGTTTCGACCAGCTGAGGATAAGGATCGAGTCGCACAATCTAGAGTATAATTTGGTTTTCTGATGTACGTGTCTGATTGTCTCGTGTTAAAGCGGTGTTGTGTTTGGGAAGTTATTATTATTATTATTATTATTATTTTGCTTTGGATAATTACCGGTGCAGTATTATGGACGATTTGATATATAAATGAAGCAATGTTTAGTTTCTAGATTTCTCCTAGTTTAAGAATTTTTAACTCGTGGAACATTTGATCTGTACTTTCATTATACTTGTTCGATTTATAGATTTTCCTAATTAATCTTTTTTGCATTACCAACAGTAGCTATAACGAATATTGACGTGTGCTTCTGTAAGCAATAATGCAGTATTGTTGACAGTGATGGGCATCGTTAAATTTAAATCTGCTTTACCATTACTCGTTACATGAATAAAATGGACCCGCGTTACAGTTACATTCGAAACTGGCTCTTGGTGTTACCTTTACTCGTTACATTTGACTAATAGTATTTCAAGCAGAGGTTAATGTTATGTACAATAATACGTACTTGTAACTAAACGAAGGAAGGATGTCAGATACCGCAAGCACTGTTTAACAGCTGTTTGCGAGTCATAATTGAATGACGTCCATATTCATCAAACTGACGCATAATCGTAATGAATTACTGTTTTCCTAACCGACTTTACGTTAGGACAGTCAGCATACACACTGACATCGCGTCTGTCTTCATAAATGTCTCACGCAGTTTAACTATCATTAATCATTATAAATACTATTGTTTTTCATTGTCGTTACTCGTTCTCTGGCTAAAGTAACGATGTAACGAATAACGAAACTATTCCGTTACATTTAAAAGTTTGCCCCTTGCATTACCGTTATTTCGTTATATTTCAAAGTTTCTCCCTACGTTACCCTTACTTATTACAAATGTAATGCGTTAATGCCCATCTTTGATTGTAGGTGTGGGTACACCACGGTGAAGTATATGGATCGAAGAACCTGTTTTGGAAAGGCTGTATGTACCTTCGTAATTATGAAAATGAAAAGTCATTGACAAAGTCCCTATGACAAATATTAATAATACGAACTGACAATAGAATACAATGACAATTCACATACTAAGGATAGAAATACAATTAATGAGAAGTAGTACAGTAATGATGAAGTTAAGTGGAGCTACAGACAGACGTTTCATACCGTGAATTCCTTGGCTTAGAAGACATACGGCAGGACTGATGAATAGTTTGGATGATCGGGTAAGCTGATTTGTTTTAATTCTTTGCATTAGACTGTATTGAGCACATCTTGTTACCTCTGGGAAGCTCGGGACATTGCGAGTAGCAAATATTTGCGAAGATGAGCATCTCAGGGGTAATTTATGCAGGAGTCTAAAAAGATCTGTTGTAAAGCAAATTTAGGCTTCTTCCAAAATTTTTTGGAATTCACCCGGAGTTGCTGTCCGTATGTAGTACTGCAGATTGCAGAAAGTATGAAAAAAAGAATGTCTTCAGCTTCACTTGTACAGAATCGGAAGTTCCTTATAGTCATATTCGCTTTAGCACAGAGGCTTCGATTTTGTTTTCTTGTATCCGAGTCGTCACTCAAAGAGGTGGTGATAATTTGACTCAAATACTTAAATTCTTGTACTACTTCTATTGCTTCACCTTTCATTTTGAGACTAATATCAGCTGGCTGATTAGAGGTTTTATGTTGAAATTGCATAACCTTAGTTTTTGTAACTAAAAAGAATATGTTTCTGCGAATATAATTCGCAGACTTTTAGCAGACAATCCAGACCTTGAACAGAAGGACTTATTAATACCATATCATCGGCATAGATTAAGTTATTTATCCTTATGTTATCTATATAACATCCGACTGTTGCCTCATCAAGTAAAACAATCAATCCATCAACATGCACATTAAACAGCAGAGGAGAGAGCAAGGAGCCTTGCCTCACCCCACAAGAGGAACCAAAACATTTGGATAGTACACAGACATACCTAACTGTAAAAGATTGGTGGGAATACAAAAATTTCAACCCCTGCATAACCCTCTCCGAGATGTGGCAGAAACGCACGAGGAGGGGGAGGGGAGACGGGGGTAGCATCCGGTCAGAGCAAGAGGTGGATATCGCGTGTGTGTGTGTGTGTGTGTGTGTGTGTGTGTGTGTGTGTGTGTGCAAATACTCTCACTATTTTTTTATCCTTGAAATCCTGCTCTATATACCCCTATTACACCTATTACATATGCTTTCCATCAGTTTCCAATGCAACGTATAAAACAAATAATATTCTTAAATAGAGAAAAGAGTAATATGATTAACGATTGTTATACAAAGTGTGTAATAGTAATATTGTTGCAATCGACTATAATTTATACAGAAAAGGAAAGGGACACTTTTTGCATTAGTAAAAAAAAATTACGATTGTCTCAGCCATTATGGTATACCTAAATATAAGAACTGGGTAAAAGTAGGGTAAAAGGGAAACGACTTACAGCCCGTGTATGGTAGTGACGTAACTTGGACGGCCCAACGCAGACAATACACGAGGCATGCCCGCCAACACATATATGAAGTGGCAAAGAGTGGACACGTAACCTGCAATGTGTGGCATTGGAGAGCTGGCAGAAATTAACGGAAGGTTTACAGCCGACCAGTATTTAGAGATACTGGAGGAGGTAATGCTGCCAACGGCAAGGACATACGCTTTGCCCCATCCTGAGCGGATTATATTTATGCAGGTAAGTAATAGAACTAAATTATTTTCATTGCACAGAATATGCTTTCAAGAAAATGACTTAACCTTAAGCAGTGTATATTTTAAGGTAATATGATTAAAGGAGGACATTAGGAAATGTAGTTTTAAATGTAATTTTAAATGTATCTTTATTTTTATTTATTTATTTATTTACTTTTGCGTCCTCTTAAGGGAGCTTCAAAAAAGTATGGATGAAATGTGAAAACTCAGGTTTTGCCCATTTCTTTTTATAGGATGACTGCCCTGTTCATACTGCCAGGATCATCAGACGGTGGTTTCAGGAACAACGAGATGTCGACCTACTGAATTGGCCCACCAAAGGGTGTGACCTAAACCCCATTGAAAATGTGTGGACAAATGTGGTTAACGCTTGGGAGCATGGGCAGGAGCGGACATCTCGGCACCTGACACATCATGTCAGAGTGGAAACTTTTCCCCAAGAACCCACAAGTCATCAACAATCACGTGGCATCTGTTCCAAATAAGCTACGAGAGGTCATTAATAATAATGGAGGATCACCAAGTACGGAGTAATTGTGTATAATAATAATGTTATGGTTGTGATGTAGGTGTTGTTGTTTAACCGATCAGCCTGATCGAGCAAGCCGGCGGCACGCAGGTAACCGATCGCCCTCTCCGGAGTGGACCAGAGGTTCAGCGCACTAGTGATGTTCTGTTGTGTTCGTTGTTGTGCTAGAACGGTACAGTCTGTCATAATGTGTTCAATTCTTTGTGGTGTGTCCTGGCACAGGTGGCAGGTGTCGTCTGTGGAGTTGTCTAGTCTGTGTTTATATGTCCGTAAGTTGGGGTGATGTCCACATCGGAATCGTGCTAAGTTAACTCATCCGATCTGCTCAGGCTGATCTCTGACCTGTTAATGGGTGGCGGCTTCGTACCTAGGACCGCATTCGGACCGAGTCGTGTCAGTGTTTTGTGGGTTAGGTGTGTGTGTGTGTGTGTGTGTGTGTGTGTGTTTTCTGTACTGTGTGATGTCTGTGGGGCGTGGTATGGAATGGAGTATTTGGTTATAATGTCTCTCTGGTGTTACCTTAATGGTGCGAGGTGTCGGTGCATGATTGTACATGTAGTGGCAAGGGTGTTGTGGGTTAGTTGTCGCTGCTGCCATGAATTGTGTTCCCCTCATGTCTAAATTTTCCCTAACTTTCAGTATTTTTGTTTCTGTGTGCAGGTGTTCTATTGGTGTTGTTTGAGTGCATCCTGTAATGATACGAAGTGCGTTGTTTTGTATTGTTTGTAAGGTGTTTGTGTGTGTTTGTGTGTGTTTGAGATAATGGGTGCCCAGCATGGGCTAGCATAGTCCATAACTGAGCGAATATATTGTTTGTATATGAGTGACGTTGTTTCGTGCTGGTGTCCAAAGTTTGTGCCTGTTAGTACCCTAAGCGTGTTAAGTCTTGACGTACATTTGTTTTTAATGTCCTGACTGTGGTTTGCAAAAGATAATGATGTGTTGTATGTGACCCCAAGTATTTTGGTCGTGTGTGTGTGTGGAATGTTGTTGTTGTTTAGTGTAAGCTGTGGAGTTATCTGGTGTTCTTTTGTATTGTTTGTAAGGAAGGTGATGGTTGATTTTGTGGGCGCTACTTTGAGTCTATTGTGTGTGAGCCAGTCTTATTTACTGTTTATGTATGTTTGTGGGTGGATGTTGTTGTGGGTGGATGTTGTTGTGGGTGGATGTTGTTGTGGGTGGATGTTGTTGTGGGTGGATGTTGTTGTGGGTGGATGTTGTTGTGGGTGGATGTTGTTGTGGGTGGATGTTGTTGTGGGTGGATGTTGTTGTGGGTGGATGTTGTTGTGGGTGGATGTTGTTGTGGGTGGATGTTGTTGTGGGTGGATGTTGTTGTGGGTGGATGTTGTTGTGGGTGGATGTTGTTGTGGGTGGATGTTGTTGTGGGTGGATGTTGTTGTGGGTGGATGTTGTTGTGGGTGGATGTTGTTGTGGGTGGATGTTGTTGTGGGGGGATGTTGTTGTGGGTGGATGTGGATGTTGTTGTGGGTGGATGTTAGAGTGATGTCATCTGCATATGATGATAAGGTAAGCTTGTTATCTATGGGTGTTGGAATATCATGCATGTATAAGTTGAACAGTGTTGGTGAGAGAACAGAGCCTTGAGGGACCCAGTTCGGAAAAAGCTTGTTTTTGGATGAGTTGCCATTAAATGTGACATGCGAGTACCTTCCTGAAAGATAGTTGCTCAGTCATCTTTGTGTTATTGTGCATGTTTGTGTTGAGTATTTTGTTTATGATGAGAGGGAAGCGTGGGATAGCATCAAATGCTTTACTAATGTCTATTGTTGCTAATAGTGTACGATGAGCTGGTCATATGGAGTTGATGCCATCCAAGATGTGCTGTGTGAGGTTAGTGAGTAATGTCTGGTTGAGTGGTGAGGTCTGAACCCATGTTGAGCAGGCAATAGTGGTATGTGTGGGTTGGTGATTTGTAAGATTAGTCTTTCTGTTACTTTGGAAGGTGTGCATAGTAAAGTAATGGGTCTATAGGAAGCTGCTGCTGTTGGATTTTTGTTTGGTTTGAGTAGTGTAATGATTTTACCTTGTTTCCATATGTCAGAAATAATAGTGTTGGTATGAATATGTGCTGATATTTGTGAGCACTAATATTCCCTGTGGGCCTAAGTGTTTAAGGTGTATGTTAGATATGTTGTCTGGTCCAGTAGCCTTCGAATTCTTAATGTTTTTGATGATCTTGGTGGTCTGGTCTCTATTGAAGGGTGCAATGGTCGTGTCGAGTCTGTATGTTTTCTTGTGCTTGGCTGTTTGTCTGTCTGCGTGTTTCTGGTTGTTGTCTCTGTTTAAGTGACTTATCTTTGCGTAGTGATTAACTAGAATGTTAACTTGTTGTGTATATGTTGGGATATTATTTTGGCTGCGACAGATAGCCGCGTGTGAGGTGTGAATGCCGCTGTTAGAATGGGTAATGCTGTTTATAGTCTTGTATAGCCTGGATGTATCTGTGGAGTGGTTTAGTGTTGTTATGAATGCCCTAAATGTTTGTTTGTTTGTTTTTCTTTGAGTTTGTTGTTTATTTCTGTGTTGAGCTGTTGTATCTGCTGTTTTATGGCTTCCGTGTGTGGTGTTTGTGTGTTATGTTTAAGGTTGTTACGTTGCCTTATGAGGTGGGCTATTTCTCTAGTGTAATTTGGGTTGTATTTCCTAATGTTGCCCTCGGGGATGTATTTGTTTGCATTATTGATGATCTGATTAAATGTCTTGAGTGTTGTATTGATGTTTATGATGGGTGTGCTGTTTAATGTGGTGAATTGTTCCTCAGTCTGTATTTTGAACTGCTCCCAATCAGCTTTCTTGTAATTTCTGTAAGTGTGCCTAAGGCCGTTGGGGCAGAGTGTAGAACGTGTTGTAATGATGATGGGCAGGTGGTCTGATGACAGTTGTTTTTCTGTTCTCCAGTGTGTATGTGTTGCTAGTGAGGGGGAACAGAACGTTATGTCTGGGGAGGAGTTTGAGTATCCTGCTTGATGTGGTGTGTGTGTATGTTCTTCTGCATTGTTAAGAATGAAGAGGCTGTTTAGTTGTGTGGCTATGTTGGCGCCTCTGGTGTTGCTTTGGTTGTGCAGGTACCAACTAGTGTCTTTAGCGTTGAAGTCTCCTCCTAAGATGACATTAGTGTGAGAGGCCAGATTGTGTAACTGTGGATTGTAATTGGCTGGCACCTGAGGTGAACTATCTGGTGGGATGTAAATGTTGATTAGTGTGGTGGTGTGTTTTGCGCGCGTTTTAATGTTAACTGCCTGTATTTCTATCGTGTTATCTGCTTGGATTGTGTTTGTGATGTTTTGGGTGGCATCAGTGTAGCTAATGCTTTTACGTATGTAAGTGACGAGTCCACCCCCGTGACCCCCAGTACGATCTTGACGGATCGCCGTGAAGTCAAGGATGGTGGGTGTTTTGTGTGCGCGTTTTAGTTTTGTTTCTTGTATAAGTGCTATGTGAATGTTTTGTTTCTTGTATAAGTGCTTGTGAATGTTTTGTTTGTGTACGAATTCCCTAAGCTGCATGATTTTGTTTGTGAGGCCATCTACGTTATACTGTAATATGTTAATATTATACTTCTGTATGTGTCTCATGGTGCTATTGTGTCTGTCTTTATGTATGGTGACATGTGTAAGTTGTAGTGGGGCTGGATTAGTCTTAATGTCGCCGGAGAGTAAGAGTAGTTCGGGGAGCACGCAATTGCTCCCCGTAAATGAAAAAATAGCACGCTGAGAATAGGTCCGGCCCCGGGAGCCGATCGGCACTCTGACCGTGCCACGCAACAGACCGTCGACTGCCAGTCTGGCCAACCGTAGACAGCCCGCTGCACGGAGATTTGAGGAAGTTTGGCCACCAGCGCGTTGTTTCGGTTTGACGTCGCCTCTTCTTCGCGTTGACGTGTCCCGCGCTGGAGGATGCAGTCACTGTTAGAAGCTTCCTCGTCAGCTGCTAACATTTTTTTCACGTTGTTCTAGCGAACTGTTCAGAGGTTTTTTATAAACAAATCTGTTTTCTGCTCAAAACTGTGATGTAGTAAATATACAGTGTGGCCCAAAAGTCTGTTGCCCCGAAAAAAAGTTTAGAATGCGTCGGGGCAACAGACTTTTAGGCCACCCTATATATGTAGAGACCGACCGTAAATTCCTTCCTTCGTCGTTCTCAAACATCTTGGAATCAAAACAGAGCTTTAAAACCCATGTGGGTTTTATATATATATAATATGATAACTTGGTTGAATGGTTTGTTCTTAGCGAAACGTAGCTTAGTGAGGAATAGGAGGACGAAAAGATGGTACATGTTTATTTACAGACGTTTCGGAAAAATTCAATTTCCATCATCAGTGCTAAAAAGTTTAAAATCAAATAAAGATAAATGAATATAATGAACAAAAACATACAATATATTAAAATGAACATGCAAAATTGGCAATAATTAGTGAGAATTAATAATGTAATTACAGTGTGCATTAAATTAAAATCAAAGATGAAATAATATAAAGTATAAAAGTGTGAACACTAAACAAAGTATAAAACAGTTAAAAAATAGGTCAAAAATGAGGATGGTCTTACCAAATTATTAACGTAGTGAGGGACTAATTGTACAGAGGATTGGGAATGGTGGCTTGTTGAAAAAATCCATATTGGAAAGGATGAAGCCAAGCGGAATGATGTCGGATTTCTTTTCAGTATGAGAGTTTATTTGGCGATGTTTAAGTTGAAAGCGGAACTGCAGTCGTTGAGGGTTGGTTGAATAATTGAGTATATACAGTGTGTCCGTAAAGTCATGGTGGGATTTTAAATAGCTATATTATTGCAACGAAACATGATAATGAGATGAAAAAAAGGCAAATTGAAGAACAACTCTAAAAGAATAACTTTATTTAACGTAGTTCGATATGGGCTCCTCTGGTAGCCCTGCAGACATCTAGGCGGTGATTCAATTCCAGCCACACACGCCCAAGAACATCAGGAGTGACGGATGCGATAGCTTCCGTGATTCGCTCGTGCAAGTGATGAATATCCCTAATGGGTACACTGTACACGCTTTGCTTGACGTAACCCCACAAATAAAAGTCCAAAGGTGTCAGGTCCGGAGAGCGTGGAGGCCATGGCTTCCATCCTCCTCTTCCTATCCATCTCTGTGGAAATTTTTCATTAAGGAATTCTCGAACAACGTTGGCATAGTGCGGAGGAGCACCATCTTGCTGAAAGATGACATTATTGTCAATAAATTGGGGTACTGCAAAATGTTCCAACATAGCGAGGTAGTTGTGTGACGTCACAGTGGGTTCCGTGAAGAAAAATGGGCCAATCACTCGATCTCGTGCTAGAGCACACCACACATTAACTTTCGGGCTATTACGCTCATGTTCAACATAGGCATGTGGACAGCCTAGACTAACTACGAGATAAAGGTTAAGCTTAGCCTAGACTAACTACAAGATACAACTTTGAGAGTTGTTCTTCAATTTGGCATTGTTTCATCTCATTATCATGTTTCGTTGCAATAATATAGCTATTTAAAATCCCACCATGACTTTACGGACACACTGTATATAAAGGGACTCAAGAATACGGAGGTCGATTAGTTGGTTGGCTGAATTAACAATTTTGAAATTAGAGGTAAGTAGCGGGTGGTTGTGAAGGTGGCAATGGCCTCCCCAAAATACATAAACCCAACTTACCCATTAGACCCATCCTTTCGGCCTACACCACAAACAATTACAAACTAACAAGATTCCTTGTTCCCACTTTAACCCCCCTAACCCAAAACGAATATTCTATCACCACCTCCTACAAATTCGCTAAAGAAATATTGACCATAAATAACTCAAATAACCTCCATATGCATAGTTTCAACATAGTATATCTCTCCACCAACGTTCCAATTAAAGAAGCCATCGATATCTGTATTAACAGCCTTTTCGCCAACAATCAGAACACAGTTCTGAATTTAACAAAACAAGAATTTACCAAACTGCTTACGATTGCCTCTTCAGACACTTATTTCTTTTTTAACCAACAACTTTATCAACAAACCGATTCACTAGCTATGGGATCCCCCTTAAGTATCACTTTAGCCAACATCTTCCTCAGCCATCATGAAAATAACTGGCTACTCCATTGCCCCACCCATTACAAACCACACCTATATAAAAGATACGTTGATGACACCTCTCTCCTTTTTCGCAATGCCAACTACACCACCCCCCCTTTTTCTTAACTACCTTAATTCCCAACACAAAAACATTAAGTTCACCAAAGAAGATGAATCCAATAACACCCTAGCCTTCCTAGATATTACAATAAAACAACAAATTCAGCACCTCCATATATCGAAAACCTACGTACACAGGCCTAGGTACAAATTACCTAAGCCACACCCCTTCGCTATACAAAATAAACAGTATCAAAATTTTAATCCACCGCGCCTATCATCTCTGCTCTTCATACTTATCCTTCCACCACGAAATAGAATTCATTTACAATTTTAGCATTAACAACAACTCCCCAAAACATGTTACAATCTTTAACCAGAAACTTTCTTAATAATATTTATCAACCCCCCAGCCTTAAAGTTCCCACTGTTAAAAAAGACGAACAATATTTTTCATTTCCCTATTACGACCACATCAGCCACAAAATACTTTCAGACTCCGCCTTCTACTCACTCCTCTTTACCCACAAATTAAATTTCATTTTGTCTTCACCAACAATAATAGTATCAAATCATACCTTAACGATAAAGAAAAAACACCCCAGCCACTTGCTTCGTCCACTCTCTACGCTTTTAAATGTGTTCGCTGCAAAGCGAACTTTGAAAAAACTATAGGGGCTATGGGTTGATTGCCTGATACCCTCATCCGTTGGAAATTGTCAGCAGATTACAGGAGAGAGTTAACGACAAAAACGCTATGTTTTTTCGTTAAAGAGTTATGTATGTGTAGGTCTTCAAAGGACCTCTATGTTTATTTACCTTCGGTATTTGCGCTGCTTAATGGTAAAGAAAGAAATTGCCTTACCTTATTATTTCGTTGAGCCTCGCTTCTGTTCGTAGGACGCGACGATGTTCTTCGATGTAGGGCCGCAGTACGAGGGAGTTACACGAGTTGCTTTGATGTAATTAATATAAGCAGTCACTACAAGTAGTATGATGGCAAAAAGGGAGAGGAAGTTGGGGTGCTCCGAAATCCTGCCCCTGGAGGGGCACCCTGAAGGCCTTCGCCTTCTGTATGATGGGGCCCCCTTACTTAAGTTCCTCACCCCATTTATGGGGTCTCACCGTCCTTAATGAAGGGCATTTGCCCCTTGAGGGGCCCCATCCTCCTCAAAAAAAAAAAAAAAAAAAAGATTCGTCTTCACTTTCCTTCAAAAAAAAATTAAGAAAGGATTGATCCTGGCCTTCCTCCTTGAAAAAAGTTCTTTCATGAGGCAAACAAGAACAAACATGCAAAAACACACATTCGAGTACTTTTTGTTCAGGCAAGTTCCGCCAGACAGTAGAAATGAAAACTTAAAATGAATATCTGAAAGGTTTTAATAGGCCTAACGAGATTACGCATCGACATCAACACATCCAATTTTCAAATGTTAACAAATTGCGAACAATACATAAATCAAAATCAGATTGAACATATTTTAAATCGAAAACAAGTTCTTTGTTTAAGATCTGTATTATGAAAAATAAAATGAACATTACTTTAATTTAAATAAATTAATTTCTCTCTTTTTTAAAGGAAACTGGCTTATTTTCAAACGAGATGACCTTCAAATACAATATATGCTCATAGCACACGCATATTTGTTTATTTATTTTTAAATATGTAGTTTTGTTATTTACATCGATATATACCATCACATTCACTTTCACATGCCATCTTCTGGTATGTGAATTAATAATTTTACTGTACAGCAAATTTCGTTATAAAATTGCATGTGTTAAAAAGAACATCAAGTTGCGTAACGCGGCTTTGAAACTGAAGCATCAATTCTGTTATCCTCCTCTAAACATCCACTTAAATATTATTACTAATATTAATTTATTATTATTACATATATATGTACACGTGTTAAGAGTATTTAAATTAAATATATTGATTTCAATTCCCTTCGTAATAAAAGCATCTGTCAACTCTACCCCAATCTTGCTATATTTTTCTCACAGTAACTGTTTGAGAGTAGTAGTTAAGTTTAACTTTCTTTTAACGACTATTAGCTGCTACTAATCTTGTTATTATTATTATTATTATCATAATATATATATATATATATATATAATATATATATATATATATATAACATCCAAATAAGTAGGTTCGGGTAAAAAACTTTCTTATTAGATGCAATTAAAGAAAACGGGATGTCGAGTTTGTGTGGATTGTCATTTTTAAATAGATTCAGTGGGAAATAGGTACTGAAAGTTGAGAGATTTTTCATTAAGAACCTTTCTAGTTGTAGTTATAGTTAGGCCTATTCACATTACTTTAATTATCATTTCTCTAATTTAACGACTGTTCACAATTCCTCATAATTCTCATAATAAACATATTTTTCACCAGTGGTGGGCACCGTTAACCAAAAAGTTAACTTCGATACGATAATCCGTTAACCCCAATTTTTAACTCCGATAACGATAATCCGATAATTTTACTACAAAGTTAACGGAAGTTAACGATAACTATTTCTTTACTAACATTTAAAAAAATCAAGGAAAAAAGCTTTAAAACCCATAGAAAATGTTTATTTATGCAAAATCCAACAATAAATAGGTATTTAACTATTTTTATCAAGTTTTGCAACTTTTTTGCTTAATAACTTTTTTTTATTTTTAATAAAAAATGTACTGATTACATGTTTTGAAACCCTTGTAACCACTAACCATTAACTAAATTTTAATTTACCAGAGAATTATGGCGGGAACTGAAAGGTAAAATTAAATTTTAGGCATATTTATTAAAGACTATGACACAATGTGCTGGTTGCCCTTCAGAAAGACCAACTTCTCAAAGTTAGGCCCAACTGCCAGTCTTGACCTCTTGGGCCTCAGGATGTCCTTGCCGAGAGAGAAGAGCCGTTCCACTGCGGCAGAGGACGGAATTGGCAGACTGAAGTTATGGCGGTTTGAATTCATTCGCGGAGCGGTGATCTTCCGTGAATGACTCCTCGCAGTTAACGTGTTAACGGACTTTAACAGACTAAATATCGAGTTATCGGAAGTTAACTGGTCCGATAACGATAAATGGAAATTAACTTCCGTTAACAGTCCGTTAAAAAAAGTTAACTTCGTTAATTAACTGTTATCGGATTAACGCTTTAGTGCCCAACACTGGTTTTCACACCAGTCAGTCCAGTATTTACATCAATCACACAGAATGTTCATGCTTATTGTTTTTGTCATTAGCTGTACCAATCATGTCTTTACAAACTGAAGCGTACCGTTATACAACGTTTAAAATGTTATAATTTAATACTTTATGATATCAGATCTCGTATAAAAAACATCATTTTCTGTACAAATGGCCACAAAAATACTTTCAATCATAATAATGTACTTATAGAACGCACCATACGCTTTTTCACTTGTATTAAAAACGTAAAACTGAAAGTTGTATCATCACGCGATCTTCGATTCTGCAATGACGTAAGTGAGCCCTAACATTTAATTTAAAATTATTTAACAGATCATTCGAGGGAACTGTACATCGATCTCATTATAACTTCTGACTCATAATAACCCGCCATGCATATTTACAAGAGTCGAATTTAAATAAATAAATAAATAAATAAATATATATTATATATATATATTATATATATATATATATATATATATATATATATATATATATATAAGGAGTTTGTATGTGGCATTCCAACAGAAGGCAGGAAGTGTCTGAACCCTGTTTCTCCCATCACTGTCCTCTTCATCTGGCCTTTTTACATGTCACGTCTACCCTGTGAGCAGTCCAGCATACTCTCAAACACGCGCTTCTCACTATATTCCTTACTACACACGCATGCATCTTACACACCAGTCTTTTCAAAAAAGGTGCAATTTCAGTAGTTTCGGAGATTCGCGATTGTCCCCTCCTTCCTGCCTGCATCGTATATATTACCAAGCAAGTCTTTCTACAGTTTACAGGTTTCCTCATTGTCTAAAACTTATAAAGTTCTCTCTTATTGCTTTCCTTATTGTAACGGACATCACAAACGAATTTAAATAGTATTTAAGTATTATGTTGAGTAACATATCTAGATAACCCCGCCACAGCCTAGTTTCTTAGCATAATCGTGAAACATGAAACAAGATTATATATATATATATATATATATATACACACGGCAAAAGTAGTTTGAAGATTTTTTCCATCTCACGACTGACTATAATTATACACTTTATAGGAGTTTGCAAATTGCATATATTTAGACAAAAGTATTAGGTCTTACGCTGATTTCATGTCAATATCAGCATGCTTCACTGCCCTTTCAGTCATTGTGACCTTAGATCGTACCAGAACTATGGTCTTGACAAAGCACAATGTGTTAAATTTACCAAACAAGGATAACCTATGTTCAGGACTCTGGACATTTCCATAGTCAACATCAACTAAACCTATTTGATCGTGCCTTTCTTTATGTACATGCAATAGCATCAATTGGTTAAGCTTTCTCTGAGTCGTGTTTGAACTCAGATAAGATTTAATACGCACGATATTACTAAACGAGCGTTCACTACACGTAATGGAGGCAGGCATCACTATAATTAACTTTGTTTACGTAATCACAGAGGAGATAAGAAATTACTGGTCAGGTGTCAGTGATTGCACGTGTGTAACTACATTACGTAGGATTAACTGCTCAAGGGATTCGTGAACACAAAGTTCATACTGAAGGTTGTTAGATGTGTATGTAGTCTTGCAGGAAGGAAGTCTGAGCCCAAGAGAAGCAAATCTTTACACTGGACATACATTTTGTACTCTATTTCGTCAAAACTCTCAGTTATGGGTATTATAATGAGGTCCAGAGCTTCATAATGTGTCTTTCTGTAAAGATCTTCAGATGCGTAGCTACCTTCCGGTGGAACACAAACCTCTTCTAGCCAAGCTGGAACTCTTCTAAATCGAGGCTGTGAGGGTACATCCACCTGACAGGAACCTAGTGGCTGTACTTTCTTTCAGAAAAGACTAGCCCCTTCATCATTGCGCATATTTCAGAGAGTTTTATCAGTCATACCAACAATAGCTTTATATATATATATATATATATATATATATATATATATATAGAGAGAGAGAGAGAGAGAGAGAGAGAGAAGAGAGAGAGAGAGAGATTTAGGGGTTGCAAGGACTGATGATGCGAAATTTGAATCACAAAATAAGATAGCAGTAAACAGAGTAAAGAGAATAACGGGGACGGATATTGATAGCCTTTAAACGAAGGGATAGGAATATAATGATTCCTATACTGAAAACCATGATCATACCCAAATTGGAATACTGCTCGATTCTAACATCCCCATATAAAAAAGAGGGCATTAGACAGCTGTCAGCGATTCAGAGAAGCTTCACAGCCAAGATCGAGGGGTGCAAAGAACTAAATTACTGGGAAACATTATGAAATCTAATCCTATTTTCACTGGAAAGGAGAAGAGAGAGATGCACCATTATTTACACTTGGAAAATAATTAAGAAACTTGTCCCTAATCTTACTCTGAACCCTGTAACTTCCCAAACGGTGGTGGAAAGTAGAAAAGGAAGACTGTGTCGTGTTACCAAATTAAAGGTGAGACAGGGAACATCCTTAACCCTGAAAAAAATTAGTTTTGTGGTGAGAGGGCCAAAACTGTTTAATCAAATGCCCAAAGACCTAAGAAACATGAAGGGAGTTGCTGTGGACATCTTCAAAAGATAATTAGACGCCTGGCTCAGAACAATCCCCGATGAACCGGTCGTACATGGCTATGTGAGGTGGAGAGTATAAGAAAGCACTCGCCCCTCCACCAAGACAGACCTAGAGGGGTGCACCAGCCTGACCTTCGTGTGAAGAGAACGACGCACGGAACCGCAACGTTGTGTACACACACACACATTTTATTCATGCAGTTATCCGTGATTCACTGTCGTTAATTGAATTAACATGACCTACTAATTGTTACCATTGTACACTTAACCGTGACATGGTGCTAACCGTGATTTGATGGTGTTTACATTTGCGGGTCCCCTCCCGCCATCCCACCACAATGCGCCTCAGTCAATGTCTCTCAACGCAGCCAAAGACAATATTACGGACGATACAAAGGTCAGCAGAAAAATCAACGAGTGGTACAAAACCTCAAACTAAATCCAATTACCTTCCAAACAACACAGGACAATAAGAAAGTCAGAATGTGTAGTGTCCCCAAACTAAAGGCCTGACACTGAAGCAAAATAGCTTGGCTGTCAGGGGGCCCAAGACATTTTAACCAGCTTGACCTTCATGTGAAGAGACCGACGCAGGTAGGGGGGGGGGCACTAACATCGAGTATAGCAATTTAACTTGAAGTAGTTGCATTATTAAATATTTAAATTAAATAGCGGATTCTTTCGCAATAAAAATTAGTATGCAACCTACATTTTAACACATGACTATCATATCTACAGCTAATTATGCAAAAGTACATTTCTCTTTCATATATATATATGTATGAAAGAGAAATGTACTTTTGCGTAATTATATATCACGAAAGCGCCCGGACTTTGTGTTTCCTTTTCCTTGTGGTTGTTTGCTTATATATATATATATATATATATATATATATATAAGCTATTGTTGGTATGACTGATAAAACTCTCCGAAATATGCGCAATGATGAAGGGGCTAGTCTTTTCTGAAAGAAAGTACAGCCACTAGGTTCCTGTCAGGTAGATGTACCCTCACAGCCTCGATTTAGAAGAGTTCCAGCTAGGCTAGAAGAGGTTTGTGTTCCACCGGAAGGTAGCTACGCATCTGAAGATCTTTACAGAAAGACACATTATGAAGCTCTGGACCTCATTATAATACCCATAATTGAGAGGTTTGACGAAGTAGAGTACAAAATGTATGTCCAGTGTAAAGATTTGCTTCTCGAGGATGCAAAGGATAGATGTCCACAGCATAATTAGAGTGTAACTTCATTCTTGGGCTCAGACTTCCTTCCTGCAAGACTACATACACATCTAACAACCTTCAGTATGAACTTTGTGTTCACGAATTCCTTGAGCAGTTAATCCTAGGTAATGTAGTTACACACGTGCAATCACTGACACCTGACCAGTAATTTCTTATCTCCTCTGTGATTACGTAAACAAAGTTAATTATAGTGATGCCTGCCTCCATTACGTGTAGTGAACGCTCGTTTAGTAATATCGTGCGTATTAAATCTTATCTGAGTTCAAACACAACTCAGAGAAAGCTTAACCAATTGATGCTATTGCATGTACATAAAGAAAGGCACGATCAAATAGGTTTAGTTGATGTTGACTATGGAAATGTCCAGAGTCCTGAACATAGGTTATCCTTATTTGGTAAATTTAACACATTGTGCTTTGTCAAGACCATAGTTCTGGTACGATCTAAGGTCACAATGACTGAAAGGGCAGTGAAGCATGCTGATATTGACACGAAATCAGCGTAAGACCTAATACTTTTTGTCTAAATATATGCAATTTGCAAACTCCTCTAAAGTGTATAATTATAGTCAGTCGTGAGATGGAAAAAATCTTCAAACTACTTTTGCCGTGTGTGTATATATATATATATATTAATATAATCGTTTCATGTTTCACGATTATGCTAAGAAACTAGGCTGTGGCGGGGTTATCTAGATATGTTACTCAACATAATACTTAAATACTATTTAAATTCGTTTGTGATGTCCGTTACAATAAGGAAAGCAATAAGAGAGAACTTTATAAGTTTTAGACAATGAGGAAACCTGTAAACTGTAGAGAGACTTGCTTGGTAATATATACGATGCAGGCAGGAAGGAGGGGACAATCGCGAATCTCCGAAATTACTGAAATTACACCTTTTTTGAAAAGACTGTGTAGTGTGTAAGATGCATGCGTGTGTAGTAAGGAATATAGTGAGAAGCGCGTGTTTGAGAGTATGCTGGACTGCTCACAGGGTAGACGTGACATGTAAAAAGGCCAGATGAAGAGGACAGTGATGGGAGAAACAGGGTTCAGACACTTCCTGCCTTCTGTTGGAATGCCACATACAAACTCCTTATATATATATACAGGGTGGGCCGTAAGTTTCCATACATAGGAAAAATAAACATTTTTTTATGGACAACCATTTTTATTTATATAATATGCTCTACATGGTTGCCATTGTTTTGAAAACACATTTCAATACGTGTTCCCCACTGTTGATGAACACGCATTAGCACAGTTGACGTTATGCTTGTAATGGCGTTGGTGTACGTTCCTTTAGATGATTTATGTCTCGTATCTTTTCCTGATACACCATGGCCTTCAAGTGCCCCCAAAGATAGAAATCAAGGGGGGTGAGATCTGGGGATCTGGGAGGCGACTCCACAGGACCACGCCGACCAATCCAAGCATCCGGAAACTGCTGATCCAAATACCGACGCACGTGAAGACCATAATGAGGTGGAGCTCCATCTTGCTGGAAGTAAACTGGGAAGTTACCTTCCTCGTTTAGCAGGGATGGGAAAATCTCTTCTTGCAACATGTTAAGATACCTTTCGGCATTAAGATTTCCACTGACAAAAATTGGTCCAATAATTCTGTCACCCCATATCCCGGCCAACACCATCACTTTACCGGCACCTTGCATCTTCGGAGGACTCAGCCAGTTAGGGTTAGCATTACTCCAATAACGTATGTTTTGCCGATTAACCTCTCCATTGACGTAAAAATTTGCTTCATCAGTAAACAAGATCTTAGTTGAAAAGTTTGCATCCTCGTTCACTTTGGTTAATGCCCATTCATAGAATTCCATCCGTCTATCCGGGTCGTCTTCACTCAAATGCTGTGCCATATGCAATTTGTATGGATGCCATTTGTTTGCTTTCAAAATGCGCCTGATACTCGATCTGCTGACACCACTTTCTGCAGACAACCGTCGTGTACTTTTTCTGGGACTCCGTGTAAGCGCTGTAAGTATCGTAGCTGTTGTGTCTTCATCGGTGGCTGTACGTCTTGGACCACTTCGCGGTTGATCTGCAACATTTCCAGTTTTCTGAAACTTGTTAATAAGTTTTGCCAGTGTCGTGTGTGATGTTCGTTCCATGTTGTCTGTTAAAGTTCATTGCAACCATGCGACTGCTTCCCGACCCAGCCATCAGTATGATTTCAATTCGTTGCTCTTTCGTCAAACGCATATTCTTAGGGTATCTGAAACATAAAAACAAACGTTTAATTTTTCCTATGTATGGAAACTTACGGCACACCCTGTACTATATATATATATATAATAATATATATATATATAATATATATATATATAATATAATTATATATATATAATATATATATAATATATTATGAGTCAGAAGTTATAATGAGATCGATGTACAGTTCCCTCGAATGATCTGTTAAATAATTTTAAATTAAATGTTAGGGCTCACTTACATCATTGCAGAATCGAAGATCGCGTGATGATACAACTTTCAGTTTTACGTTTTTAATACAAGTGAAAAAGCGTATGGTGCGTTCTATAAGTACATTATTATGATTGAAAGTATTTTTGGGGCCATTTGTACAGAAAATGATGTTTTTTATACGAGATCTGATATCATAAATTATTAAATTATAACATTTTAAACGTTGTATAACGGTACGCTTCAGTTTGTAAAGACATGTTTGGTACAGCTAATGCCAAAAACAATAAGCATGAACATTCTATGTGATTGATGTAAATACTGGACTAACTGGTGTGAAAACAAATACGTTTATTATGAGAGTTATGAGGAATTGTAAACAGTCGATAAATTAGAGAAATTATAATTAAAGTAATGTGAATGGGCGCTATGACTGCAAGTAGAAAGGTTCTTCATGAAAAATCTCTCAGGTTTCAGTACCTATTTCCAACTGAATCTATTTAAAAATGCCACCTTCGACAAACTCGACATCCCGTTTTCTTTAATTGCATCTATTAAGAAAGTTTTTTACCCGAACCTACTTATTTGGATATTGTTATATATATATATATATATATATATATATATGATAATAATAACAAGATTAATAGCAACTAATAGTCGTTAAAAGAAAGTTAAGCTTAGCTACTAGTCTGAAAACAATTATTGAGAGAAATATATCCGAGTGTTTTGGCTCCTCTTGCGGGGTGAGACAAGGCTCCTTGCTCTCCCCTATGCTGTTTAATTTGTATATTGACGGATTAATTGCTTCACTTAATGAGGCACCAGTAGGATGTTGTATAGATAACACAAAGATGAATAACTTAGTTTATGCCGATGATATGGTGTTAATAAGTCCCTCTGTTAAAGGTCTGGATCGGCTACTAAATGTCTGCGAAGTGTATTTGCAGAAACATGATATTCTTTTTAATGTTATAAAAACTAAGGTTATGCAATTTTATCCTAAAAGCTGTAATCAGCCAGCTGATATAAGGTTTAAAATGAATGGTGAAGTAATTGAGGAAGTACAAGAGTTTAAGTATTTGGGTCAAACTATTACCAGCTCCTTGAGTGATGACTCGGATATAAGAAAACAATCTCGAAGCCTGTGTGCTAAAGCGAATATGACCATAAGGAACTTTCGTTTCTGTACAAGTGAAGCTAAAGACACTCTTTCGTACTTTCTGCAGTAATATATACGGTCTGCAACTCTAGGTGAATTATAAAAAAGGTTCTGGCAGTACCCTAAATATGCTGTACAACAGTTCTTTTAGACTCTTACATAAATTACCCCCGAGATGCTCAGCTTCGCAAATGTTTGCTACCCGCAATGTCCCGAGCTTCCCGGAGGTAACAAGACATGCTCAACACATTCTAATGCAAAGAATTAAAAAATCAACCAACCCGATCATCCAAGCTATCCATGAGTCCTGCCATTTATCCTCTAAGCTATGGACTTCTTGGTACGAAAACGTCTGTCTGTAGCTCCACTTAACTTCGACAGTGCAGTATTATTTCTAATCAATTGTATATATTTCTATCCTTAGTGTATGAACTGTCATTGTATTAATAATATTTGTCATATGGACTATAGTCTGACAATAAACCTTTTCATTTTCATTTTCATATAGCAAAATTGGGGTAGAGTTGCCAGATTCTCTTATTACGAAATGTATTTAAATCAATATATTTAATTTACTCTTAACACGTGTACATATATATGTAATAACAATAAATCAATATTTAAATTTAACACATTGTGGTTTGTCAAGACCATAGTTCTGGTACGATCTATGGTCACAATGACTGAATGGAGTCAAGCATGCTGATATTGACATGAAATCAGCATAAGACCTAATACTTTTTGTCTAAGTATATGCAATTTGCAAACTCCTCTAAAGTGTATAATTATAGTCAGTCGTGTGATGGAATAAATCTTCAAACTACTTTGCTGTGTATATATATATATATATAATATATATATATATATATATATATAACCCCCTCCCCGCGGGTGGTCTTTCTGGGGTGGATCGCCCGCGGGCTCCTGCCTCCATGTGGCGAGGGGGGTCAGCCGTGGCTGGGGGCCCTGCCGGGTCCCCCGCCCGGTTGCGAAGTGGACTTTTAGCATACCCTGCTATCCTACAGCCCCCTCTTTCCTGTCTTCCCCTCTTTACCCTCTTCCTTGCCCCCTCTGTTTTTTCTGCTTTCTCTGCTCACTTCGCGCGCCCCGTGGGCTGCCGGGGCTGGTCGCTGGGGGTCTCGCTCCCATGGCTGGGGCCGGACTAAGTTGGCTGGTAGGGTGCCCAGGCCTGGGACCCTGGGGGGCTTTGGTCTTTGCTGCCGGCGGGGGAGAACTTTCGACGCTGCAAGGGCCCCTTTTGAAACGGGGGTACCTACATGGGACGAGGCACCCATCCTCCGCCGGCGTGCGCTTGGTCCCCTTGGGCCCCGGGTAATCGGTTCCCCGCGGCCCCGGGCGCGAAACAATAAAAATTTTTTTTTATGGAAACACTTACAAATCTAATGGACCTCGTTGACGACCCGGCTTGTGCATCTGACCTCCCTCTGACTACCTCTTTGGACCTTGGGTCTGGTAAGGGCAGTCGGCAGCCCTCGCCCACCCCGTCTGCTCTTCTTGCCGACACCACCTCTCCCTCTCTTCCCCAGGCTCGTGGCGCCGCTGCCCGACCCCCGCCAGTGGCGGATGGACCTGCAGTGGACCCCCCGACCCCTGGATCCCCCCGTATTCCACGTCCCGATAGGGACCCACCTGCTTTTTCGCCCTCAGGTGGGAAGCCCGCGGCACCGGTCGCCTCCCACTCCGGTCGGGCCTCATCGCCCCCGGCCCCCTCGGCCCCTGGGACCCGACGTCGCCGTCCGCCTTTCTCGTCTCCCCGTCCCCTCGAAGTACCGGTGGTGTTTGGCCCGACGTCTTCGCTCGGCCTTAGGACGGTGGACAAGTTCCTCGTCCTCCGCCCCTCCTCCTCCAAGCCTCTCCCCACTAACCATGAACGCCTCTTTCGAGCGATCCATGGGGTGACGGGGACGGCTCGTTTTGACCTTCGGCCTCAGAGGGATGGCTCCATTCTGATAAGGTCGCGTTCCTCTGTCGAAACCTCCTCTCTGCTCGCTATCCCCAATGTCCTGGGCTGCGGGATTACAGTGTCCCCCCACCCCCGCCTCAATCAATGCCAGGGCACAATTTACGCTGCTCGTCTTCTACCCATCCCGGTGGAAGACCTCCAGATTGACCTCGCCTCCCAGGGTGTTGTGAGGGTGTACCGCTTTCCCGACAGATCGCGATCCCCAACCGCCCCTTCTCCTCGCCTGCTCCTCACTTTCGACTCACTGGTGCCCCCCGTTTCGGTATTCTGGGGCTTTGGTGAGAGACGAGCGTGCGAATTCTCAGTACGACCATACGTGCCAGATCCTACGCGCTTTTTCAGTGCAATAGGTTTGGCCACGTGAGCAGCTCCTGCCGTCAGCCGGCCCCGTTGTGTGTCCGTTGCGGCGGCCCTCCCCACCCCTTGCCCTGTACTGCTCCGCCTTCCTGCACCAACTGCCATGGACCACACCCTGCTTCATCCCGCTCTTGCCCGTCCTTCCTCTTTGAAAGGGAGGTTCGGGCCCTCTGTTCATCAGAGTTTCTCAGCGCTCGGGAGGCGCGGGACCGGTTGCGTGGCTGCGAGGCCCGGCGTGGTGCCTCGTACGCCGAGGTTCTCCGTTCCCGGACCCCGTCCTCACCGGCGGTTCCCAACGCGCCTCCACCCACCGTGTCCGCTACTCCCAGTCCATCCTCTGCCGCCCAGCGGACTCCTACCGCGGCTCCCCGTACTACCAGCGCGTCCCCACGTGCTCCCCCGCGAACGCCGATGCTTCGTCGGCAACCCCCCCTGCCCCTTCTACGCCCTCTCCACCGGCGCCTTCGGCCACCCCCATTCCGGATCGTGACCCGCCGTCACCCATGCGGGCCGCACGACGGAGGGGTAGGGGCCGCAACCTCGCATCACCTTCCTCTCCCAAACACAAACGCCCCCTTCGCCCTACCGCCCCGGTGTGCTCACCATCCCCACTGCGCAACCGTTATGCACGCTCCCCCCTGGGGTCCCCGACGGCCCTTGTGGTGGGGGCTGAGATACACCCCTCTCCGGCCCGGTCGATGGACCCACTGGAGGGGGAACTCGCCCGCCTGGTCGGGGTGGGTGGGACGTGCACGCCCCCGCGCTTGACCCGCCCCATCTCTCTCCTCGACCTGCCAATGCCTCTGGGTGAGGTATTATTTTCCACTCCCCCGGACATCCGGTGAAGGGAGGGGCATTCTGGATACCTCTCACATCCCCTTCTCTGCATCGCTCCCCCCCGGACGTCCGGGAGACTCCTCTTCTGGAGGACTTGCCGGCGTCTGGTTCCACATCGCCCCCTCGTCGGGGTGACCCTCGCCTTCGCCCTCGTTCGGCGTCCCTCGCTGAACTCCGGGGCTTTCCGATTCCCTCTTTAATCTCGGGCCGCCCGATCGGCCCACCCACCCCATAACCATCCTTTACGCTGACTTTCCTACCCGTCCCTATACCTCGCTCCTGCAGTGGAACATCCGCGGGCTCCTGGTAGGCCTCGAGAGTCTCTCCTCTCTCCTGGCCTCCAGGTGTCCGGCGTGTTTCTGCCTTCAGGAGACGATTCTGGGATCCCGTTCCCTCCCTCCAGTGTCCGGTTACTGCGGGCTCCCTTCCCCGCCTCTCGATGGGGCGGGGAGGGGGGGCGCCGCGGTCTTCGTGCACCGCTCCGTCCCTTTCCGCCCCGTACAGTCCTGCAAGCTGTGGCCGTGCGCCTTTCCTTGGGGCGCCAGCTCACGGTCTGCTCTCTTTACCTCTCCCCTAACGTACGCCCTCCACCCGATTCTCTCCGTGACCTAATTCTCCAGCTTCCCCGCCCTTTCCTGATTCTCGGGGACTTCAACAGTCGGGACCCGGCCTGGGGGGACGTTTGCTCCACCTTTCTCTCCGGGACCCTTCTCTCCCTTATGGACGAGCTCGAGTTCACCTTTCTGAACGATGGCTCCCCAACCTGCCTTCACTCGGCCCACGACAGTTTCACCTGTATCGACCTGTCCCTGGTTTCCCTCGAAATCGTGACGGAGTTCACCTGGGAGGTCCTGCCGGATTCTTCCGGCAGTGACCATTTCCCAGTGTGTCTTACCCCGACCCGTCTCCTCCCCCCCACCTCTGTCCGCCCGCGCTGGCTGTTCGCCCGAGCAGACTGGGCCTCATACGCGAGGGGCACGGCGATCTCGCCATCAATTCCTGCCTTTCCCTCCGTCAGTGAGGCCCTCGCCTTCCTCGAGAGTAAGATCCTCTCGGCTGCCGCCAGTTGCATCCCCCGTACCTCTGGCTCCCCCAGGCCGCGAAGCGTCCCATGGTGGACTCCAGAGTGCTCCCATGCCGTTCAGGAGCGGCGCCGTGCCGGCCGCCGCTTCTACCAGACCCGCCAGCTGGAGCACAAGATCGAGTTTCAGCGCCTGAAGGCAGTGGCCCGTCGGGTCCTGAAACTGGCCCGGCGTACCTCCTGGCGGAGTTACGTGTCCGGGATCTCCTCCACGACTGCCCCCTCGACTGTTTGGCGCAAGGTGCGTAGCTTTGAGGAGACCCGTGTCCCCCTCGACCCCCGGTGCTTCGGGTCGGGGACGACGAGTTCGTCTCCGATCCGGAGGCCGTCGCGAACGCACTCGCGGCGCACTTCGCAGCCATCTCCAGTTCCGATTCCCCCCATTCCCGCGCGACCCACCGGATTTTCCACCTCATAGGGATGACCCCTATAATCACCTCTTCCGCATGACGGAGCTTCGGGAGGCCCTCCGCCCCCGACGCTCCTCCGCACCCGGCCCCGATAATATCCCCTATGACTTGTTACGGCACCTCCACCCCTCTGCTCTCAGCTTTGTACTGGACCTCTATAACCGGATTTGGTTGGAGGGTTCATTCCCGGACCGGTGGCGTGAGTCCATCGTCGTCCCCATCCCGAAGCCCGATAAAGACCCCTCACTCCCGTCGAACTATCGCCCCATTTCCCTGACATGCTGCGCCTGCAAGGTTATGGAGGCGATGGTCGCCTCGCGGCTGTCTCTTACTCTGGAGGCGAGTGACCAATACCCTGCTACCCAGGCTGGTTTCCGGCGCTTCCGGTCTACCACCGACTCCCTCCTCCTCCTTAGCCACGACGTGCAGGAGGCTTTCTCCCGGCGTCACTTTGTACTCGCCGTCTTTTTCGACCTCCAGAAGGCCTACGATACTACTCGGCGGAGCGCGGTCTTTGACTGCTTACGCTCCCTGGGTTTCGTAGGCTTTCTCCCCTCCTTTATTTATAACTTCTTGTCCGCCCGTTCTTTCCGCGTCCGCATCGGTTCTACCCTCTCTGACCGCTTTCCGTTGGAGGAGGGTGTCCCTCAGGGTAGTGTCCTTAGCGTCCTGTGTTTCTCACTAGTGATGAACACAGTCGCTACGGTCCTGCCTACTTCCGTTCGTAGCTCCCTCTATGCCGATGACCTGGCTATCTATTGCTCTGGCCGCCTCCCGTCTTTGGCTGAACGTCGACTCCAGCTAGCCATCAACGCGGTGGTTCGCTGGGCGTCCTCGGTTGGCTATGCTTTCTCACCCTCTAAGTCTTCCAGTATGCTTTTCCGTCCTCGGCGCCTCCGTCTGTCGCATACCTTCGCCCTTACCCTTGCCGGCACTCCTCTTCCCCTCGTCCCATCCGTTCGATTCCTGGGTATGACCCTCGACGAATTTTTCGGTTGGGTTCCACACCTTAGGCGGTTGCGGCAATCATCTCGCCGCACCCTCTCCCTTTTGAGTCACCTGTCCCACATGACCTGGGGGGCGGACAGGCGTACTCTGCTGCGCCTGTACACCTCCCTGGTGCAATCCCGCATCGACTACGGCTGTGTGGTCTACAGCTCCGCCTCCTCTCCGGCACTCCGTATGCTGGATCCTCTTCTCCACCGTGGCCTTCGCCTGGCGTCGGGTGCCTTCCGCTCGTCCCCTGTCGCTAGTCTTCAGGTGGACTGCGGACACCCCCCCCTGCCCCTTCGCCGGGGCCTTCTCATGGCGAAGTGTTACCTTCGCATCTGCCGCCTCCCGAGGTCCCTACTCTTCTCCGCGATCTCCCAGGCGCTACCCCGGCCCGACACGTGGCATTTCGCTGCCTCCCTGGCCGACGTCTTTTCGTCGGGGATCCCCCCACCCTCTATTCTGCCGTTCTCCTTCGACCTGTCGCCCCCCCTGGCTGACCACCCCTATCTGCCGCTGCCAGGCGCTCCGTGGCCTGCGTAAGGAGTCTCCTCCTACCGTCCTCCGGTCTTCTTTTCTGGCCCATCTTCCCGTACACTCGGACGATGTTCCCGTCTACACCGACGGCTCGCGCTCCCCTGCAGGTGTCGCGGCCGCCGTCTTCTCTCCGTCGCTGTCACCTACCTCCCGGGGTATCCCCCTGCCGGTTCAGGCCTACATCTTTTCCGCGGAGCTCTTTGCCCTTCTGGAAGCCCTCCGTCTGGTATCGGGTTTTTCGCGGTCTTCCTGTACCATCTTTTCGGACTCGCTGAGCGCCCTTCAAGCGCTCGAGCGCTATAATTCCCCGGACCCCCTCGTACGCATTATTCAACAGGAGTACCATGTCCTGCACACCGTTCACCGGATCCGGGTCACCTTCTGCTGGGTTCCTGCCCATGTCGGTGTTTCCGGTAATGAGGCGGCTGACCGCACAGCCCGGTCCGCCGCCTCGATGCCTCCCTCCCCCGCCCGCTCCCTTCTCTGACTATGTGCAGGTCTTTCGGTCCCTCTACGACCGCATATGGCAGCAGTCCTGGGACGATGCCACCGGAAATAAACTCTGGTCCATCCGCCCCCGCCTGTCATATTGGGCGTCCTCTTTCCACCGCTCCCGACACAAAGAGGTCGTCCTTGCGCGGCTTCGCATCGGCCATACGCGCCTCACGCACGGCTATCTTATGTCCCGGCAGGAGGCTCCTTGTTGCGCCTCCTGCCAGTCGCCCCTCACCGTCTTTCACATCCTTGTGGAATGCCCCACCCTGTCGTCAGTACGTCGTCGTGCCTTCCCGTTCCTCTCTGATTTCCCCCTCCCCGATCGTTTACGTCTTATGCTCGCTGAGAGCCCTCTCTTTTCGCTTGACCGTCTTTTCCTTTTCCTCTCCCAATCTCGCCTCCTCTCTGAGCTTTAGGTGACTTCTCACCCGTCGTCCGCGGTCCTCCCACTTCTAGTGCCTTTCCCCCGTCTCCGTTTCTCTTTCTCATATTCAAAAAAAAATATATATATAAAATCTTGTTTCATGTTTCATGATTATGCAAAGAAACTAGGCTGTGGCGGAGTTATCTAGCTATGTTGCTCGCCATAATACTTAAATACTATTAAAATCGGTTATGTCCGTTACAATAAGGAAAACAATAAGAGAGAACTTTATAAATTTTAGACAATGAGGAAACCTGTAAACTGTAGAGAGACTTGCTTGGTAATATATACGATGCAGGCAGGAAGGAGGGGACAATCGCGAATCTCCGAAACTACTGAAATTACACCTTTTTTGAAAAGACTGTGTAGTGTGTAAGATGCATGCGTGTGTAGTAAGGAATATAGTGAGAAGCGCGTGTTTGAGAGTATGCTGGACTGCTCACAGGGTAGACGTGACATGTAAAAAGGCCAGATGAAGAGGACAGTGATGGGAGAAACAGGGTTCAGACACTTCCTGCCTTCTGTTGGAATGCCACATACAAACTCCTTATATATATATATATATATATATATATATATATATATATATATATATCGTAAAGAACGACGCTTGTATAGGAGAATGTCCCGCGCAAGATGAGAGCGAGAGAACGAAACAAATGAAAAAATGAGGTAACCACCCGGGAATCGAACCCGGGTTACCTCATTTTTTCATTTGTTTCGTTCTCTCGCTCATCTTGCGCTGTATATTCTCCTATACAAGCGTCGTTCTTTACGATAATCATACTGCGTGTTTGCAGTTTAAATGTATATAATGTACGGCATGCGGGAGGTGCCCCCTTTGGGCATTGGTTTCTGCGCGTATGTAGAGGAATTACGGCATTTGATTGAGTGAGGCCCGTGGTGTAATTGTTATCATATCTGACCGGCAATCGGAAGATCCCGGGTTCGATTCCCGGGTGGTTACCTCATTTTTTCATTTGTTTCGTTCTCTCGCTCTCATCTTGCGCGGAATATTCTCCTATACAAGCGTCGTTCTTTACGATAATTATACTGCGTGTTTGCAGTTTAAATGTATATAATGTACGGCATGCGGGAGGTGCCCCCTTGGGGCATTGGTTTCTGCGCGTATGTAGAGGAATTACGGCATTTGATTGAGTGAGGCCCGTGGTGTAATGGTTATCATATCTGACCGGCAATCGGAAGATCCCGGGTTCGATTCCCGGGTGGTTACCTCATTTTTTCATTTGTTTCATTCTTTCGCTCTCATCTTGCGCGGTATATTCTCCTATACAAGCGTCGTTCTTTACGATAATTATACTGCGTGTTTGCAGTTTAAATGTATATAATGTACGGCATGCGGGAGGTGCCCCCTTGGGGCAATGGTTTCTGCGCGTATGTAGAGGAATTACCGCATTTGACTGAGTGAGGCCCGTGGTGTAATGGTTATCATATCTGACCGGCAATCGGAAGATCCCGGATTCGATTCCCGGGTGGTTACCTCATTTTTTCATTTGTTTCGTTCTCTCGCTCTCATCTTGCGCGGAATATTCTCCTATACAAGCGTCGTTCTTTATGATAATTATACTGCGTGTTTGCAGTTTATATATATATATAATATATATATAAATATAAATTCGACTCTTGTAAATATGCATGGCGGGTTATTATGAGTCAGAAGTTATAATGAGATCAATGTACAGTTCCCTCGAATGATCTGTTAAATAATTTTAAATTAAATGTTAGGACTCACTTACGTCATTGCAGAATCGAAGATCGCGTGATGATACAACTTTCAGTTTTACGTTTTTAATACAAGTGAAAAAGCGTATGGTGCGTTCTATAAGTACATTATTATGATTGAAAGTATTTTTGTGGCCATTTGTACAGAAAATGTTTTTTATACGAGATCTGATATCATAAAGTATTAAATTATAACATTTTAAACGTTGTATAACGGTACGCTTCAGTTTGTAAAGACATGATTGGTACAGCTAATGACAAAAACAATAAGCATGAACATTCTGTGTGATTGATGTAAATACTGCACTGACTGGTGTGAAAACAAATACGTTTATTATGAGAATTATGGAGGAATTGTGAACAGTCGTTAAATTAGAGAAATGATAATTAAAGTAATGTGAATAGGCGTAACTATAACTACAACTAGAAAGGTTCTTAATGAAAAATCTCTCAACTTTCAGTACCTATTTCCCACTGAATCTATTTAAAAATGACAATCCACACAAGCTCGACATCCCGTTTTCTTTAATTGCATCTAATAAGAAAGTTTTTTACCCGAACCTACTTATTTGGATGTTATATATATATATATATTATATATATATATATATATATGATGATAATAATAATAATAATAACAAGATTAGTAGCAGCTAATAGTCGTTAAAAGAAAGTTAAACTTTACTACTACTCTCAAAACAGTTAGAGAAAAATATAGCAAGATTGGGGTAGAGTTGCCAGATGCTTTTATTACGAAGGGAATTGAAATCAATATATTTAATTTAAATACTCTTAACACGTGTACATATATATGTAATAATAACAGTAAATTAATATTAGTAATAATATTTAAGTGGATGTTTAGAGGAGGATAACAGAATTGATGCTTCAGTTTCAAAGCCGCGTTACGCAACTTGATGTTCTTTTTAACACATGCAATTTTATAACGAAATTTGCTGTACAGTAAAATTATTAATTCACATACCAGAAGATGGCATGTGAAAGTGAATGTGATGGTATATATCGATGTAAACAACAGAAAACTACATATTTAAAAGTAAATAAACAAATATGCGTGTGCTATGAGCATATATTGTATTTGAAGGTCATCTCGTTTGAAAATAAGCCAGTTTCCCTTAAAAAAGAGAAATTAATTTATTTAAATTAAAATAATAAATGTTCATTTTATTTTTCATAATACAGATCTTAAACAAAGAACTTGTTTTCGATTTAAAATATGTTCAATCTGATTTTGATTTATGTATTGTTCGCAATTTGTTAACATTTGAAAATTGGATGTGTTGATGTCGATGGGTAATCTCGTTAGGCCTATTAAAATCTTTCAGATATTCATTTTAAGTTTTCATTTCTACTGTCTGGCGGAACTTGCCTGAACAGAAAGTACTTGAATGTATGTATGTTTTTGCATGTTTATTCTTGTTTGCTTCATGAAAGAACTTTTTTCAAGGAGGAAGGCCAGGATCAATCCTTTCTTAAATTTTTTTTTGAAGGAAGGTGAAAACGAATCCTTTTTTTTTTTGAGGAGGAGGATGGGGCCCCGCAAGGGGCCCTCAATGGGCAAATGCCCTTCATTAAGGACAGTGAGACCCCATAAATGGGGTGAGGAACTTAAGTAAGGGGGCCCCCCTCATACAGAAGGCGAAGGCCTTCAGGGTGCCCCTCCAGGGGCAGGATTTCAGAGCACCCCAGCTTCCTCTCCCTTTTTGCCATCATATTACTACTACACTTAAATACCTGAAGGAATAGGCCTATCCTTTTTATAGTTATTAGGTTTTATATTAAGAGGATTTCACTCAGAACTTATAGGAAGATAAAGGACATCTTCCTTGCTTAAAGCATCGCTGTAACATAAGCAGCTCAGAGTGCCACCAGTATAATATAATCTTCGTATTTCATTATTTGCTGAATTTGCAAAGTTTGTTGACTCTTCTCTCGAAGTAATTTTCATGAGTAAGAAGTAAAGGTACCACATACGATACCATGTTGTAAGCGTGTATAGTTTTTCCATACGAACTATACTGGCAGTACCATCCGCCAATATCAAACAAGAGTGGACGAGCATCGTGGTGTTTCCACCAGAACTTTGCAACCCTTGAACAAACCCTCCAAATCAGCAATAAGGGATCATTGCCACCTTCACAACCACCTACTTACCTCTATTTCAAAATTGTTAATTCAGCCAACCAAATAATCGACCTCCGTATTCTTGAGTCCCTTTATATACTCAGCATTCAACCAACCCTCAACGACTGCAGTTCCGCTTTCAACCTACTGTAAACATCGCCAAATAAACTCTCATACTGAAAAGAAATCCGCCATCATTCCGCTTGGCTTCATCCTTTCCAATATGGATTTTTTCAACAAGCCACCATTCCCAATCCTTTGTACAATTAGTCCCTCACTACGTTAATAATTTGGTAAGACCATCCTCATTTTTGACCTATTTTTTAACTGTTTTATACTTTGTTTAGTGTTCACACTTTTATACTTTATATTATTTCATCTTTGATTTTAATTTAATGCACACTGTAATTACATTATTAATTCTCACTAATTATTGCCAATTTTGCATGTTCATTTTAATATATTGTATGTTTTTGTTCATTATATTCATTTATCTTTATTTGATTTTAAACATTTTACCACTAATGATAGAAATTGAATTTTTCCAAAACGTCTGTAAAAAAACATGTACCATCTTTTCGTCCTCCTATTCCTCGCTATATATATATATGGACTATCAGAGGGAGGGCAGGAGGGCCATTTGGCCTGGGCCTCAAGCTTAAGTGGGGGCCTCAAATTTAGAAACTTTCAGCTTTAAATATAATGTTTTGCAATGAAAGTAATAATTGAGTTTAGCTATGGGTCTCAAAAGCTGGAAGTGGCCCGGGCGTCTCTGGACCTCTGAAAGGGCATATATATATATAACATTTGGTTAGCTTCCGCCCGAATTGTTCATTCTGATGAAGGTCAACCTTTTCACTCCACCTTGGACCTACAGTTTAACGTCGAATCTGAACAACGCGCCACCAGCAGCCCAGTGTCTTAACCACTTGGCCACCCAGGGTACCCATTTATCTACCAACCACTTTCTTTTATTGTGTGGAAGGATGAACAGCTGGGTTTTGCTGCGCGCCGACTGCCCTCACCAGGTCTCGATCCCGGGGCCGATGGATTCGTAGTCAGCGACGCTAATCACTACACCACCGAGGGGCCTTGGTATATACTTTTCAAAGGTTCTGTGCGATGATTCCTCATTTCACGAAGATCAAGCTTGTCGCCCCTCCTCTCGAGTTGGCCTAGTGAAGTAGTGAGTTGGGTTTCTTTTACTCTCCACCTCACATAGCCAGGTACGGCCGGCTCATTGGGGATTGTTCTGAGCCAGGCGTCTTTTGAAGATGTCCACTTCAACACCATTTGTGTTCCTTAGGTCTTTGGGCAGCTGATTAAACAGTTTTGGTCCTCTCACAAAAAAAATATTTTCTTTCAGGGTTTTGGATGTTCCCTGTCTCGCCTTTAATTTGGGAACACGACACAGTCTTCCTTTTCTACTTTCCACTGTTGTTTGGGGAGTTATAGGGTTCAGAGTAAGATTAGGGACTAGTTTCTCCATTATTTTCCAAGTGTAAATAATGGTGTATATCTCTCTTCTCCTTTCCAGTGAGTATAGGTTTAGTTCGTGAAACCTTTCCCAGTAATTTAGTTCTTTGCACCCATCGATCTTGGCTGTGAAGCTTCCCTGAATCCCTTCTAGCCGTCTGTCTTCTTTTTTATATGGGGATGTTAGGACCGAGCAGTATTCCAGTTTGGGTATGATCAGTGTTTTAAGTAGAGGAATCATTATATTCCTATACCTTTGTTTAAAAGTTCTCAGTATCTGCCCAGTTATTCTCGTGGCTCTGTTTAATGTTATCTTATTGTGTTTCAAATTTCGCATCAATCAATCATTACAGCCCCTAAATCTTTTGCTCTAGAATTTCTCCAAATTTCCTGTTTAGGTCTTTTCTTTTTACGTACCGTAACAGCTGAAATTTATCAGTGTTAAACTTCATATTGTTGTCTTCCATCAACTTGTAGATTCTGTATCTTCTGGGTTTCTTATTTTTCTACTGATCTTTGTGTCATCCGCAAAGGATGTTACTGTGCTGTCTCTGGTAACGTCCTCATCTATGTCTCTTAGCATGATTATGAAGAGTAGTGGAGCTAATACTGTTCCTTTTTGGTACTGAGCTGAGGACATCTGATTCTGATGAAGATATTTCTAGTATTATAACGACTTGCCGCCGCTCACTAAGGAAATTATATATCCATTTCCCTACTTTTCCTGTTATTCCCATATATTTCAGTTATCGTATTATGATTCCATGGTCACACTTGTCGAACGCTTTGGCAAAGTGTGTGTATATATTATATCATAGTTTTCATTACTTTCAAGTGCATCAATAATGTTATTGTAGTGTTCCATTAATTGTGACAGGCATGATCTGCCTGACTGAAGCCCATGTTGGTTATCATTGAATTTTTTTCTGAGTTTCCTAAAAATTAGATTTTCTGTCTAACTATTCTTTCAAATATTTTAGTGAAATGAGATGTAAGCGACACTGGCCTATAGTTTTTGACCTCATATCGATCTCCTCCTTTATATATTGGGACTATTATATCATCTTGAAAAGAGCAAACAGTCCCTATATATAAAGGAGGGGACAGATCTCAAGCAAAGAACTATAGACCAGTGTCACTGACGTCCCACCTCACCAAAATATTTGAAAGAATAGTTAGAGAAAAAATTTATGATTTCCTGGAGACACGGGAAAGATTCAACGAAAATCAGCATGGATTCCGATCAGGTAGATCATGCCTATCACAACTAATAGAGCACTACAACAATATCCTAGATGCATTGGAAGGCAATGACAACTACGATGTTATATACACAGATTTTGCTAAAGCTTTCGATAAATGTGACGATGGTATAATAGCACATAAAATTAAAGACATGGGAATAACAGGCAAAGTGGGAAAATGGATCTACAACTTCCTTAGTGATCGTCTGCAGGTTGTCAAAATTCAAGGTATATCATCCTCAGAATCAGAAGTACGCAGCTCAGCACCACAAGGGACAGTACTGGCCCCACTCCTGTTCATTATCATGCTAACAGACATAGACAGCGGAGTAAACAGCAATAGTATAGTAACATCCTTTGCAGACGATACAAAGATCAGCAGAAAAATCAGCGATGTACATGACGTGGAGGCCTTGCAGAGGGACACGAACAAAATACACAAATGGTCAGAAGACAATAACATGTCATTCAACGCCGAGAAATTTCAGCTCTTGAGATATGGTAGAAAAGAAGACCTTAAACAGACTGCATATTATGCTCCAGATAGACAGGAAACTCAAAGAAGCATGAAAGCGATTGATCTCGTGACAATAATGACAGATGATGCGAAATTCGAAACACAAAATCAGATTGCGATAAATAAAGCAAAGAGAGTAGCCGGACAGGTTCTAAGAACGTTCAAGAGAAGGGACAGGACAGTAATGATTCCCCTGCTAAAAACACTGATTATACCAAAACTTGAATGCTGCTCAGTTTTGACGTCCCCATATAAAAAGGAAGAAACTAATAAACTAGAAGAAACACAAAGGCATTTCACAGCCAAGATTGATGGCTGCAAAGAACTCAACTACTGGGAAAGACTACGTAAACTAAATCTGTACTCACTGGAAAGAAGAAGGAGAGAGAGGTACATCATAATCTACATATGGAAAATTATCAAAAAACTGGTACCAAACCTAAAACTAAACCCAATTACCATTCAAACAACACTGGAAAATAGGAAAGGCAGAATGTGTAGTGTTCCCAAATTAAAGGCCCGACAAGGTACCTCCTCAACCCTGAAGGAAAATAGCTTGGTTGTCAGGGGGCCAAGACTTTTCAACCAGCTTCCTAAGGACCTCAGAAACGTAACGGGGGTCAAAGTTGAAGTCTTCAAGAAAAGACTGGATGCATGGCTCAGGACAGTACCAGATGAGCCGGGCGTGCCTGGCTATGTACGGTGGAGAGCGCAAGAAAGCAACTCGCTCCTCCCCCAGGCCAGACCTAGAGGCGGGGCCACCAGCTTGACCTCCGTGTGAAGAGAGACCAACGCACGAAACAACATAAGGTAAGGTGTATATATATGGTGGTCCACAGAAAGTGGGGTGAAATTTTTTCTCTGAAATTTTTGTGCTCATACCCCAAACATACCCACTAGATGAGAGACTAGCGCACGTGAATTTTTTTTTAAATTAATGAATATTTAGGGTATGCACACGGCTGTCATTTTTAATGCCCTGTAATGCTCGGCTGTGACGTGGCCTATGTAGCAGGCACAACTCGAAATGTAAAACAAAATTGCCCAATTCGCCCAGTTTCTAATTCCAAATTACTTTCCTAATTAATTAATTAAGTTTACAATTGGCATAGGGTGTATTAAGTGTTCACGCATCACTGGGAATCATTTATCTTAGCTTGCTTTTTAATGATTCAGGTGAATAATTAATTAATATTTAATTAATAATTAATTAATAAATATTAATACTTAAGTGAATATATATTCTATAGCGTTATAAATCGCTATGACCCTTAAAGTTGCTATATTACTGTTGTGTTATTGATTTCGGTTTATGTTGAATAATAATTTTTGCTGAAAATTCATGTACATTAGTGCATGTTTTAATGTTAAAGTGCGACTTTAAAAGTCTACATGCTTGAAGTTGCTGTATTTCTACATTATTTCCATAGTAATAAAAAATGTCAATTTTTGGTTTCTCTTTCTAGGTTGTGATGATAGCAACTGCATTGCGTAAGAAAACAACTATCTGCTTGGTTGACGGCACCATCGAAGCGATTCCTAAGTCCCGTCTGCCTACTCTTAGGCAAGTTCTCCAACATTATTTTCATCTCCTGAAAATGATGAGCCAACTCCTACGAAAAACGAGTGCATCAATATGGTTGTGAAGGAAACCATGGATATCTGGGGAATGGCCCGCATCCCTACTCAAGAGGAGGGGAATATCAAACGAACCCTGAATGGAATCCTGTCCACTTCGGAGAAGTTAAAAAAGGGTTCCAACAGAAATAAGCCACAAATACAAAAGGAACAAAAGTTCTCAATCAATCTTGAAAAACTCTTCAACATTAAGCATCATGATGTGGAAAGACTGATCAGGATAGAGGAAGACCGAGTCTTCTTGAAAGACCAAAAGAGGGAACGCAAGTTTCACATGGGACGAGTCGACGAAGCCCTAGCTAAAATAGAAATGAAACAGAAGTATCTTAACCCTTTAATGCCCAGTGTGTGAAATTTTCATCGTTAACTTTGGAAGCAATTTTAGACCTTAGACCTTAGTTCCCAATGTGTGAAATTTAACACATTTCGTATTTTATTAATTATGAACAATAAAACTTTGTAAAATATATTTTTCAGTTATTTTGGGTCCAATTAAACAATTTTTATATCCCAATTTTTTTTTTACTTTTCAACTTAATTTGGGTATGAAAGGGTTAAGGAGGAGGCCAGAGAGCAAAAGGAAGTAGCAGAGAAGCAGATGCATGAAGAGCAAGAGACCGTTCAGCTGGAGTCAACCAGCACCTCTTCTGATGATGAAGGCCCTCGTTCATTTTTGAAGATGCCTCGAGTTGGAATGGATCCGGATTTTCAGGTCCCTGGCCCGTCAAATGCAGCTCCTCGTCCTGCACCTCAAACGAGGAGGCCTAAGAACTTCATGTCCCCTGGTCTCGCTGCCGCCCTGGATAGAACCAACACCAGCGATCGTGAGGCAGTTCACATCGTGGCAGCTACTGTGAAAAGCCTTGGAGGGAACATTGATGAACTGGCCATCAGTCACTCCACATTTAGGAGAACCTGTATGCGACATCGCAGTGACCACATCACTTGTGAAACAAGCTGTCTCATCTTCTGGCACCAATACTGGAATTGTTGTTCATTGGGATGGGAAACTCCTTTTATTCCTCACAGAAAATGACTACGTCGATCGTCTCGCAGTACTGATCTCTGGGAAGGATGTTTCGTCATCGTCAGAGGAGAACATCCAACTCCTGGGTGTTCCGAAGTTCGCATGTGGAACAGGAAGCAGACACCGTGGTTGAGGCCTTGAAGCATTGGAAGGTCGAAGACCGAGTCATCGCCATGAGCTTTGACATGACTCCAAGCAATACAGGTCATACTGGTGGAGCTTACACTCTGATTGAACAGCGACTGGCAAGAAATTTACTCCACCTCACTTGCAGACACCATATCTTGGAGGTCGTTCTCAGAGACGTCCTCAAGACAGTTCATGGATCGTCCAGCAGTCCGGAGGTTCTCCTATTTCAACGGTTCCAAAAGAATTGGCAGCGGATCAATCAGGCACACTTCAAGACTGGGATGATGGACGACCACGTCAGTGCAGTTTTCAAAGAGAACCCTAAATGAGTACAAGAAGCTCTCAACTACTACATAAAAGCTCTTGAGTGTACGCAACCCCGCGATGACTACCGCCGACTCCTGGAGCTTAGCATAGTCTTCCTAGGTGGGACACCTCCCCGAAGGATTCGATTTGGACAGCCTGGCCCCATACACCATGCTCGCTGGCTGTCAAAGGCAATATACAGGGGTTAGACAAAATAATATGAACACCCGCCGATTTCACCGGTTATCTTTACGGACTGCTAAGACACAAAGTAAACGGTCAAATGACTGGCAAACCTATTTAAATGCGTAACAGAGAGTGTATACATCATGTTATAACCCTCACGTTGTTTTTACAGATCTGAGTGAATTATGAATTAGCAGTTATGAAAGACCTGTCAGACTTCCAAAGAGGGCAAATTGTCGGAGCACGGATGGCTGGTGCATCGGTGACGAAAACCGCTCAGATGTTCAATGTATCCAGAGGAACTGTCTCTATGGTCATGTCTGCATACCAAAACCATGGAAAGACAAGCACCGACAAATGCAATAGTGGACGCAAGAAGCTGTGTGATCGAGACCGCCGGGTGCTAAAGTGCATTGTGACAAAGAACCATAAGACCACAGCTCCAAAAGTGACTGCAGAGCTTAACCAGCATCTTGCAAGCCCGGTATCGACCAGAACTGTACGTCGCGAGCTCCATGGAGCTGGATACCATGGGAGGGCTGCAATTGCCAAACCCTTCCTTTCGCACATCAACATTGAGCAGCGCAGAAAATGGTGTAATGACCATAAGAATTGGTCAATGGACCGGTGGAAGAATGTAGTCTACTCCGACGAATCCTCCTTTACGCTATTTCCATGTTCCGGTCGAGTTTACGTCTGGAGACAGCCTAAAGATGCTTATGACCCCGACTGCCTGACCCCAACCATTAAGCATGGAGGCGGATCTGTGATGGTTTGGGCAGCAATATCGTGGAATACTCTTGGCCCAGCTGTAGTACTGCATGGTAGGGTTAACGCCCAGGTCTATCTGTCAATATTGGCTGACCAGGTCCATCCCATGGTCCAAACGCTGTTTCCCAATGGCAGCGCCACCTTCCAGGATGATAATGCACCAATCCACACCGCTGGGGTCATTAAAAACTGGTTTGAAGGGCATGTTAGTGAAGTAGAACGCTTGGATTGGCCTCCACAATCCCCGGATCTTAACATTATCGAGCATCTGTGGTGTCAGTTGGAGCAGCAGGTCAGAAGC
The DNA here is from genome assembly GCA_023014485.1 of Bathynomus jamesi. Taxonomy (NCBI): domain Eukaryota; kingdom Metazoa; phylum Arthropoda; class Malacostraca; order Isopoda; family Cirolanidae; genus Bathynomus; species Bathynomus jamesi. The sequence continues at coordinate 145,501 of JAJOZX010003264.1, forward strand.
CGATTCCCACTGCCGGCGTCTTTGGAGGAACTGGAGCAGGGTTTGCTCGAAGAATGGCTCAGGATTCCTCTAGCCACTGTCCAAAAGCTGTATGAATCAATTCCCCGATGCATTGCAGCTGTTATTGCCGCTAAAGGAGGACCAACTCCATATTAAGAATAAAAACTGCCATTTATCAAGGTGTTCATATTATTTTGTCCAACCCCTGTACTTGTCTCCAAATATTCATGTTTCAACCTCAGCTTAAGGCAGCGGTGTCCAATACGTTCGCCACTCGCGGCGAATAGGCTATTGCGTTGTGGTGATATTATTAATATTTTTTTGTAATATTTATCTTTAATATTAATAATAAATAATTTGAAATGTCGTTTGTAATATGTTTTTTAATCCTTTTTTATGATGTGGCGAATATGAAAAATAGAAAACCATAAGTGTGGCTAGCATGGAATTTCTATTGGACACCGCTGGTTTAAGGTGTCCCCCATGAAAGAGAAGTCCATTTGAACCATGGCCCTCTTTGTTGCTCTTGCCTACGGACCAGCATGGTTCAAGGCTCCCATAATCTTTGAAGCTCCAACCAACAATATCTCCTTCCTTAAGAAAATTCAAGAATACATGAATAAAGTGGATGGAGCAGTTGGAGCAGCAGCTAGAAAGGTATTCCAATGACATCTGTGGTATTTGAGCGAGGAGTTGGTAGCTCTGGCTCTATTCAGCGACGCAGTTTCCAATATGGAGAAGAGAGGAATCCTGGAGTCGATGAGGGTAAGGGAAGGAGAGAAAGATCCATTGGAGAGAATTAAAGTGCCGGAAGAGGACATTCCATCACTGACGCCGAAGCTGGCATCCAAGAATACTAACCGCTTCTTCCAGACCACGCTACTAGGCTCCAGATTCATCTCTAAAGATCCATCCCAATCGAACGATGATCCGCAGTTCCTCCAGGTCAAGGAAGTACTCCAAGATATGCTGGTAGTGAATGATGTGGCTGAAAGAGGGGTGAAGCTAATTCAGGATTATAACTCTTCCATTACGAAGAACAGAAACAGTATCTACTGCAGGTGGTCGCTACACATCGACGCCAGTTTCCTAGTGCAAGCAAGGCTAACTTGAAATCGTGAGGAAGGGAGAGTTGTTTTCCTGTTTCAATCAACATTGTTTGTGTTTGGTTTGCCTCTAATTAATAAATTAATCACTTAAATAATTATTTACCTATAGATATGTAATATTTGAGTATCATTTTCCTTTGAGTATCATATATATATATGTACAGGGTGGGCGGAAAGTAGCTCCGTAATTTAAATTACATATAAATTATGTATAAATTGTGATTGTATTGTTATATTGTTATGGTGTGTTCTCTAAAGTGGTACAATTGTAACGTTCATTTTTTTTTTTCATTTCAGATTGAAGGGTAACATGGCTGAGCGTTTAACACTGCAGGAGCGTGCCCAGTTGGCGGCATGGTACGAAGTTTGGCAATCTGTCGTTCGAGTTCAAAGATGGTGGCGGGCCATTCACGGACCACGTGCCCAAGTGGACCCGAAAACAATCAAGAACTACCACTCGAAGCTCATGACCACGGGGTCTGTGGCAGATGTTCGAAGATGTGGTCGCCCTTCGACATCCAGGGCCCAGGAGACGGTGCAGGCAGTTCAGGAAATGTTCGCACAGAGTCCACGAAAGTCAACTCGCCAGGCAGCTCGGGAAAGTGGACTCTCCCGCTACTCAGTGCGAACTGTGCTGAAGAAGCTGAACTGGCGTGCGTGGAAGCCGCATTACTGCCAATCTCTCTCGGACGAGGACTGCGACATTCGCATGGAGTTCGGGGAAATCATGCTGGCTTGGCATGAAGACTGGCCCCATCTCTTCCGCAACATCCTCTGGAGCGACGAGGCGGTGTTCCACGTCGGAGGCTTTGTCAACCGCCACAATTGCCACTACTGGGCAGGAGAGGATCCCATGGTTACCGCTGAAAAATGGCAGAATCGGTTCAGTGCAACGGTGTGGTGTGGTATGACCTCAGATCAGGTTGTGGGCCCGTTCCTTCTGCGCAACACCATGAATGCTGAGCGGTACCTTGCTATGTTGCGAAACGAGGTCTGGCCGGTTGTCAGCACATGGGAGAACATCGACGATCTGATATTTATGCAAGATGGCGCCCCTCCGCACTTCGCTCTTGTTGTCCGTGAGTGGCTGGATGCCCACTTCCCTGGGCGTTGGATGGGTCGTCGTGGTCCACATCAATGGCCAGCCAGGAGCCCCGACTTGACACCGTGCGACTTCTTTCTTTGGGGGTGGGTAAAGGAAGAAGTCTACCGCACCAAACCGAGGACATTGGAAGAACTGGAGGACCAAATTCGGGAAGTCATGTCCTCCATCCCACCGGAGTTCCTGCTAAAGTCAGTGGACGCCATTCCTGGGCGGCTCCAGAAGCTGGTGGAAAGAGTTGGAGCCCACATTGAATTTTAGAGAAAACCTACCATGTATGCCTACCTTTTCATATTATTTCTTCTGAAATAAATGGATAATATACGTATTTTTTTACCAATCCAAAATAGGGAGCTACTTTCCGCCCACCCTGTGTATATATATATATATATATATATATATATATATATATATATATATATAAGCACACCGGACAAAAAATTAGTCACCCCTCTCAGAATGTACCTAATAACGTGTGACGGCGCCTCTGGCCTTGATAACCGCACGAATCCGGCGAGGCAGAGACTCTACGAGGTTGTGCATGTACTGAACATCGATTTGCTGCCACTCGTTCATCAGCCAGTCCCGAAATTCCGCCAGAGTCCGTGGGTGTCTATTCCTGTGCTTCACTTTCTGTTTCCAGCCTGAACAACACCTTCGACGCATTCAGGATTAAAGGCTTCATTGGACCTGCGATGTACTCGTCGCCTCCCATCATTGGAGAACAAACAAAAACGGGACTCATCGGACCAAATTACACGTTTCCAATCTGCCGCAGTCCAGTTCTTGTGCCTCTGAGCCCATTTATAACGTGCCAATTTGTGACTTGCTGTTAACAGCGGCCTCTTCCGTGGTACCCTGCTCCAGATGTCCATCGCATGCAGTTCTCGTCGCAATGTCCGTTCGGAAATTGGTCGCTGGAGAACCTCATTGGTTTCTTGGAGCAATTGTTCTCTGGTTTGAAAACGATTTGCAGTTACTAGACGAGAAACATGGCGGTGGCCCCTATTGTGGAGAATTGTTTTCCGGCCACAGTTACGCCGTCGATTGTCAGTTGATTGCGAACTACACCACTCTTTGTAAACTCGCTGGACAGTACGCGTTGACACACCAACAAATTGGGCTACTTCAGACATTTTGTGTCCGTGGGCTCTGCCAAACACGATGGCTCCTTTTTGCCACTGAGTAACGTCTGCCTCACGACCCATTTTGCAGACTATATCCAACACACACTTTGTTCTTCACCACCTCACGAAACAGATCTGATCCTGTGTGCTACGTCACGCTACTTGTCACTTACCAATGCTACATCAGCGCCCTCTGTGTGACCTTGAACTTCCTACTATCGGTGCTATTAGGGGTGACTAATTTTTTGTCCGGTGTGCTTATATATATACATACTGTATATATATATATATATATATATATATATATATATATATATATATATATATATCCCCGCAAGGGGGTTCTAAGCTCGTGCTCTTGAGTGCTCTTTGTGCTCATTTGTACGTGCTTGTTCCTGGAGGTTTCACGTGCGCCCTCCCGGCCCTAGCACCCAAGGATGATGGGGCTCGACCCTGCAGTCCTTGTCATCCTTGGTCTTTTTCCACTTCGACTGTCCCCTCCACCCTTTCTTTTTCCTCTGTCTTTCCTCTCACTTTTTCTTTGTTTTTCCGCTGAGATATGCCCTTTAAATAGAGGCGAATCGGTTCTTCCTGAACTAAAAAAAAAAAAAAAATAAATATATATATATATATATATCGACTGTCCCCTCCACCCTTTCTTTTTCCTCTGTCTTTCCTCTCACTTTTTCTTTGTTTTTCCGCTGAGATATGCCCTTTTAAATAGAGGCGAATCGGTTCTTCCCGAACTTAAAAAAAATATATATATATATATATATATATATGAAAATTATTTCACGAAGGTAACACGTGAAAAATATTTATGATGAATAAAACCACGAAGGAAAGGAAACACAAAATGGTGCTCAAGCACTTTCGTCTAATGACATCCTCAGGAACAGGATGTGTTCCTGAGGATGTCATTAGACGAAAGCGCTTGAGCACCATTTTGTGTTTCCTTTCCTTCGTGGTTTTATTCATCATATATATATATATATACATATACATATATATATATAGAGTATATCATGATGAATAAAACCATGACGGAAAGGAAACAGAATGGTGCTCAAGCGCTTTTGTCTCAGGACGAAAGCGCTTGAACACCATTCTGTGTTTCCTTTCCTTCGTGGTTACCATATTTTACGCCTCATAAGACGCTACTTTTTTCCTGAAAAACGTCTCCAAAAATCACTTCAGGGCTCATATGTTATTGTTTTGTTTAATGTTCTTTTAATAAAGTTATGTGAATATATTTTTTCAGGCTGATAAATCTTCGAAATATTTTTTGCTAAATATAGGGTGCGTCTTACCACTTGTAGCGTCTTATGAGGCATAAAATACGATATATTCATCATAAATATTTTTCACGTGTTACTTTCGTGATATATATATATATATATATATATATATATATATATATATATATATATATATATATATATATATATATATGCGCACTAAAATCACAAAATAACACGTGACCTTATTAATAAGCAAACAACCACAGGGAAAAGGAAACACAAAGTCTGAGCGCTTTCGTGATATATTCACATTATCAAGGAGGAACAGAAAATAGACGGAGATTACGAAGTAAATGAGTTAAATAGACAAGCAAAAAATTCACAATCGGCACCTCAAATTAAAGGCCTTAAAGCCCTCTAAAGATTTTTTCAATTGATAACATAATCTGTAGGCTGCTAAATTACTAAATATAAAAGAAGTATACTGTATAGATGAAATTAGACAAAAAACCAATACAGAGAACAAAAATTATTATAATGGTTATTAACACTAATATTTAATTAAAGCAGGCAATTAATTGGCAAGAATTTAATGAAAAATGAATAGATAATGTAGATAACAAATAGATAACATAATCTGTAGGCTGCTAAATTACTATATAGATGAAATTAGACAAAACACCAGTACAGAAAACAAAAATTATTATAATGGTTATTACCACTAATATTTAATTGAAGTAGGAAATTAAATGGCCCGAAATTAATGAAAACAAAGGGAATGTTGCCATCGTCTTACAGATTATTACAAAATTTCTACAAACAGTCTGGAAAAAAAAAAAAAATTGTTTTCCCAAAAGCAACCCAGTTCAAAAGTCCAATAAACCCCCAGCAACCAAAGATTATACACGAAAGAAATATTACAATTAAAATAGACACACAAGAATGTTAACAGTTCTTACAATAATATTTATTTATTTAACCAGGGCAAACCATTAAGGGGCAAGAATGCAGTTAAGAAAACAGTAGGCCCTTCGCCAGCTTTCTGCAATGCACAAATCCAATTTGTACAACCCAGGGCTAATAATGTGAATATATCACGAAAGCGCTCGGACTTTGTGTTTCCTTTTCCCTGTGGCTGTTTGCTTATATATATATATATATATATATTATATATAATATATATATATATAATATACGTAAAGAACGATGCTTGAATAGAAGAACATTCCGCGCAAGATGAGGAGAGAGAACGAACAAATGAAAAAATGAGGTAACCAACCGATCAGAAGTCGTAATTCTCTTACATACGCGCAGAAACCAATGCCCCGAAGGGGCACTTCCCGCATGCGCGTATGTAGGAGAATTACGACTTCTGATCGAGTGAGGCCCATGGTGTAATGGTTATCATATCTGACCGGCAATCGGAAGATCCCGGGTTCGATTCCCGGGTGGTTACCTCATTTTTTAATTTGTTCGTTCTCTCTCCTCATCTTGCGCGGAATATTCTTCTATTCAAGCGTCGTTCTTTACATTAATTATACTGTGTGTTTGCAGTTGAAGTGTATATATATATGTGTGTGTGTGTGTGTGTGTGTGTGTGTGTGTGTGTGTCCAAATTTAAACTTCATCTCACAAGCGTATATCTCTGCCATCTTTCCGCCTCCCCAATTTCTGGAGTCACCAGTCTCACCACTGCTCGAAGTCCACAAACCTTACAAATAGCTTGACCATTGTCAATAACACATTTATTAAAAAAAAAAAAAAAATCCTATATTAGGATAGTTGGAGGAGACATTTCTTGATCATTGGTATTGGAATTATTCTTGACTCATTAGTAGAGCCTAATGTTCAGGCAAAATGCCATCATGCCTTTTTTTTTGTTGTGTTTACAAGAAGAAGTGCCTTTTTCATCATAAAGTGCTTAATTTGCCTTTTGCCCATTATTTTCTAGTATTATTCCATATATATATAATATATATATATATATATATATTTTTTTTATTAGACTGGTCCAAAAAACAAAATTTTTGAAATCATAACATGGTACCTCAAATTATTGTGAACCTTTATAAGAATAACTTCTGACAAAAATATCAGCTCATTTGAAGTATATTTAGGGGTGCCACACTACTGTCAAAAATACCAGAAATAAAAAAAAATAGTAATATGATATGGATTGTGGAGTAGTTATCTTCTGTAGGTATGTTACTTGTGTTGTTGAGATGGTAGCATCATAGCAGTGTAGGAGTGTCAAATGGCATCATGCACAAACAGGATGTAAAATATGGCAAGTTCAGTAGTGACTAGAAAATCAACAGAAATGTGGCTTATTGGACAAACAATTGAAACAATATGTGGAAGAAAGCTACCATCCTATGGTGACGTTCTGCGGCTTATTTTTCATCATCTACATGCCAAAAAGACGTTGAAAGATGCATCTAAAGCTGTTTGCGCTGAAGTATTGAAATTTTGGGAGATGGCAAATATACCAACTGCTGACTATCGCAATGTTACGAAAAAAATAGAAAAGGAGTATTTTAATTATAGAGGACTTCAAAAATCTAAATCTAGACATTCACAGACATAAATAGATAAAGAAACTTCTTTTCAAGAATGTTTGGACGATTTATTCGATATTGCCCATGCCAATGCTCTGCAAAAAATGACAGTAGAAGAAGACAGAGCTTTTCTACAAGCTCAACGAGAGAAGGTGAGGACAGGCTACATAGGAAGTGTGGACAAAATATGTGCTCTCAAACAATCTAAAAGAAGATCTAGAGATGAAGCATTTCAATGCCAAGTTAAGAAAGAAACTATGAGAAAGAAAATGAACACAACAGTGACTCAATTTTCGTCAAATAGTAGTTCCTCCAAGGAAGAGCCAAGTACATCAAGTACACCAGTCACCATAAAGAAGGAGAAACTTGGTAGTCATAAACCAGCAATGGTTGTATCAACAGAATTAGCAATGACACTGGACAGAAACAAATTAAGTGATCACCAAGCAGTATCAGTAGTAGCAGCTACTGCATCTTCTCTTGGATATGAAGTTGATGATATTGTTCTGAGTAGAAGTTCAATACGGAGAAAACGAATATCAGTTCGTCAGCAAATTACGGATGATATCAAGCAATCATTTAAAACTGATATTCCTCTAACAGTTCATTGGGACGGAAAGCTTATCAAAGATCTTACTGGTGATGATAGTGTGGATAGACTTCCAATTATTGTATCAGGCGGAGGAGGAAAATCTAAGCTTCTCTCAGTACCTAAACTTAAATCTGGCACAGGAAAAAATATTGCAGGTGCTGTGGTCGAAGCTTTGGATGACTGGGGGCTACGAGATTGTGTGCAGGCAATGTGCTTTGACACAACTGCAAGCAACACTGGTGATAAAAAAGGAGCATGTACTCTTATTGAAAGCATATTTGAACGGCCACTCCTCGGACTAGCTTGTCGACATCACATTCTCAAAATAGTAATAGCATCTGTCTTTGACAAATGTCACAGCGCTGCCACTGGTGGTCCGGATATCTTGTTATTTACGTGTCTTAAAAATAAATGGAAGACTTTTGACACAAACAAGTTTGAAATTGTTCAAATCGATGTACCAGAAAAGCCCACTATAATTGAAAATTGCAAGCAACATTTGACTAAATTACAACCTCGAGCAGATTACTGAGAACTCTTAGATTTGACAATCATATACCTTGGAGATGTTCCTTTTGATGGCATTAAATTCCATCAACCCGGAGCGTTGCACCGTATGCGATGGATGGTGCGAGTGATATATGCAATAAAAATTTGTCTTTTCCACAAACAAATGGAAGTCACTAGACGTGAACTAGAAGGGATGCAACGTTTTGCATTATATGCTGTTCGATGCTACGTAAATGAATGGTTTTTAGCACCCATTGCTTCCTCTGCACCAGCTAATGACCTATCTCTTCTCAAGAAACTTCAATCTAAGATAAAGAAATAGCTGTAGCTGCATCTAAAGCGCTCTCTCGCCATCTCTGGTATTTGAATGAAGAGCTCATCGGACTTTCTTTTTTTGATGAAGAAACGTCACTGGAAGTCAAGCGAGAAATGGTGAAGGCGCTGGATGTGAATGGCTCTCAAAATCCTCCTAAACAGATAAATTTGAATGTGAATGATCCTAACCTACAAGACAAAACACTAGCTAGCTTCGTCAGTTCAACAACTCGCAACTTCTTCACAAAATTAGCATTGCCAATGGACTTTTTGGACAGAGATCCTGCTGATTGGAACACTAATGATGACTACAAAGCTGCTAGCAATTATGTAAAAAATATGAATGTTGTAAATGACAACGCTGAGAGAGGTGTTGCTTTAATTAAGAACTTCAGTGGCCATCTTATGAAAAGTGAAGAACAACAATATCTTCTACAAATTGTAGAGCAGCACCGTAAGCATTTTCCAAACGTAAAAAAATCTACAATAAAAGAGGGACTTAGATAAAGGAAATAAATGGAATAAAAACAAAATTAGAGGACTGTGGATTAGGCCTACAGGGGATACCACATTAAAAAAACTCACCGATAACAGCTACCTCAGGGGTAAAAAATATTAATATAAATAATCCGATTGGAGAATAAAATGAAATGTTTGACCTCAGTGTGGCACCTCTAAATATTATCTGATTTGCATTAAAATTGGTATTTATAATTCTTTAACCATTCTTCACAATATCCAGGGATATTAACTGCAAACAACACACAGTATAATTAATGTAAAGAACGACGCTTGTGTAGAAGAGCGTTCCGCACAAGATGAGGAGGGAGAACGAACAAATGAAAAATGAGGTACCACCCGGGAATCAAACCCGGGATCATCCAATTGCTGGTCAGATATGCCATCCACTACACCATGGACCTCGATCAATCAGAAGTCGTAATTCTCCTACATTGATTGATCGAGGTCCATGGTGTAGTGGATAGCATATCTGACCGGCAATCGGATGATTCCGGGTTCGATTCCCGGGTGGTACCTCATTTTTCATTTGTTCGTTCTCCCTCCTCATCTTGTGCGGAACGCTCTTCTATACAAGCGTCGTTCTTTATATATATATGATACACACAGACCGTGCATGGAACAAGAAACTCTTATGAGAAAATGAAATCCACTATATAGTTCGAATAAGTAATGGTGAATGACAAATACTATCGGCTTTGTCACCAATCTTGAGGCAATTTTTTTGCAGTTATTTAATTCATTAAGTTAATAATTTGTATTTAATTAACCCTTTAAGGAAGAAAGGTACAAATTGCTAACGTTTCAAATACACGTATTCATAACTTAACCCTACAAAAAGTTTTGGGTTTAAAGGGTTAAGAAATAAAGGTACCATCTACGATCCCATGTTGTAGGTGTGTATAGTTTTTCATAGTCTTTTGAAGACCTCCATAAAACAAATTTTTAACGAAAAGACATAGGGTTTTTGTCATCAACTCTGCACCAATATCTGGTGGAAATTTTCACTGGATCAGGATGACAGCAATCAACCATAAGCCTTTATAGTTTTTTTTTTCATATGGTGGCTCGTGTCAGGACCCGACCCCTCTAAAATTTACACTAACACAAACAGAAGCTAGGCTTAGCTCATTAGGCCTAACCCTAACTCCACCTTACCATACCTAATGTAACAATCAGCGAAGGCTAAGGCCGATGATAACCGTAAACCAAGCCTCATTCACTTAACAGGATTCAACTCACTTTATGTCCTATACAAAATAGGCCAATTTCACCATGGGCCTATTCAGTAGGCCACTTCACCCTAAGCATATTTAGTAGGCCCTACACTTTAAACTAAAACAAAGCCTCATTAAACATGCTTAACTCACTTTAGGTCATATACGTTGTAGTGGGGTTCTCTTGAATAACATCTTTTCTCTTTTTTCAGGATGCAACCCCCATATGGGCGGAGTTAGTCTTGATTAATGCCTGACTAGCTCAGTAGTCTGGTTTAGTTCCATTCTGGTTAGAAAACTTTGCCTTAAATATTCAATTCATAGTTGGCTTCCGCTTGTGGAAGTTCTAGCCTGCCAACCAAATTTAGGAATACAAACAGTTCAAGAAAAAAAAAAAAAGAGTGCCTTGTGATAATGGACATTGCCTGTGCATAACGGTGTGCAGGTTAAGGTATTTCTAGCTTCAGGTTTAGTTTCTCCATGGCTTCACTATAATAGATAGGTATGATTGGATTGACCTCAATTCTAGCTTAAGGATGTTAGGTCCAGGGAGGTCACTCGTGTTTTCTAATTGTACCATTCTGGTATAGCTTAAAGTTTTTTTTCTGTTAATAGAAGTTCCGTTTTTGTTGTCCATATTTTTTTGTCATTGTAATTGTAAATAATTCAAGTTGGATTTCCATTTCTTGACCTTAAGCCATGTTTAGACGCAAGCTCATAACCCATTCTAGTTCTTGTAAATAATTCGAGTTGATTGCTAATAAACCCTTAGAATTCTACCAACTAGTTTTTTTTCAGCCTTTGTCCTTATAGACTGGGGTTGTCATTTTCAAGGACTTACAATTCAGAGGGTAATATCTGCTTTTCTCGTCCAGTCACATTTGGTTTACTCCACAGCCAGTTTGCAAAAATCGTGCTTGTTGGTTGCGTAGGCCCATATTCAGTTGAAGTCCTCAAGTATTGCTGGGTGCACATTGCACACACCTTTCCTGAAGCCAGGGCTTTCCAGGTTTTCAAGTGGACCCGACTCAGACACAGGGTTAATCTTTGGAATAGCTAGCGGGTCGAGTCCATTTCTTGGTTCAGCCGTGTGGGAGTCTCGTTTGCCCCTCAGTGACAGTCAGTGGAGGTGAGAAAAACTTCACCGCCCGGGACCTTCTCGTTTCCCGTCATCAAGAAGTAGCCAAGTTATGGTAGTCTAGTTAAGTTCATCCGCTTACCCCGCAACATATTTGGTGCCCAGACCCGGGAATATTACGCCGACTAGTTTACTGAGGCACCCAGCGAGATACCCGAGATGGCCGAGTATCAAGAATTGCAAGACCAGATCAGTCAGCTTATGGTTCTCATGACCCAGCAGCAGAAGACCATGGAAGAGTCAAAGCAAGCATGGGAACATAAGTGGAAACAACTCGAGGACGTAGACATAGGATTAAGGACTAAGTATGACCAATTATCAAGGGAAAACACTGAATTGAAACTTCAGAATTCATATTGGCAGCAACAGGTGGACCAACTGATGAGGAGACAGCAGCAGAAGGATAGGCTGAATCTAGAGAGAGATTCTTATGACTCAATGCCTGAACTTGAGAATCTGGATGATGTAGAAATGTCTCGAACAGGGAAGAAGGTACCAGCAGAGGAACACAAACTTTCAAGAAAGAAAAGACAAAGCTGGCATCTCCTAAACCCATCAAGACACAACGCAATAGATCAACCAGCTCCAGTTCCAGTTCTTCAGATAAGACCTCCAGTCTTCCAGATGCTGAGAGGAGGGTTAAACGTACTATGCGTTCCTCCACTTTCAAGAGTAACAACGGTTCAAGGATGGCACCAGGAGTTTATCCTACCAGTGCTCCAGATCTTGATGAATTTGATGTGTCAAGTGGAAGATCTTTTCCTGAATATCTAGAAGCCTTTGAACGTCATTGCTCAGCCAAGTTTACCTGTGAACGGAGAGACTGGACTGGAACACTTGGAAAACACCTAAGGGGAAAGTTCAGGGATTTGTATAATGCTTATGGGGGTTGCAGCATGGCATATGATGAGATGAAGGCTAGATTGTTGGCATCCTACAAGAGAATGAAGAAAACCTTCACAACTGGCAAGGTGTCAGAATTCAAGAATGCGACAATGAAGCCTGGAGAGACACCAGATGTATATGCTGCAAGACTCGAGACTCTGGCTCACCAGGCCTTCCCAAATAAAGCACTCGAGACCAGCAAGGAGTTGAGGAGGAAGCTCTTGGAGACAGTTCCAGCTGGGCTGTCACAACAGCTGACCCGGATCATCAATGAGAACAAGACCTTGCATAACAAGAAGGTGACTTGGTCCAACATTCAGGATTTGGTGGCCATGCATTCAAGTGATGGACCATCCCTTCCAAGGCAAGAAACCATTGAGGTTTTCCCGTTGCAGATCCCTCCATCTCCCAAGCCTTCCAGAGAGTCATCCAGACACGAGACACCTAACCAACAATATCGAAACAACCAAGGTTATGAAAAAGGACAATGGAATGGAACTCGCTTCTTCCATTCTGGGAATAAAATGGAATCAGAAGTCCCCAGGTCAACGTCAAGGAAGGGATCGTCGAAAATCTCAAGATCGGAATCAGCAGGGAGAACAACAACGTTCTCAGGAGCGTGAAAGAAACTCCAGTCAGTCAAGATCCCAAGAAGATACAGAGGTCAAGGTATGTCAGTGGTGTGCAAGGAAGGGACACCTTCAACAGGACTGCAGAAGATGGAAAGGAGCATGTTTTATGTGCGGTAGTCTGGATCATATGGTTCAAGATTGCCCTCGTAATCAGCAGCCACGGCAATCAAGCTCCGGGACATCACCTTCCTACCACTGTCCTTTGTGTCAAGGACCGCATCCAGGAATGTTCTGCCCTTTAGAAGACAAGGTCAAGAAAATTTGTCTCAAGGAAACAAAATAATGAAACCACCCACCACAATCAACAACAGTCGGGAAACTAATCAGCTCCAATGAGATCAGGGGCTCATTGGAAGCTGAAGTCCAATCTTCAAGATATGATCTTCAAGAACCCGATTATCATCATGAGATCCCAGTCAAAGATGACAGAAGACCTCTCCAGATGAATACCAACCAGACCATGGATTTAGCGTCTGAGGTGGGTGATGATGCCACCCCTGGACATCCAGAATTACCCAGTTCGGAACAGCAGTATCCAAAAACCACTGGAAATGAACTGAATCCTCTAGCATCTTCATGGACACCTAAACCAGCACCTCGAGCCCAAATACCTAGGTGTAACACTGCAGATGAGGCGGTTCATGGTCCAGATATTCCAGGAGGTCATTTTCGAGGTGTCCGGTTTGCCGAACTTGAACCTGCAGAAGTGTTAACCATTGATGTTACCCTTCAAGACACTAACATCTCAGGGTTAATTGACACGGGAGCACAAGTTAGCTTAATTTCCAGTGAACTGGCACAACAACTTGGGATTCCAATAGATACTACAGATATTTCCAGAATTCGAGGTGTAGGTCCCGATGCTTCAAGGGAAACTATGGGTTCAGTCCTACTCGCAGTTTCTTTGCATGGTATTGTAATGTCCCCTTTCAAGTTTCACATCCTTCCCACGTTGGATTTTAAATATCCCATATTTCTAGGTTTAGATTTTCTGCGGGCTAACAAATTACAGATTAGTCTAGCACGTAGACGGGTTTCAGGGAAGAACACTGATGGTTCTACGTGGGAAATTTATCTAGGTACGAATGGAGAGGAGTGCAAAAGGATTTGTTACCAGGTTAGGTGTTGGGCTGTAGAAGGTGTGCAGGTGAATGATTGTGGACCTGTAGAAGTAAAAATCAGTGGGAACCTCAAGGAGTAAATGATGATGGTACCTGTCCATGTTCAAGAAATTCGGGTGAATGGTTCTATGATGGGACGGTTTCAAGCGTGCATCTTGGAGAGAAAGTGGTAGGTGTTCCAGGGATTGTAAATCTTGATTGCCCTTCCATTCTAGTCTACACTACAGGGAAACCTATTGGTAGAATCAAGGTAGGAGACATGATGGGACACATTTACACTCTAGTTGAACTCGATCCTACACCAAATCCAGAAGACACTAATGATACAGTGACACATCAAGTACATTGTGTAGGTATGGAATCAGAAAATGATGATGAGTTGGTCTCATCTTTTCTGGAATGGACACCAGAACGTCTAACTTCAGAAATTGACTTACCTGAGCTGGATTCCCACCAGAAATCTCAAGTTTATAACTTGCTTAATTCCAGAAAAGCCGTTCTTAGTCGGGGAGATTCCGATGTGGGGACTGCTCAGATGACTCCACACCGTATTGAGTTATACGATGACACACCAATATTTCAGCGACCAAGGAGATTTCCAGAACCGATTGATCAAGTCATCGATGATCAGTGTCAAGAACTTCATCAGCTAGGAATTATCGAGCCTACAACATCTCCTTGGAGTGCTCCAGTGGTACCAATTAGGAAACCAGATGGATCCATACGTTTGTGTGTGGATTACCGTAAACTGAACAAGGTAACCAAGCCTGATAGATTCCCGATGGCAAACTTGACAGACTCTGTCTACAGTCTACATGGTGTCAAGTTCTTTACCACCCTGGATTTAGTCCGGGGTTATTATCAAATGCCAATCGAGGAGAAGAGTCGAGATTATACAGCTTTCTCGACCCCTCATGGACACTGGAGATTCAAGAAACTCAGTTTTGGATTGAAGAACGCGCCTTCAGCCTTCCAGAGAGAAATGCAAGGTGTGCTGAAGGGATTTTCAAGGAAGAAGGTTCTGGTGTATATTGACGACATTTTAATATGGAAAAGTCATTCGAGGCCCATCTCCAGCTAGTTGAAAAAGTCCTCAAGGTTTTAGAAGAACATGATATCAAGATCAAACCACCAAAGTGTAGATGGTTCCAGTCGACAGTTCCATTTCTAGGTCATATAGTCAGTTCCAGTGGATTGTCAAAATCGCCAGAGTATATGGAAAAGGTGAAGAACTTCCCAAGGCCCAAGAACATCAAGGAACTTCGAGAATTTCTGGGCTTGGTGAATTTCCAAAGGAAGTTCTTGCCACAGTGTTCAGCAGTTGCTAAACCCTTATCAGAACTTACAGGAAGATCAAGGAATTCAGTTATCCAGTGGACACCAGAGCTGGAAGAATCCTTCCAGACGCTCAAGGCAGAGATGCAAAATGAGGTAGAACTGGCTTTTCCTGATTATCGGGAAACAGCAGAGAAATTGAACTTGTGGGTGGATGCATCAGCCATTGGTGCAGGTGCTTGTCTTACTCAAGTTCAGGATGGTCAAGTTCGAATCATTGCTCACGCATCAATGACATTTTCTAGTCCTCAGAAGAAATATTCGGTTACAGAGCGTGAACTAGCAGCGATGCGCTGGGGAGTCAAGACCTTCAGAGCCTTCCTGTACGGAATACCATTCATTCTGAACACGGACCATCAAGCATTGTTCTATCTCCATAATATGAGATTAGTCAATGACAGGCTTGCTCGAACAGTTGAAGATCTTGCTGAGTTTGATTTTGAGCTTCGTTATGTTCCAGGCAAAGACAATCAAGCTGCAGATGCGTTATCCAGACACTTCCAGGTTGAGCATGAAGAGGGCACCCCAGCAATTTCGGCAGAACTCCCCAAGGGCTTACTTGTAAGATTTAAGCCGGAGGGGGGAGGTGATTCCTTGATCGAGTGTTTGTGGTATGTTCTTGTTCATGACTTAGATCGTGAAGTTCCAGAGAGTCCAGTATTTCTGCGAAAGCAGTTGGTGGAAGAGCTGCTAAGTCATCCTACAACGTACGGAATCAAGTTGAATAGCAAGCAGAAGCAACATCTTCGACTTATGACAATTCCAGGGCAGCCAGCATCACCAGAGATCTTGAAAGTTTTCTGTGAGATGTATCAAGTGGATGTTGTATTGCACTTTGGTGCTGAAAACCCTCTAATTTACCACCCTGAAGTCAAGAATCAGCGTGTAACAGAACCCTCAGAACTTCTTGATAGGGTGCATGTCCAGTGTCTAGGTGGTGTTCATTTCAATTTATTGAGTGAATCCAATAAATATGTTCAGTCTTGTCCCGTCTTCTTGACTTGTTTAAATTCTTTGTATGAGAGAGACTTGGATTCAGAACCAATAGGGGCAGGTTGCTCGAGTTTGGAGATCGAGAAGGGCCCAGTAGAATGTGAAGTCAATTTTCCCACCCTTGAGGTGGATATTGCTTGTCCACATTCAGGTGCCTTTAGAGCAGTTGTCCCACTTGCTTGTCAAGACGAAACCTACTGTGCTTTATTGGATTCTGGAGCTGAGATCTCCCTCATATCTCGAGTAGCCTGGCGTGAAATTTTAGGAAATTCGAGGGATTATTCACAAGATATTCTGGTTAACATTCAAGGTGTGGCTGAAAAGCAGGTGGTAGTTTATAACTATGTACAACTTACTGTGTCACTTGGCTCTAACGTAACTATTAATGATCACCCATTTGCTCTTGTTGAAGATCAAGCTATTCCTTGTTGTTTTCTCCTGGGTGCAAATTTCTTGTCTGCCGCCGGGATTGACCTGGATTTGTCCACTGACAGGGTCATGAAGGAGGGTGAGATTCTCGCTACTTTCCTGGCAGAGTTGGAGGAACCCTCCAGTCATCAAGAACCGCTGGTAGTTGGAAATTTGCGTCCATGTTCATTTCTAGATGAAGTTAACCTTGAGGTTCTTCAAAAAAGTGATCGGGTGTTGAGACAACTTAAGTCCTATCTAGATAAGGGTGGTTTTGGGTATTGTCCTAAAGCTCTAGTGAGATATCGTCGTTATCTTAAAGATATCTACTTTGAGAATGGTCTTCTAGTTAAGTACGAGGAACCAGAAAGGTTTCCCCAAGTTCTAGTACCTTTTAATTTCCTGATTGAGCTGGCTATTACTATCCATCTAGAAATGGCACACATAGGCCGAAACAAGGTCTTAGATGTTTTATCTGGGGAAGTGTTTCATCCTCAGTTATATCAAGTTGTGCAAGAGGTGGTCACATCTTGTTCCCAGTGCCAGCTCAATAAGGCTTCCAGCCAGATCAGGGCTCCACCTACCCTGAAGATCGTGACCCAGGCACCATTTGAGCTGGTGGCTGTGGATCTAGTATTGTTCCCCAGGACACCTCGGGGAAATCTAGGATGTTTAATGGTGGTGGACCACTACTCCAAGTGGGTAGTGGCTGTTCCATTTTCCAACAAACTTCCAGTACCATTGCCCGTCTGTTCGAGTTTCGAGTGTTGCCCACTCTTTTGCGCCGGCCTTGTCGGTTGTTAACTGATAATGGTCCAGAATTTAAGGGTCAGGAGTTCGAGCAGATGTTATCTCGATACGGGATCACTCACGTTTGCACGACCCCAAACCATCCAGAGAGCAATGGTGCAGTTGAGAGGGTCAACCGTACCATTGGTGAGCTTCTACGGAATCTTGTTCAAGATTCTAGCTCGTGGGATTTGAATCTCCCAATGGCCATTATGACCTACAATGGTACGATTCATTCCGAGTTGACTATGTCTCCAGCCCAGTTCTTGTTATCATCCGCTCATCCAGATCCTATTCCAGTTTCTATTCCCACTCCAGTTCAAGAACAGTGGTATCCAGGGCATCCTGGTTTTTGTCCCTTTACCAAGGGGCAACTTGTCATTCGAAAGGTTGTTCCAAGAGGTAATCTAGTTTCTAACAAGTTTCTGCCCAAGTACTGTGGGCCGTTTCAAGTTGATCGAGCGGCAGAGAATGGTGTGACCTATGTCATTTCACCAGCTTATCCAGATCAGCAGCCACACTTATCCATGAGTCGAGTTCATCATTCTCAGTTGAGGAGCTGGAAGGAGGCTCCCGATTTCTTGAAGAATCATCCTAGTTATTCCAGGTTAGTTCAGGTTCCCTGGGCTAGCATGGAGGAGGAGAAGGATGAGAGTTTTCTAGGGTTTGAAACCCCAAGTGTTCCAGTTTGTCCCCCAGGCTTTTCTGGTTTGTGGGACAGTTCGTCAGAAGATGAGACCGATCTCTTTGATTCTAGTAGTGATTCGAGCGGTTTCTAGGAGTTCCAGATCAGAATAGGGTTAAATCTAGACCATGGCTTGCTGATCTGAGTGAAAGTTCAAGTTCTTCAGATTCTTCTGAATGCACTTCAAGTTCTTTTGACCTTGACTTTTCTGGATTCCCGGATGAGGTGCCATCCAAAGTGAATCCTCCAGGTATCCTGTCTAGCTCACCCAAACCTCTGACTAGGCCTCATTCTCAAAAAAAAATGTCACTTTGGAAAGGGTCAAGACTACCTTGGTAGTGATTCTGAGAAGGAAGCTTGTTCCCCAGTGGAGGAAATCAAGGATCTGTCCCCTATTCCTCATAGTGCTCCTTCAAGTGCTGTCTGTTAAGGTGTGATAGATCCTGAGGAATTTCCTGGGAGTCTAGATCCAGAAGGTGATGGTTCAATAGGTCCAAGACAGAGTTTTCCATGTCCCAAATGAACCTTAACCCACTAGTGATCCTCCAGAACTTTCTTCCTTGGTGGAAGCTCTGGAGAACACTTTAGAAAATGGGCAGGATGATGAGGAGCAGATTTACCAGCTGTTAGGCCAGCAATTAGTTCTCAAGAGTGGCAATTTAGCCCGGTAACTGGTTCAAGGACTCCCAATAGATTAAGCTTATCCTCAGTCAAAAATATCTGTTCAGAAACTAGGGCTTTATTACGAGCTAACAGTAAACTAGCTCATGAATGACTCCAGTCTGTTGGGAGGGGGTTGGGAGTAATTCAAGAGTTGGCTGGTGATTCTCCTCCATAAACTCATTCCAGAAGTCCTGGAAGGGAGCTACCATTAGTACCCTCTAGGCCTCTGGAATATGTTCATGATTAATTTAATTAACAAAAGTGATTTTTTTCGACCTTGTCTAATTATGTATATATGTATATAGGATTATGTATTGTATTTAAGTGATGGTACTATGATTATATTTTCGATGTTAAAATAAGTATTTCTAGGTTTAATGTCATAGTGTATCTAGTTTTTGTAATGGCTTTACGGAGCCTTGGTTAAGATATATATGAAAATAGGTATATCTTGCTGTACCGTAATGTATAGGTAGGGCCTAGCTAGTAAAGCCATGGAGGAAGCTAGTGTAAATTTTTTTTTTGAACAAAGTGACTGCACATAGTGATACTGAATACCATACCTTGAGCTTGGTTAAGTGCGGTAATTTTTGGTTTGCATGCCTCTGCCTGACTCATGCACATGCCCTCACTTGTCACCCACTTTGTACTTGCTTTGAGTGTCATGCATACAGCTTCCGGTGCATGTCCCTGTCCTTACCTGCCTCCAGTCACCCCCAATCACCCCAAATTACGCTTTCCGACTTCATGGGAGGTGTTTTCAGGGAGGGAGCCATTATTGGCTCTTCCACTCTTCAAGAATCAGCTTGAGGGGGGTCTTCCAGGCCTTGCTCCAGTATGCACCACCATTCTTGTCTATAGGAGGGGGTTCTGGAGGACTGCTCATCAAGAGGGGCATGGCCAGCCCACGCAGTTACCTCTAGCCTGGAGCAAGCGGACCCCACCTTTGGTAGGGATGTCTACCAATCAGGAGGTATGGATGGGTGGACCAGGGCCAAGGTACATTGATAGTGCTGGGCTAGTGAGGATGTTAATCAAGGACATTAATTGTGCAGGTGGCTTCAGTTTCAAGCAAGGAGGATTGTGATTAGCCTCTTAAGAAAAAATTGTATCCAGTTATATTGTAACTAGGTAGGGTTTTGAAGGTGATAGAACCTTATTATCATTGATTCATGTATGTATATATAATTGTCTAGTGTTTAGTAGCCATGGAGAAAGGAAAACTTGGAGCTTGGTGTCAGGATGGGGAGGTGGCAATTCCCTGAAAGAATGGATGTGGGAGAGGGCTTCGCTGCACTCACTGTTTGAGTGGTGGTACTCACCGCTCGAAGGGGGGAGTGTAGTGGGGTTCTCTTGAATAACATCTTTTCTCTTTTTCAGGTGCAACCCCCATATGGGCGGAGTTAGTCTTGATTAATGCCTGACTAGCTCAGTAGTCTGGTTTAGTTCCATTCTGGTCAGAAAACTTTGCCTTAAATATTCAATTCATAGTTGGCTTCCGCTTGTGGAAGTTCTAGCCTGCCAACCAAATAGAGGAATACGAACAGTTCAAGAAAAAAAAAAAACAGAGTGCCTTGTGATAATGGACATTGCCTGTGCATAACGGTGTGCAGGTTAAGGTATTTCTAGCTTCAGGTTTAGTTTCTCCATGGCTTCACTATAATAGATAGGTATGATTGGATTGACCTCAATTCTAGCTTAAGGATGTTAGGTCCAGGGAGGTCACTCGTGTTTTCTAATTGTACCATTCTGGTATAGCTTAAAGTTTTTTTTCTGTTAATAGAAGTTCCGTTTTTGTTGTCCAATATTTTTTTGTCATTGTAATTGTAAATAATTCAAGTTGGATTTCCATTTCTTGACCTTAAGCCATGTTTAGACGCAAGCTCATAACCCATTCTAGTTCTTGTAAATAATTCGAGTTGATTGCTAATAAACCCTTAGAATTCTACCAACTAGTTTTTTTTCAGCCTTTGTCCTTATAGACTGGGGTTGTCATTTTCAAGGACTTACAATTCAGAGGGTAATATCTGCTTTTCTCGTCCAGTCACATTTGGTTTACTCCACAGCCAGTTTGCAAAAATCGTGCTTGTTGGTTGCGTAGGCCCATATTCAGTTGAAGTCCTCAAGTATTGCTGGGTGCACATTGCACACACCTTTCCTGAAGCCAGGGCTTTCCAGGTTTTCAAGTGGACCCGACTCAGACACAGGGTTAATCTTTGGAATAGCTAGCGGGTCGAGTCCATTTCTTGGTTCAGCCATGTGGGAGTCTCGTTTGCCCCTCAGTGACAGTCAGTGGAGGTGAGAAAAACTTCACTGCCCGGGACCTTCTCGTTTCCCATCATCAAGAAGTAGCCAAGTTACGGTAGTCTAGTTAAGTTCATCCGCTTACCCCGCAACAACGTAATAAGCACTTCACCCTGGTCTACAGCATATGCTTAATTAGTAGGCCCACTTTACCTTAATTAATAGGCCTAACATACTCATACACCTAGGTTTACTTCCAACAATTTAGACCTCCTTAAAGCCTACCTTTCAAAGTAGGCCCTATTCTTTAAACTCAAGGCCTATCCTAACTAAAAACACTAAATTTTTAATTTAACCTGTGCTGTAATTACACAAAACTTATTACAGCAATTTAACACGCTCATGAGACTTTAACATCATAAAATTATACTCAGAACTTTAAAACTAACAATAATTATGGAAGACATGGGGGGAGGGGGAAAAGGGGGAGGGGGAAAAGGGGGAAAAGGGGGGGGAAAGGGGGAGAAAAGGGTAAAAAACCCAGAACAAGAAAACAAAACCACAGACCTTGGAGTTATGGCACCACCTCAAAATGACAAAAAATTAATGAGAAAAAAATCAGCATGTAAAGGTGTCATCACAAAAACTGTACAATGATTACAAACAGAAAGAATCTACAAGATATGATCTTGAAACAATATTAAATTCTATTGCTCATCACAAACAAAAAATTCTCACACTAGATGAGGGAATAATTACAGAAATTGATGAGACAACTGAACTAACAGATGATGAGTATTCTACTCTTCTATTTGACAATGAAAATTACATTCAAAAAGTTGATTCCTATATTTCTGAAATTCAAAACCAGCTTAATGAGTACAAAAAACAAGACATCAATGGAAGTTCCTTGGAAGCTATCTGAAATGCTTCACTCAGCTCTCCCAACAAGGCTGAGGGAAATGAACTAAAATCAAAACTGCCCACATTTGAAGTATCCACTTTTGAGGGTGACAGAGACAAATTTCAACCTTTTATTGAAAAATGTCATAGCCTTATAGATAATAAAAACTACATTACAGATGTTCATAAATTTAGTTATTTACTGAACTATCTGAAAGGCCCTGCCTTAAGATTAGTGGAATCACTGCCAGCCATAGGTACTACTTATTCTGTGGCAATAGAATTACTTCCCAGAATTTTTTTTTTTATGCAGGGAGGGGCCAAGGGCAAATGTCCACAAAAGCACCCCTTCCACAAAAGAAGAGAGCCAAAATCAAGGCATGGGGTTTTCGAGATAGAGACCTGCACGGGTACGGGTAAGTCGATGGGCCCGTGTCCGGCCCGTCCCACGGGCAGGTACGAGCGGGCCAAATCATGTTTATAAAAGTTAGCGGGAAGGTACGAGTGGGCCAAATCATGTTTATAAAAGTTAGCGGGCGGGCACGGGCGGGCCGAATCATGCTTATAAAAAGCATGCAACGCCGCAGCAGGTGAGGCAGCGAGGCAAGGCAGGAACTGGAGCCGCGGAGCGCATGCGCCATGCAAACGACAAACATCATCCATGCCTGTGTTTTGGTTGTTAATTATGAATTTTATTACCCCTGCCAAGGAAGTTATGTTTTCACCCGCAACGTATAAATAACGTATATATAACGATGTGCAAAAATAATGAGAAATAACTTAGAAATTAAACATTAGAAATTAGAGTATTCGTATCGTACGCCCGGCACCACGTGACCAAAGCCAACCTGACCAGCTGACCTTACCGAGGCTAAGTAGCCTATGCTTCCCTGCTGTATACAGTCACAGTGTATAGCAAAACTAGAACTTATCGTACAGCGATACTGACCTAATTTCAATAATTACCATAATAACAATGAATATGAGAATAAGGACAATAGATAGTAATAATAATGATTTTTTTTGGCTAATGGAAGAAATGATATAGGTGGGTGATTTTCGCTTTTCGATACGTCTTACGCTTATGGTTTTGCAAATGAGATCGAGTAAGATGCCGACCAGTGCGGCAGCGCTATTTACGATTGCATAATGTTTAACACATGTTAGCTACATTACATTGCCACAGTATATAATTGAATGCCAACCTTTACCTATGTTGATTATGCGTTTAAAATATATATAAACATTTTTTTTCTAAAGTTTTTTGATTTTGTTTGAACGATGATAAGAATTTTTTGAACATAAGTATTTGCTGGAACTAACTGGCATTTTTTCAGCTATGCTACTATAATGCTAGCCTCTCTCGCCTCTGGCTGTAGTCGCTGTACCCTTTTGTACAAATAGAATTTGTTCATGATGGTCTGACCATTTCTGCGTAATTAGTGCATACTGTATGACAAATACTTGTCTTAATTACCTTAATTGTTTATTAGTAGATGTGCTTTCTAGTTTCTATCCTATGTTTAGTATGTTATACATTTTATTAAATTAAAATTGTCCCCAAAATGCAACATCCTATCAGTGAAGCAGTGATTAATTCAAAACTGCGTTCGGGGAATTAATTCTACAGCCAGTTTCAAACAGAAAAGCAAAGTATGGGATAATTTTGACTTAGTTATTGATAAGAACAGTAAAAGGAACAAAGATTTGTTCAATGTAAAAAGTGCAAAAAAAAACTGACATATAGTGGTTCTAAAGGAGGCACTTCCCATCTCTCTCGTCACAAATGTGGCACAAGTACTTCACAATCACAAAGCTTAGCTTCATTTTTCCAAAAGAAAGTACAAGTGACAATGAAGACCAAACAAGAAATGCTAGATGCATGTGTCAACTTTTTGCTAAAGACATAAGACCATTTGAAACTTTAAAAGGTGAAGGCTTCCTAAATCTTGCACAAAACTTATTGCAGTTGGCGTGTCTTATGGTAATATTGACGTAAATGAGGTTATTTCCCATCCAACCACTATTTCTAGGCATGTAGCTGAAACTGCAGTAACTGTACATCAAAAGATTTATCCAATCAAAGTAGTTACGAGTAATTCATGCTGTGCAGCTACAACAGACTTGTGGACAGATGATTATAAAAAGATTTTGTATATTTCAATGACTGTTCATTATATTGATGATGATTGGACACTGGTAAATAAAGTTATGTTTACGTCCAGTTTTCATGAGGAACGTAAAACTGGTGAAAACATAAAAAAGGAAATAACAAGAAGATTTGCAAAGCTAGGCTTTGAAGATGACTTAGTGCAGAAACTAACTTTCGTAACAGACCAAGGAGCAAACATAGTAAAAGCGTTGCAGAATTATAACAGACTTAGTTGCTTATCTCACATTATAAATATAATTCTTCGTCATACATTCAATGAAGATTATTTGGAAAAATATGCCCAAGAAATTCAAAAGGTTATACTGCAGTCGAAAGCTCTTGTCACTTTCTTGAAACAAAGTGGATCAGTAAGCAAATTGAGACATACTGTTTGTCAAGGAGTAGAAACAAGATGGAATTCGAAGCTTGCTATGCTAGAGTTGATTCTAGATCAATATAGTAGCATCGAGGATTTGATGGAAGAAAGAAATTTGAACCACTTAGAGAACATTTCAAAAGGCAGTCTTGAAGAGTTAGTATGTTTTCTGAAGCCATTTAAAGATGCCAGTGATACACTAGAAAGTGAAAAATCTCCAACTCTACAGCTAATATTGCTTTATCACTTGAAACTTCTTAAACATTTGAATGTTTCTGAAAATGACACAATAAATATAAAAACCTTGAAAGAAGGTGCAAAAGAATTTCTTCATGCTAAATATGAAGTGTTGCTTATTCATAAAATTTCTCTATTTCTATGGCCTAAATTTCGTCAGCTTAGAATGCTAACTGACATTGAGCGTGCAGAAGTGCTAACAAGTATTCGTGAGCAAATTCATGTTGACCTTATGGACAATGAGAAAGTAACTGATGAGCCTGAAAGAGCTTGTTCATCTCCGAAAAGAGTAAAGACCAGAATTTGATGAATGGGAAGACATACGATGTCATAATGAGGAATCCCAAAGTTCGGTTTCTTGTAAAGAACTTGAGCAGTACATGAGCTACAAAATTGATGAGGAAAGTGATGTTCTTCAGTTTTGGAAAACTCACGAATCAATGTTCCCATTGCTTGCTAAACTGGCTAGGAAATACTTAAATATTCCTGCATCCAGTGCATCCAACGAAAGGAACTTTAGTACTGCGGGAATTACACTTGCACAGAGGAGAACTAATTTAAAAGAAGAAAATGTCGACGATCTTTTGTTTCTGCATTGCAATTTGGAATTTTAAAACCTCCATCAATTCAGTGAGTACAAAATTAAATAATTTTACAATCTATTTAATTTTCATAGGTATATTTTTGAAAGAAGTACTTAAGTAATTATCAACAAAAATATTACTGGTCGTGCATATCTTAAACTTAAATACACAGGTTGGCTTAGGTTCCAAAACAAAATAAATCCTGAGCCACGGGTACGGGTGGGCCCCAAAGCATGAAAAAAATTATGGGCCGGGTACGGGTGGGCCCTAATACATGAAAAAAAATTATGGGCCGGGTACAGGCGGGTTATATAAAAAGATTACGGGTACGGGCGGGTGCGGGCCGCAAAATATCGGCCCGTGCAGGTCTCTATTTCGAGATGCCTAGAGACACTGCGTTTAAAAGATGGAAGGTCATAGACAGGAGGAAAGATGGATTGAGGAAGATTGTTCCAGAGTTGACCAGTTGAGTAAAATTGCATGAATAAGGATGAAATTGTAAATGACTTGCCTCTCAAAGTAATGAACATGTGAATCCCAAAGAACAATTATGATGACCTCTGACTTTTACTGCAAATTTAAATGTCTCATGGAACAACTTAAAAACAATGATTTAAACATTACAGAATCACCTTGGATCATTCAAGCTGTTGTTTTTGAAAAACTCCCTTCTGGAGTCTAAGAGATATTTCATCAGAAAACAACTGACATATACCCTAGTCTTAATAAGCTAAAAGAAGATTTTCCAACTGTACTTGCTCCTTACAAATCCAGTTACACACTCCTAAAATTTAACACAACAAAAGAAAAACCCAACAAATTCAGAAAACCAAATACCTAACAAAAAATTTCAACACTTACCAGCTCTATTCAAACACAAACGCAAAACCCAATTTGCAGAAAATAAAGTTACAGGAAAAGACTCGAAGACCACCACTCTACAAAACTTTAATGTAACTAACCACATAACATGCAAATTTTGTTTTAGCAATGAATACACAGATTTTACAGCAAGGTCAAAACGTTGTGAACAACTAAACTTATGTAAAAAATGCCCTGGATCAGGGCACAATAAGAGACTGCAAATTAAAATTGAATAAAATTGTAAGATTTGCAGTAGTTTTGACCATGTTACCTCCATGTGTAATACACAAAAAGACATGGAAAAAACCTACAAAATTCTGAATAAACACCTATATCAAATCAAAACAAACGGAAACAAACTCAAAATGCTATGAATGAGCATATTAGTTCATCTAGTGTTAACAACAATTCAAAAATTCTTTTACCAACCACAACCTTGGAAATTCAAAACAAAAAGGGACAAATAGTACAGGTTAGGTGTCTCTTAGATACCTGCTCACAACAAACATTTGTAACCAAACAATTGATAAAAAAAATTGAGACTTCAGAAGCACCAGAGAAATGAAGATCTCTTTATTTCCTCATTTGTTACCAAAAACCCAGTCCAAGCCAGTTAAAAAAAAAAAAATACTAACAAGAACTTAGATGTAGCTCGTAGCGTAAACTAACCCACTTTTTGTTATACTCTTCATACTTTTTTTTTGTTCTTTTCTTAACCTCTCTTTACTTGCATGTCTGTAGTTTGCATGGTATGACAGTGTTTAAGTTAAGACTGTGTGCATGGTTTGTAAGCGTTCTTATTTTACTTCTTTTCATCTTCCACCCCTTTCCTATTCTCTTCGACTATTTTTCCGACTTGTCAGCAGTGGCTGCCGGATGATGACGTGAGTCTTTCTTTCTCTTTTTCTGAATGAATGTTA
This sequence comes from Bathynomus jamesi, assembly GCA_023014485.1. Taxonomy (NCBI): domain Eukaryota; kingdom Metazoa; phylum Arthropoda; class Malacostraca; order Isopoda; family Cirolanidae; genus Bathynomus; species Bathynomus jamesi. Next base: position 172,720 of record JAJOZX010003264.1, read on the forward strand.
ACCCACGACTGATAGGTTTTGCTACTACTTACTGAACCCCTTATTCTCTTCTTTTAACCCCCTACTCTCTTCTTTCTCTCAGGCTAACCTTAGAGTGGATCTTAGGGTCTTTGTTAGCCTTAGCTTTTGTAGATCTGTAGATTCTGAACTCTTGATGGAACATTTGGAACCCTTAAGATTGTTGTTGTGGACAAAGTAGAACAAACTTTGCTGCAACTTCAAAACAAATACACGATAGCTGACAAAACCCTCAATACAGGTGTAGTTTGTGACATGGGGGCTGGGGGCTGACTATCTTTATCTTGTCCATAGAGGCATCATTAATATTGGGGATAGAATAGCCATACAAACACCCACAGGTATTGCACCTTTGGGTGACATAACTAAATACAATTTTACTACTGACACAGAAAACACAAAACAAGAACAAAATTTACACAAAACAAAATTACCACATTCACAAATTTCTGACTGTGTAACAAACTCAAACAACAAAAACACTGTAGTAACCTCACATCATTTGAATGATAATGACTCAACATTGGATCATTTCGATGAAGGGTTCCAGCAGTTGTGACTATTAGAATTAGTTGGCATAAAAGACCGTACAATTACACATGAAGATCAATTGATGACAGAACAATTTAAGGGTACAACACAGAGACAATCAATACTATGTGAAGCTGCCTTGGAAAATACCTTGTCCAGAAATAATGGACAATTTGAAAGTAGCTAAGGCACATCTGTATAAAAATTACAGAAAACTTAAAAATGACAGTCTTTTAGGACAGCGGTGTCCAACACAATCGCAACTCGCCACACGTGGCAAATCGGCCACTGATATGTGGCGAATTGGTTCTTGTATAAATATTGAATTTATTTTGAATTTCACCATAATTAACAAAAGTGTTTTCTCTTGTTTCAAACATGGATAAGTTTGTGATTAGAAAATGGAAAAATGAATCCAACAGAAGTGTTGGTTCAACTGATAATGAAGAAGCTAACACTTCAGCTAATACAGCAACAAAGAGAAAGTGAGATTGGAAGAACATTGCACGTAAATTTCACGACGAATGGGAGTTGGAATTTACTGTCATGAAAATTAATGAAAAACCAGCATGCATACTGAGCAAAAAAACATTCAACAAAAACATGGTGGATAGTGTAAAGAAGAATTTTCAAAATGCAGACTTGGAATGTGTTTCGTCTATATGTAAAATAGGACTTAAAATCGGTAGCGCCTATATATGAAATAGGACTTAGAATGTTTGTGTTAGGTGGATGTAGGTTTGAGTTCGGGCAATTGCTTTAGGTCTGTGTTATGTTGAAGTTCTGAGTTTAATTTTGTTATGTTTACGAGTCTTATTGAGTAAGTTAAATTGCGTAAATAAATTTAATAACCTGCAGCACAGGTTAAATTAAAAATTTAGTGTTTTTAGGTAGGCTTCTAGTATGTCTAAAGTGTAAATTGTAGTGTTTGAAGTAGGCCTTTAGTGTATGAGTATATTGGGCATATTAAATAAGGTCAAGTAAAGTGGGCTTACTAAGCAGTCTTAGGGTGAAGCAGGCCTATTTCGTATAGGACCTAAAGTGAGTTAAACCTGTTAAATGAGGCTTTGTTCTGAGTTTAAAGAGTATGGCCTACTAAATAGGCTTAGGGTGAAGTGGGCCTACTAAATAAACCCATGGTGAAATTGGCCTATTTTGTATAGAACCTAGAGTGGGTTAAGTCTATTAAATAAATGACGCTTTGTTTATAGTTATCATCAGCCTCAACCTTCGCCGATTGTTACATTAGGTACAGTAAGGTAGAGTTAGGGTTAGGACTAATGAGCTAAGCCTAGCCTCTGTTTGTGTTAGTCTAAATTTTAGAGGGGTCAGGTCCCCGTATGAGCCACCATATGGAAAAAAGCTATATAGGGTTATGGGTTGATTGCTCTCAACTTAGCCATCTAGTGAAAATTAAGTGGTTTTGGGAGGGGGGGGGGGGGGGGGGCAGTAATGTTGAATTTATTTGCCTTCTGTATTTAGCGCTGCCTAATGGTAAAAAAGGAAATTACCATACCTTATTATTTTGTTGGACCTCGCTTCTAATTGTAGGGCACGCAGCTGTCTATCGCTCCTCTCTTTCAATGTAGGCAATGGGATTGCGAAAGGAGTTTATTCAGTTTAATATAGGCAATTCACAATGCTTAAATACCTGAAGGAATATGCCTATCCTTTTGTATTATTAGTTTTATATTATTACATATTCACTCAGAACTTATAGGAAGATTAAGCACGTCTTTCTTGCCTAAAGCATCACTCGTAACTAGACTGCCCTGAGATGAGCTAATATAAATTCCTCTCTCTTAAATTTTCATTTACTTTACAAAGTCCCCAGACGTCTAATTTTTGTGTTTTCATTATTTCTTTCTCTTGGGGTAATTTTCATGAGTCAGTGATGGAAAATTGATATGAAATACTACATTTTTCTTGTTGCTATGTTGGCCTGATGCCGACATATTCAGTTTTATGTATGGCAATTATTTCCATTCCTAATAGGCTTTGTTGCCAATCCCGAGGCAATTTTGTAGTTATTTAATTCAATAAATTAATAATTTGTATTTAATTATGAAATAAAGGTACCATATACAATACCATGTTGTAGGCATGTATAGTTTTTCCATATTAACAATTAAAAACTACCTATTCAACTTATTTCAAGAGAACTTAACAGTTCAGTTTTTAAAACAAAACTTTTACGTATATAACCTCATTGGTTCCACTGAAACTGAAGAGGAATTGCTTGAAATTTACAAAATGTCAACCCATAATGAAGCAAGGAAATTTTGGACTGAGAGAGTGGGTTTCTAATTCTCTTAAATTAAATGAACATATAACAAAAGACAACAAAGGGCACATTGAACTTAATTACACAAAAACACTTGGAATGCTTTGGTTTTTAAAACAGAATTCTGAACACAATGACACTCTTTGCACAAAGAGTTATAATTTAAATCCAAATGCCAATACAAAAAGACAAGTCCTTTCAGAACCATCCAAAATTTTTTACCCCATTGGATTACATTTATCAGCAACACTAAGATCCAAAATCCTTTTGCAGGATTTATTGAAAAAGAAAATTGATTGGGATGAGCCACTTTCAGTGGAAGACCAACTTCATTGGAAAAAATTGGCTACAGATTTGAACAAAGTTCAAAACATATACAGTAAGTACCAAGATGTGCTGGTTACAGATTCAAACCCCAAACACTACACATTTTCACAGATGCCAGTATACAAGCTTATGGGTGTTGTGCCTATTTAACAAGTTAAAATGACAAACTTTAAATAAATATGGGTTTATTCAAAGGCAAAAGTGGCACCTTAAGTCAAATGAAAACTGTACCACAATTTGAATTATTGGCTGTCTCACTGGGAGTCAAGACAGCAGACTTTCTCTCACAAGTCTATAAAGAAGTTGACATAACAGACATTTACTTATGGACAGACAGTCACATTTGTCTAACATGGGTGACAAACACAGATACAACTTCTTGCAAAAACATATTTGTTAAGAACAGACAAACAGAAATCAAAACTGCAAACACATCTCTTGGTATCAAATTTACCTTCAAACTTTTTAACAAGAGGGTTCTCTTACAAACTGTTGAAAGCAAACAAAGTTTGGTATGGGCAGCTTGAATGGCTAACATGTGAGGATCTTTAGCCAGCCAAAGTAGTTAACCTAATACTCAACTCTACAGCAACTGAAAAATATCACTGAGGACAAATCTATTTTTTACTATAAACATTATTCAGACCTCAGTAAACTCTTGAGAATTACAGTCTATTGCTGGAACTTTGTCAATAGCTACCTTCTCAAACACTGTCCTCAGAAGGCCTTTTCTAACTTAACAAACCAACAAAATACTGGTTCAAACACATACAAGCTTCAGAATTTGACAAGAAGCTGAAGTATCTTAGGTCCAGTAAAACATTAAACCAAGGCATTTTCACTTGTCATGGATTTAAATTTGTACCTAGATACAGAGGGTCTAATAAGGTGTTAAGGAAGACTCAACAATTCAACTTTGCCTTACAATTCTAAGCACCCATTTCTTCTTCAAAGGAGGATAATCACTTCACAAATCTCATCATCAGGGGTACCCACAAAAAAATATACCACACAGGGGTCCCACAAACCCTGACAGAGATGAGACAAATTTACTGGCTACCAAAGGGTAGAACTGAAACAAAGAAACTTTTAGACACATGCATTCAATGCAAACATATCCATTCATAACTCTTTAAGAATCCAAGCCCTCCAGACCTACCTGTGGAATGAGTAACATTTACTCAGCCAGTTGAAACCACAGGTACTGACTACACTGGAGTGGTGAATGAGAGTTTTGGAGGCAAAATGGACTCAAAGGAATACAATGTGTACGTTGTACCTACTCTTCACATGTGTTACAACACGTTCCATATGTCTAGACATAGAAGATCTGACAGCAGAGGCTTTTATTGCTGCTTTCAAACAATTTTGTGCACACAATTCCGTACACAAAACTATATGGTCAGACAATGCCACATACTTCAAATCTAGTGAAAGAATTATTCATCAGATTTGTGACAGTGAAACAGTAAAAACTCGTTTAATCAAACACAATATAACTGGGAAGTATATCCCGGTTAATTTACCATGTTTTTTTCATGCAGGAAGGAGGGACCAAAATCAAGGTCCAGTGTTTTCAAGATGCCTACACACACTGCGTTTGAAAGTTGGGAAGTCATAGATCAGAGGAAAGATGGATTGAGGAAGATTGTTCCAGAGTTGACCAGTTGAGTAGATAAAACACTAAAAATACTGATTAATCCTAGCATTACATAGTTGGACAGAAAAGAAATGAGAAAGTCTGGTACTGCGTGCTCTCCTTAAAGGAGGAGGCATGCAGTTAGTGTTCAGAAGAGCAATGTCCATTATAATAGCGAGAGTAAGCGGTGGGGAATCAGTAAGAGGTGGGGAATTGATGAGATGAAAAGCCTTTGATTCCACCCAGCCAGGTACGGCTGTGTGGGTTGAACCACCCAACACATAAGCATACTCCATACAGAGGTGAACAAGACCCCTGTAAAGAGAGAGCAACTGAGTGGTGGGTGAAGAAACTGCAGAGGCAGTACAGCACACCTAACCTCTTAGAAGCTGTTTTAGAAAGAGAGTACGGTATATGTGATCTTTCCAGGAAAGATCACAAGAAAAGGAAACACCAAGAATGTTAAGAGAAGAGCAAGGATTGAGTTGTTTGTTTTTGAAGGTAAGGGATAGTCGTGTGGAAGATTGTGATGAGTAGACAGATGGAGGAACTGAGTTTTTGAGGCATTGAAAGCCACAATGTTTTCTCTGCCCCAATCAGATATAGCAAAAAGATCAGAGGTCAGGTGTCCCATAGCCTTCCTACGTGAATCATGAAGTGACTGCTGTGTGGGATGCTTTGGGAAGTGGGTGGAGAAGTGAAGAGTGAAATCATTGGCATAAGAGTGAATAGGACAGGAAGTGCGAATTAAAAGATCATTAATAAATAAAAGGAAAAGAGTGGGTGACAGGACAAAACCCTGAGGAACACCACTGTTAATAGCTTTAGGAGAAGAACAGCACAACTGCAGCTATAGATCGGCCAGAAAGGAAATTAGAGATGAAGGCACAGATAGAAGGATAGAAACTGAAGGAGGGCAATTTGGAAATTAAACATTTGTGCCAGGAAAGATCACAAGAAAAGGAAACACCAAGAATGTTAAGAGAAGAGCAAGGATTGAGTTGTTTGTTTTTGAAGGTAAGGGATAGTCGTGTGGAAGATTGTGATGAGTAGACAGATGGAGGAACTGAGTTTTTGAGGCATTGAAAGCCACAATGTTTTCTCTGCCCCAATCAGATATAGCAAAAAGATCAGAGGTCAGGTGTCCCATAGCCTTCCTACTGAAGGAGGGCAATTTGGAAATTAAACATTTGTGCCAGACTCTATCAAAAGCTTTTGATATGTTTAGCGCAATAGCAAAAGTTTCACCAAAATCCTGAAAGGAGGATGACCAAGAGTCAGAGAGAGATGCAAGAAGATCGCCAGTAGAGCATCCCTTGCGGAATCCATACTGACGATCTGAAAGAAGATTGTGAGAAGAAAGGTGTTTAAGAATCTTCCTATTAAGGATAGATTCACAAACTTTGGAAAGGCAAGAAATCAAAGTAATTGGACAATAGTTGGAGGGGTTGAGAGCGGTCACCCTTCTTTGAGACAGGTTGAATGAAAGCGAACTTCCAGCAGGAAGGAAAAGTACCAGATGAGATACAAAGATGAGAGAGTTTGCATAGGCAGGGTGTCAGCACAGAAGCACAGTTCTTAAGAAGAACAGGAGGAACACCATCAGGACCATACGCCTTCCTAGAGTTGAGCCCAGATTGGGCAGAAAAAACATCTTTAGAAGAGATTCTAATTTCAGACACAATAAAGTCAGATGGGGGAGGAGATGGAGGAACAGCACCGGAATCATCCAGGGTTGAACTGTAAGTGAAAGTTTGAGCAAAGAGCTCAGCTTTGGCAGAAGAAGAGATGGCAACTGTGCCACCAAAATGGAAAAGAGGAGGGAAAGAAGAGGAAGTAAAGTTGTTGAAGAGGTTCTTAGCTAGATGCCAGAAAGAGCGAGAAGAATTAGAATTGGGTAGATTTTCACGTTTTTGTTGGGTGAAGGAATTTTTGCGAGTCTAAGAACAGATTTTGCACGATTCTGGGCAGAAATATAAGCTGAGTAAGAGTCAGGAGTTGGATGGTGATGGTACCTTCTGAAAGCCCCATCTCTGTTGTGGAAAACATTTGAAGTAGTAAAGTTAAATCAAGGTTTTTTGCATTTGTATAGGAATAGAATATGAAATGTATGCCTCCATGCTCGAGAGAATCACCTCTGTGATGCGCTCAGCACACCCAGAAGAGCCCTGGCCATGGAAGGAGTAATCATTCCATGGGAAATCAAAGTACTGCCTAAGGGCCTCCTAATGAATCAGCAGCACCAAAGTGCCAAAGGCACCTCCTCTTGGGAGGATCTAAAGGCCAAATTGGAGCAATAGGACAGGAAACATACAAAACTGTGATTGGAGGAGCCCAATGGAGAGAGAAGTTTCACAGAGTAAGTAGAAGGATGAGAGGTAAGAAATAAATCCAGAATGTTGGGCCTATCTCCAAGGCGATCGGGGATATGAGCAGGGTGCTATACAATCTGCTCTAGGTCATTGAGGATAGAAAAGTTGTAAGCTAGTTCACCAGGGATGTCAGTGAAATGGGAGGAAAGCCAAAGGTGGTGGTGAACATTGAAATCTCCTAAAATGGAGATTTCAGCAAAAGGAAAGTGGGATAGAATGTATTCCACTTTGGAAGTGAGGTAGTCAGTAGAATTAGAAGAAAAGTAGACAGTGCAGATGCATTTAATTTGAGATTCGCACGTAAGACGTAGCCAGAGGGTATTGAATTCGAAGGATTCAAGTTCAGGAATATGAGGACAAGTTAGGTCATTGCATGCATATACGCAACATCCACCTTTGGAGTGAAAATGAGTATAGAGAAAGAGGGTATGCATAAGGGATTGCGGCAGTCATCCCAGACACCTGGGTTTCAGTGAGAGAGAGATGGTGAGGTTTAGAGGAGGTGGTGGTGTTCAATCGATTGAAAATTTGAGAAAGGGCAACAAATGTTGCAGAAGTTTATGAAAAGTGAATCAGGCAGAGGCCCAGGACATCCTCTTCGGGTGGCTACAGTAAAATGAATGAACCAAAAACAAGAGGGAAAAACAGTCCAGGGACCATTAAGAAATTCGCACCTAGGTTAGATCCCGTTCACCCGACACCAGAAAGGCTTTTTTTTTTTTTATTATTATTTTATTAAAGGGACCCGCTTATAAGTACATTCACACAAATTTAAAACTATCTTCTTGTTCAATACATACAGATTCTATTATTTTATTTTTTACATAATTATTACATTTATTATTACACTTATTACATTTAATATTGCATTATTATTTATTACAAAAATTATAAATTTATTATTACATTGATAATTACATTGTTGTTTATTATACAGAAATTATAAACAAAAAAATGAATGAAAAGGCGAGGAAACAGTCCAGGGACCATTAAGAAATTCACACCTAGGTTAGATCCTGTTCACCCGACACTGGAAGGGCATTTTTTTTTTTTTTATTATTATTATTTTATTAAAGGGACCCGCTTATAAGTACATTCACACAAATTAAAACCATCTTCTTGTTCTATACATACAGATTCTATTATTTTGACATAATTACTGCATTTATGATTGCATTTACATTTTTTAACATTTATTATTACCTTTGTTATTACATTTATTGCATTTACATTTATGACCACATTTATTACTTCCATTATTACATTTACGTTTATTATTCCATTTATATTTTACTGAAAACACGAATGAACCAAAAGCGAGTAAGGAAACAATCGAGAGACCTTTAAGAAATTCACACTTAGGTTAGAACCCGTTCACCCAATGCCATTTTGACTTTGAGTCCTTGTTTACGAAAGTTCCCATTGATGATGTACTTAGTTTTTTAGATAGAAAATTGCCAACATGTAAGGTAGAACTAGGCATGCCCACATCTGTATTTTTAGAACTGATAAAACACAGTGTCACCAATAATGCCTTCTCCTTCAGTGAAGAATTTTATTTGCAACATTTTGGTATGGGAATGGGGTCCCCTTTATCCCCAATACTGAGTACATTATACACGGAATATTATGAGTCAGAATTGTTGCAAACAATATGTCCCAGGAATCTAATTTGGTTTCGTTATGTAGATGATATTTTCTCATTTTGGCCTGACCACTGGAACAACTTTGATACTTTCTTTCAGTTATTAAATAATCTTGTTCCCTCTATTAAATTTAAATATGAATGGGAGAACAACAAACAATTACCTTTTCTGGATGTTTTGGTCATTAACGAAAACGGAAAGCCCAATTTCACGGTCTATAGAAAACCTACTCATTGTAATTTGTACACTCATTATTTTTCATATCATGATGACAGGGTTAAAAGCTCAATTATTTCTTCCATGTTTCTAAGAGCACTCAGAATTTGTAGCCCACATTTGCTGGACCCGGAAAATTCAAAGATTTGGAACATTTTTAAGGATTTAAAATATCCTGAGTGGTTTATCAGAAAGGCGTATTTAAAGCCAGAAAATCTTTTCATGCCCCTCGGGAACCTTCAGTTAACTGAAAACAATATGTGAGTTTGCCTTAACATTGCCGGATTAGAAAGAGTAAAACCATTGATGAAAGATTTTAAGTTTGCTTTAGCATTCAAATATGAGTCCATCCACTGTAAAAAGTAAATTGGTTAGGAATAACATTGTAAAACAGGAACAAGCCTGTGTCTACAGCATTCCCTGTAAAAGTTGTGATTTAGTATACGTAGGAGAAACAAAGAAATATTGAAACCTGTATTAAAGAACACAAATATGCCTTCAGAAGTTGTAATACTAATAATGCAATTTTTTATCACGCCAGCCAAAATGATCATGCTATAGATTGGGAATCAAGTTACTTTATAAATGCAATAATTATGTCAAACGAAAAATAATAAAATCTGTATGGATAGAACAAGTGGATAATTTTAATTTGTGCAAAGGTACTTATAAGCTGGACCCTCTAATGAGATTCTTGGTCAAAAAATCCCTTACGGAGTTGGGTAAACAGGTTCTAACCAAAGTGTGAATTTCTTAAAGGTGTCTGGATCGTTTCCTTACTCGCTTTTGGTTCATTCGTTTTTTCGGTAAAATGTAAATGGAATAATAAACGTAAATGTAATAATGGAAGTAATAAATGTGGAAATAAATGTAAATGCAATAAATGCAATAAATGTAATAAAGGTAATAAAATAAATGTAATAAGAAGTGTAAAAGTAATAATAATAAATGTTAAAAAACGTAAATGCAATAATAAATGGAGTAATTATGTCCAAATAATAGAATCTGTATGTATAGAACAAGAAGATGGTTTTAATTTGTGCGAATGTACTTATAAGCGGGACCCTTTAATAAAATACCCTTCTGGTGTCGGGGGAACAGGCTCTAACCTAGGTGCAAATTTCTTAATGGTCTCTGGATTGTTTACTCCTCGCCTTTTCATTCGTTTTTCCATTTATAATTTCTGTATAATAAACAACAATGCAATAATCAATGTAATAATAAATTTATAATTTCTGTAATAAATAATAATGCAATATTAAATGTAATAAATTTAATAATAAATGTAATAATTCTGTAAAAAAATAAAATAATAGAATCAGTATGTATTAAACAAGAAGATAGTTTTAAATTTGTGCGAATGTACTTATAAGCGGGTCCCTTTAGCCCTTCTGTGTCGGGTGAATGGGATCTAACCTAGGTGCGAATTTCTTAATGGTTCCTGGACTGTTTCTCCCTCTTGTTTTTGGTTCATTCCTTTTTCTGTAGCCACCCGAAGAGGATGCCAGTGGGCATCGAAACTGTTGTGGAAATAAACTCTGTCTATTAGAGTGGGTTATCATCATCATATTTTGACCTTCACGTAGAAAAGTGAAGTTTTTTGCATTTATCAGAGAAGTGTATGTTTGAGAGCATGCTGAACTACTCTTAGGGTAGCTGAAAGACAGAAGAAGATCAGCTGAGGAGGACTGTGACAGGAGAAACGCAAGTTCCAGCACTCCCTATCTTCTGTCTAATGTCCCTCCCCCACTCCTTATTTTCTTTCATTATATTTTTTCTGTCTTTTACCACCCAAGTCTTGCTAGATTGCTATATTCATCCAGGATGCCATCACCATCCACATTTGGACTGTGTACCAGGGGTTCCCTACCCCTGCCACAGTTATATATGGACTGATTTAACTTTCTGAATGTAGAATCTGTTTTTTTTAACTAAAAAAATGAGAAACTTACTGTAGTCAGGTTTGAGTTGAGGTAAATACACATCGACCCCACCAGCTCTGGGATCCATCTCCAACTCCTCTCTGAAGAATGTTGTAAATTATTTAAGGATTACAAATTAATTTAGTTACTTAGAAAAGGATGCTACGCAAGAAAATTCAAATAAAATGTATTCAATACATATTCCTTGGCCTCTCAAAATTATCCTTTACACTAAGTTAAAATATTTTCCAATAACATTGATAACAATATTTATTTAATAATAGACACTCGTATAAACAACAGAATTTGAATCTCAATAGAAAAACCATTATGACAAGTCTATGATTATCCCAGTCTTTTTCAGAAAGTGAAAAGGTAATACTGTGATTCTGAGAACAAGATGGCAGGGTATACAGTATACACAGTATCATATCATGATTCCAGAGTAATTTAGGAAATGTACAGTAATCATTTCTTTTAAGAACAAGAATATTAATATCTTACTCTTCTTCCTCATCTTTTTCAATGCTATCTTCGAATGTTCTTCACATCGGAGTTTCACAATTTCTAATTCATTGAGAGTTAAATCATCTTGGTTTTGAATGCCTTGATCGCTCTGCTTGATCAATGCATAAAGTATTCTGTTCTGAATGGCTCGAACGTAAGAAAACTGTTTTGAAATCGCAATTACCTATTAAAAGAAATGAGCAGTTGAATAGAGAAATTGTTAAAAAAAAAAGTTGGGCACAAGACACTAAAATTTTTTTTTAATTTAATTAAAAAATAAATACAGTAAAGCTTCATTCCTTCGTAACACCGATTCCCATTGATCAACAAAGTTAAGCAACATTTGGTCTGGGTAGAAGTTGGATGGGGGACCGATCTCTGCATCTGGAGTATGTAGCAGCTCATGGTTCGGTTCACACGTAAAGCTCTGGGTCTCCTATCATATGACCTTATGTTTTCTTCTTCTTTTTCAAATGTTGCAAAAAAGGTTAAACCACCATATCAAAACAAACATTAACCCAAAGACAGACAAGCTTGATGAAAGCACATATAATTAATTTCATTTCATTTCATTTACAAGATCGAACTTGGGATTCTTATAAGTAAGCTTACCATATTTTCACGCAACCAAACCGGGACATTTTGTAACATTTTGGAAATGAACATCACATATACGTGTTTTCCGCAGTATAAAAAAATTGGGGTGAACAAAAAAAAGTATATACGAGTATATATTTCAATTTATTATATATATATATATGTGTGTTATAATGTTATAATGTTTCAGACCAACAAAGATCCAAGGATCCACTCATGGCTGGTCTACCTAACTGTGTTCGTAATTGTGTATTGTGCATGTCCTCCGTGGTGGCAGAGGGGACCTACAATTTTACATGGGTTCCGAACCACAAAGAACATAAGAAATTTTTATAGTGGGCACACTAGGCCACGTCAGCCCATCAAGGTGGCTCCACTATGTAAAAACTGCCTGTACATTAGGGTGGAGCGATTTCCCTGATTTTTTAAATGACATTAGTAATAGTGCGGAAAATGTGCTATTGTATGTTGAATGCAAAGTGACAAAACCGTTTTTCTCTAAGACAATATCTTCAGGTACCAATATGCCAATGAATTTCCAATAAAAACTTGAAACCTCTTTATTTTGACAAAAAAATTATATACAGCGACTCCGTAAATAAACAAATTTATATGTACCGGTAATAGTACCCCACACATGGTGACAATTGGCATATTGACCCCAATCGCCATAAAATCATCACGCCAATCACCTACAACCTACGTGTGTGGTCAACATAACACGGTGTGTTAGTGTTATACCAGCTATTGCCGTGGTAAGGTGTTATGCTCTGTCCACTTGCACAATCACATCAGATCCTTTCACTATTTAATATCTGATGTTGCATTTCAGCACATTCTCTTACACTTCTGTGATCTTGTTTTTATAAATTTGGATTATATATTATAAATCTTGTATAGTAAAAGATTTATAATCAGGTCAGACATGGCAACTAAAAGAATGCCTCGGCAGTCAAGAACAATGGACCGTCACATATTTGGCAATGGAGAAGAACTGAGTGATCGTGTTCTACCAACACTTGAGGGTGTTATGAAATGCTATACATATATATGAAAGATGACGACTGAAAGAAGAGTTAAACAATAAAGATCCTTCTGTTCATGAAATATCATCGGCAGTTGCAGAAAACTTAATTTCATTATACAATAAAGCATCAATTCCAACTGTATCCTTCAACCGCATTGTAAAGAAAATAAAAGATTAATTATCATACAAAATATAGATCTATATTAAAACAGCCTAAAGGTATGAAACAAACGGAGTCTTACTTAGATAAGTGCAAAAAATTTAAAGATGATGCTCAAAATCTTTTTGATATTTCCGCTTGTAAATGTAAAGACTTTCAATCCTGCAAATGCCCAAAATCAAATCGAGTACCGAAACATGAACAGGAATTCCTAAAAGACCAAAGAACAAAAAAAAAAAATGGCCATAGGATCAGTTGATGTTTCTGCTTCTAAAAAAATACAATTAGCACAAGTTAGAAAAAGCAGTAGAGATTGTATCTTTCAAAACAACTGCCGGTAATGTCATTGACTTCATATTCAGAAAGTTTTCAGTTTGAAGATATATCTTCTTCAACAGATACAGAAAAAGAATCTGACGAAACATATGATGAGCCAACCTCCATAAAACGGAAATGCATCAGAAGCGAATGCTGAAAAAGTCAAAACATAAAATCTCTGAAGCGATTACGCTTCCCTTCACTTGCAAAAGCTTGTGATCGTACAGGTATTTCAGATACAGCAGCTGCCATAATAACAAGTTCTGTTTTGCACGACATTAAACAAACATCTGAGCCTGATCCATCCCTGGTAATAGATCGCAGTAAAGTGCGCAGAGCTAGGAAGCATCAACGTGATGAGCTTCAACAGGATGCTAGCGTAGGAAAAACAATTATGAGTATTTATTTTGACGGTCACAAGGATAAAACTTGTCCAAGAACAGAAAGGTTCTAAATTTTATCGTAAAGTTGTTGTTGAAGAGCATGTAACCTTGGTAGCAGAACCAGACCAAGTGTATCTAGGGCACTTTACTTCTGAATCTGGGACATCTAAAAGTATATGTAAAGGAATATGCGATTTTTTTAATACACATAATGTTGATTCTTCAAATTTAGTTGCTATGGGACGTGATGGAACTGCTGTGAACACAGGAGCGAAAGGTGGAGTCATTCAGCTTATGGAAATGCATCTCAATAAACCTTTGCAATGGATTGTGTGTCAGTTACATGCAAATGAGCTTCCTTTACGCCACCTCATGGAGAAATTGGATGGAAAAACCACTGGACCTCGTGAATTTGTTGGCATCATTGGCAGCAATTGCAGAAATGTGAAACACTTCCGGTTGTTCATTTCGAAAAAATCGAAGTTGAAATTCCATCTATTGACAAAGATGACTTGAGCACGGATCAAAAATATTTGTTTGATATTTATCAAGCCATTTCAATTGGCGAGTGTAGTACTGACCTATCAAGACGAAATCCCGGAAAGATGGTGCACTCTAGGTGGTTAGCCACTGCAAATCGTATTCTGAGATTATACATAGCTACACCTAAACCTTCTGATGATTTGAAAAATTTGGTTTAGTATGTTATGCACGTATATATCCCAATGTGGTTTACAATCAAACAAAGCAAATCAATTGCATATGGAGCTCCTAATGTTTTCAAAACCATTCAGTATTCCCAAATGTTGAACGATTCTGCTCGAGCAGTTATTGAACCAGTAATCCAGAAATGCATTTTTTGGTCATCCAGAAAACATACTTTTGAGCATGATACAAGATGAGCATAGCCATGTAAGAGTACTTGGATGGAGAAGAATAAAGAAAGCTAGAGAACAATATAGTGGAAAAAGTCTTAGACTCTTTAAATCCCAAAGTTAAATTTCGAAGCCACAGACTACAACAAACATGATTAATTGGCATGACATCGCAGTAACTGAACCTCCAATGACGCGTGATTGTGTTTCCGACGATGAAATTGATACAATGATTGCTAATAGAGAAGTGAAGGATTTCAACAAGATGCCATGCCATACTCAAGCTGTTGAACAAGTCATCAAGTTAGTTACAGAAGCATCATCTGCTGTGTGTGGAGCAGGATCTAGAGACGGATATATTCGATCGAGAATGGTAGCTTGGAAAATGATGCCCTCATTTGAAACCAAATCTGAATTTTGAATATAATTAGATATTGACTAAAGTTTTCATTACATAAATCATGTCCATATGGTTGGGTGGTAGGGTTGGGCATGGGTGGAACTCAATATACAGCCACCTCCTCATGGTGAGTTCTGAATCATTCGGGCTGGATACGAATTAACGTGACAGTCAGAATGAACGAAGAGCTGTATTTATGGAACCAATTATTATCTGGAAATAAAAAATCAGTGCAAATAATATAAAAGCTATTTCCGTTCATTGAAAAACAATATTTAAATCAGTTAAATTTCCTTATATCACTTGTCTGTAAAATACCATTTTTTCAGAATAAATTCATAAATTTAGGTACCCTAATAACATTGGTACCTGGAGATGTATCCTTAGGAGGCTACAACTTTTATACGTGCTGACTATCAGGTCACAGCATATTTTGCACACTATTAGGAATCTTAATTCAAAACTTACATAGAACTTTCCATTTATGCCTTTTACTGAATATTGCTATTTTTTTGCCATAAATCTACATATTTGGAGTAAGATTGGCACCTGAAGACATTAAGTTAAGGTGCTATAACTTTAGAATGCACTTACGATAATGTTTTGGTCCATTCTCCACACTATCACAATCCATAATTCAAAAGTTACAAATAAATTTCCATTGTCTATTTTTTCTAAATTTCACTATAATTTCACAATATATTCATAAATATGGAGGGAGATTGGCACCTGAAGATATTAATGCAGGAGGCTAGAAATGTAATACACACTTTGTTTCAGGTCATAACACATTTTCTACACTATTACGAACCATGTTTCAAAAGCTTGTGAAAAACCCCCCAAAACCACTCCACCCTACTGTACATTGGCAACAACCAATTTTTACAAAACTAAATAATTATCAATTTAAAACTAATTAATTATCAATTTAAAACTAAAGATAGAATCTCTGGATCCAGATGATCAAGTCATAATAGACTACTATCCACAAATGTTACACTCTACAGGGTGTTTGAAAACTTTCTGTACAAATTGTAATGGGGGATAGGCAACACCAAGACAAACCCTTTTTGTCTATAAGTGTATGTCCGCTGATGTCACCATTCGGCGCGAGAGGGCGCCGCTGCAATTGGCTAAAAGGTGAAGTGGGCTAGACTCGCGCTTGCCGCGGGCATTCTTAAATCAGACGTAGTACGCGTAACATGGAGCGCTTCACGACTGCTGAGATGGCTGACATGCATATGGTGTATGGGGCTGCCAATGGAAACGGAAGAGCTGTTGTGAGGTTGTACCGACAGCGCTTCCCAAACAGACATGTGCCAAACCACCAAACGTTTGCGCATTTGCATCGGCGACTGCGAGAAACTGGAACATTCCATACAAACATGCATGACACTGGTCGGGAGAGAAACGTGCGCACTCCGGACATGGAAGAAGAAATCCTACAGCGATTTGAGGACAATCCAAGCGCAAGCACGTGAGGTGTTGCACGTATCCTCGGTGTGACCCACGACCTGGTCTGGAGTGTGTTGCACGAGCAGCAGTTACATCCATTTCATCATCAGAGAGTCCAGGCATTACAACCTCGGGATTACCCTCTTCGTGTGGAATTCACAAGCTGGTTTCTGCAGCAGACAGCGGTGCAGCCTAATTTTCCGGCTTATGTGCTGTTCTCAGATGAGGCCTGTTTCACACGTGAGGGTGTGTTTAACATGCACAATTCTCACGTGTGGGCGCACGCAAATCCACATGCTACACGGGTGCATGCTCATCAAGAACGGTTCGCCATCAATGTTTGGGCGGGTATCGTCCATGGCAAGTTGATTGGGCCGTACCTGCTGCCTGTCTGACTAAACGGGCGGGTTTATCGGATATTTCTTGAAGAAACGTTGCCGGAACTGCTGGAAGATGTTCCCGTGGCTATTCGTAGATGAATGTGGTTTCAACACGACGGGGCCACAGCACACTCCAGCAACGATGTGCGGGATTATCTGAACGCCACTTTTGGGGACCGATGGATAGGCCGGGGTGGGCCCGTAGCCTGGCCACCGAGATCGCCCGATTTAACATGCCTCGATTTCTTCCTGTGGGGACACATGAAGAACCTCGTGTACGAGACTCCCATTTACTCAGAAGACCTTGTAGCAAGAATCGCTGTCGCCGCTGGAACTGTTCCCGAAATGCCGGGAATCTTTCGACGTGTACGTCGGTCAATGCTTCGACGCTGTCAGGCATGCATTGATGTTACCAGTCGCAACTTTCAGCACCTTCTTTAAATAAACATGTTACGCGTACTACATCCGATTTAAGAATGCCCGCGGCAAGCGCGAGTCTAGCCCACTTCACCTTTTAGCCAATTGCAGCGGCGCCCTCTCGCGCCGAATGGTGACATCAGCGGACATACACTTATAGACAAAAAGGGTTTGTCATGGTGTTGCCTATCCCCCATTACAATTTGTACAGAAAGTTTTCAAACACCCTGTATATCTATTTATAACCATTTATAACCAACATGCAAATATATCAGATCCAAAGAATCCAGTCAATTTCATTACGGTATCTATCAATACCAGTACCTTGCCAACCAAAAATAAGTCACAGTCCATATCAATTGCGGACCAAGTCACAATTTACAACCATATACATTACAATATATATACTTAGGAGGAAAAGTGTAGGTGTGGCTGTAGAGACTGTACAGTAATGTAGAAATGTGTGTGCGCACCCATTTTGGGTCTCCCATTTAAAGGTGTTTGTGGGGCAAGTGAAGATCATGAGTTTTTCAATACCTCAGAGTACTATGGGGGGGCACCGGTCGGCAGAGGAATCTCTTTAAATGGGGTCTGTAAGGAGAGAGAGTATCCCCTAACCCAAGATGTTGCCTCCCTATATCCCACAACACTTGTAAAACTGTTTTCTTAAATTTGTTCTACATCTTGGCTTAAATAATTTCATACTATGATCTCTAGTCTGGTTATTGTGATCTTCAATGAAAAGAGAATCAAAATCTACCAGTATCTTATCCAACCCTTAATTTTACTACCTTAAACTATACCCAATCTATCAACATATGCATCTAATCAATTTTTAAACATGTTTATAGACGTGCTACTAATTACTTCTACCAGCAAACTATTCCAGCTATTTACTATTCTATGCGTAAAAAAGTTTTTGGCAACTGCTGTCTCGAACCATCTACTTGTCAACTTACACCTGTTATTTCTAGTCCTACTATATTGATATATTTCGAAAAAGCTATCTCTATCTACGTTATCGAACCCATTCATAATTTTGAAAACCTGGATTAGATCACCCCTTAGCCTCCTACTCTCTAGTGTAGTCAATTTTAACTCCTAAAGCCTATCCTCGTACGACTTTGACCTAAGCGACGGAATCATCTTAGTTGCTCATCTTTGAACTCTTTCGATTTTGTCTGTCTCTATCTTTGCGCATATGCGGATTCCAAAATTGGACCGCGTACTCCAAATGGGGTCTAACTAATATTTTATAAAGAACTATAATATCACGCGATTTGTACTCAAAATTTCGAGCTATAAAACCTAACACTTTGTTCGCCTTATTGACCGCTGATGTACTTTGTTTCGCTACTTTTAAATCACCAGTGACTATAACTCCTAAATCTTTTTCCTGCTCTACGCTTGTTAAATCTTTCCCTGACATACTATACGCAAAATTACTATTACGCGAACCTATATGCAAAATTTTGCACTTATTGACGTTAAATCTCATTTGCCGCATGACTGACGAATCAACGATTTTATTCAGATCTTCCTGGATTTTACCTCTATCTTCATCATTAATTGCCCTACCACCCAGCTTTGTGTCATCCGCAAACTTTGAAACTGTACTGACTAGGCCGACATCTAAATCGTTAATATATATAAGAAAAAGCAAGGGGCCCAATACAGAACCTTGAGGAACACCACTCGCTACATTAGCCCAACACGACTCTGCTCCATCAACGACCACTCTTCTAGCCAATTTATTACTACACCCCTGATTCCATGAGCCTTAGTTTTTTCAATGAGTCTTTCATGCGGCACAGTGTCAAACACTTTTTGAAAATCTAAATACACTACATCAACCGCCCGATGTCTATCGTAAACATCAACCACGCTTTGGAAAAATTCTAAAAATTAGTTAAGCAAGATTTGTTTTGCCTAAAACTGTGGTGTGTATTTCTAACTAGTTTATGCACTTCTAAGTGTTCGACTATACGATCCCTAATTATTGATTCCAGTAGCTTACCTACAACAGACGTTAAACTGATTGGCCTATAATTTCCCGCCGCACCTTTATCACCTTTCTTAAAGATAGGTGTTACGTTTAGTAACTTGAAATTATCTGGTATGGACCCCTCAGAAATAGACGCATTAAAAATCTTTGTTAGTGGCACAACAATGCTTATCTTTTAATTATTTTAGTTGTATGGGATATATGGAATGCGGCCCCAGTGATTTACGCATTTTCATTTTATCAATACAGCGCATTACTTCCCCTTCACTAACCACGATATTATCCAAAATATTACCATTATCAAAAGGTATTATGTCTATGACCGTAGGGATATTCGTTACATTTTCTATAGTAAAAACTGACGTAAAAAATTCGTTTAGCAAGGTAGTCATTTCCTTGTTTTCAGAAACTAGATCTCTGTTTACATTTTTCAAAGGCCCCAAGACACTTTTTACTGGATTTCTATTATTTACATATTGAAAGAATCGCTTGGGGTTTTCTTTACCATCACGAGCTAGGAGATTTCAAATTCGCACTTCAACTTTTTTATTACACTTTTCGCTTCGTGCCTTAGAGATATGTAGTTGTTTCGTAACAGATTATCTTTATCGCACTTATATAGCCTATAAGCCCTATCTCTACTCTTTATAACATCTCCTACTCTAGAAGTAAACCACAAGGGCTTGTTGTTTACTTTCGCACGCTTAATTTTGTACAGTACACATTCCTCATTTACAGTGTTGGGCACTAAAGCGTTAATCCAATAACAGTTAATTAACGAAGTTAACTTTTTTTAACGGACTATTAACAGAAGTTAATTTCCATTTATCGTTATTGGACCAGTTAACTTCCGATAACTCAATATTTAGTCTGTTAAAGTCTGTTAACACGTTAACTGCGAGGAGTCATTCACGGAAGATCACCGCTCCGTGAATGAATTCAACCCGCCATAACTTCAGTCTGCGAATTCTGTCCTCTGCCGCAGTGGAACGGCTCTTCTCTCTCGGCAAGGACATCCTGAGGCCCAAGAGGTCAAGACTGGCAGTTGGGCCTAACTTTGAGAAGTTGGCCTTTCTGAAGAGCAACCAGCACATTGTGTTATAGTCTTTAATAAATGTGCCTAAAATTTAATTTTACCTTTCAGTTCCCGCCATAATAATTCTCTGGTAAATTAAAATTTAGTTAATGGTTGGTGGTTACAAGGGTTTCAAAACATGTAATCAGTACATTTTTTATTAAAAATTTAAAAAAAAGTTATTAAGCGAAAAAGTTGCAAAACGATAAAAATACAGTTAAATACCTATTTATTGTTGGATTTTGCATAAATAAACATTTTCTATGGGTTTTAAAGCTTTTTTCCTTGATTTTTTTTAAATGTTAGTAAAGAAGTAGTTATCGTTAACGGATTATCATTAACTTCCATTAACTTTGTAGTAAAATTATCGGATTATTGTTATCGGAGTTAAAAATTGGGGTTAACGGATTATCATTATCGGTTAACTTTTTGGTTAACGGTGCCCACCACTGCTCATTTATAGTCCTAAATACCGTTTTGAACGATTCCCACATTAGTTTTGCGCTGGAGTTCCCCATTACATTTTCCCAATTGACGTGTGACAATTTATTTTGAAATTTACTAAAGTCTGCATGCTGGAAGTTAGGAATTTTAGTAGAGTTACTTGGTTTCGAGTGACTTACTGAGAGGACAAACTCTACCATATTGTGATCGCTATTGCTTAACGGTTCTATTACTTGAAGATCAGTAATTAGCCTATCATCCGTAGTTATTACTAAATCTAAAATACTGTCCAACCTCGTAGGTTCCCCAACCTTTTGAATAAGAAAGCTATCCTCGAGAAAATTAACTAAACGATTACCTTCCGCGTCTCCCTGCATTGTATCGTAATTCACATTGGTGCAATTAAAGTCACCCATAACTAAAGCCTGCTCACTACCTATTATTCTCTTTAGTTCACGATATAACGCTTTGTCCGTATCAGCTGTTTGATTAGGGGGCCTATATATAACTGCAACAAGAAGTTTGAAATCGTTCAATTTAAGTTCTGCTATAGTCGAATCTATCGGTTCTGGAATTGTGTGCTTTACTTCTATAACATTCGCAATATTATCTTTGATATACAACATAACACCGCCTCCTCACCTACCTATTCTGTTTTTAACAAAAAGTCTATAACCTTTAATTTGATACTCCCCTACAAAGTCACGTGTTTCAGTGCTAAGCCACGATTCATTTATCGCAATTACACCATCGTCTTTACAAGCAATTAAAGAAAAAAATTTGTTTATTTTATTTCGTAGGCTACGAGCATTTAAGGATAGAACCTTCAAATTGTTTGTAATTGAGACACCTTCGCGAGCGCAGGGGAAATTTGTGAAATTTACGCTGGGACCATTCAGGTTGCGGCAGCCTGAAAAGAAGAGACAGTATTATGAAATAGTCTTCCTAAACGCGCAGCTCCAATGTCATTAAAATGAAGTCCATCTTCAAGGAACAAGTCCCTCCTGCCGTAGAAACTGTTCCAAAAATTTGCAAAATGCACTCCTTCCTGTTGGCAAAGAGACTTAAGGTTATTGTTAATATAGGTCGCCTTGCTGTAGAAATCGTTCCGTTGGATAATTCGAGGAAGTATACCTGTTAAAACAATCTTATTAGTTTTCTCCTTTAGTCGCTCTAATAAGTTCATGTACCTAGCCAGCAGTTCATCCGATCTAGAATTTAAAACGTTATTAGTACCAATATGAATAACATACGTTGTGTCCTCAGCGGTACCATCTGTAAAATGGTCAACACTATTAGTTATATCCTCCACCCTTGCACCAGGGTAGCAATAACGGCGCCTATAATGAGGGTTTCTCCCACAGAATTCCTCGAGCTGCCCTCGAACAATGGAATTGCCAACGAGCCGTATTTCCGGTTCATCAGCATCTTCGAAACCTAAAACAGAAAACTTATTGCTTGTTATTACTGGTAGACAGGTCTTTGCTTTTCTCAATGGGGCTCCATTTCGCACTCAAACGAAGGGTTTGGAACTAGGGGAAGAGAGAGAGCTATTAGTACTATTTATATTATTAGTAGAAACTGAGGCAGGAGGGGTCGTAACTGGAGTCTCAAGGGATTCTAATTTTGCTGTCAGGAGAGCATCACCTTTCTTCAAGCCTAACTCTGGCCTCCCTCTCATGTTCTAACTCGTTCCTCAACACTTCCATGCTTGAGCACCACCTGCAAACTAACTGTTCATTATTAATAGCTAAAGTAAACGCGTAAGCGGCAAATTTCCCTTCACAGCGACTGCAAGTACTTGACGAGGGTGCCATGCTCTTAATTAGTTTTTTAAAAAAATAAATAAATTAAAAAAAAAATTAAAAAATGAGCGCTTGGAAATTACTAAATTACAACGTTGGTCTACTGCGTGCTTATTGCGCCGTCACCTGAGCAAACCCGCAAAAATGTTCCTGAAGCGCAGAAACAGATTCTTGTAACACAAATTTATACTAAATGAATATATAATTAAGCTACCGACGAAATGTTTGTAAAAAAAAAAGTATTAGTAGTACAGTACTTATCTGTCCGCGATTCGACCGTCTTTTTTCCTTTTTTCCCACGTTGTGTGACCACACTCTACCTGACCTCTCGAAGGAAGGGAAAATGAATCTTATGACTCCTCATTTTCCGATAGATTTGAAAAACAAACAAGGCAAGCCACATGCACACCTTAGTTTAATCAAATAATATAGTACTGAATAAAGTCAATAGATGAAATATATTCATTAATGAATGATTAGTAACACAAAGTAATTTAGTTAAGAATGCACCACACACTTTTTTTTAAAGACACCTCAACGAAAACCACTTATTCAATTGATAACACTGGACACTCAATAAAACACGTCTGTTCACAAGGAAAGACTGATCTCACACACACACACACACACACACACACACACACACATATATATATACAGGGTGGGCCGTAAATTTCCATACATAGGAAAAATTAAACGTTTGTTTTTATGTTTCAGATACCCTAAGAATATGCGTTTGACGTAAGATCTTGTTTACTGATGAAGCAATTTTTTACGTCAATGGAGAGGTTAATTGGCAAAACATACGTTATTGGAGTAATGCTAACCCTAACTGGCTGAGTCCGACGAAGATGCAAGGTGCCGGTAAAGTGATGGTGTGGGCCGGGATATGGGGTGACAGAATTATTGGACCAATTTTTGTCAGTGGAAATCTTAATGCCGAAAGGTATCTTAACATGTTGCAAGAAGAGATTTTCCCATCCCTGCTAAATGAGGAAGGTAACTTCCCAGTTTACTTCCAGCAAGATGGAGCTCCACCTCATTATGGTCTTCACGTGCGTCGGTATTTGGATCAGCAGTTTCCGGATGCTTGGATTGGTCGGCGTGGTCCTGTAAAGTGGCCTCCCAGATCCCCAGATCTCACCCCCCTTGATTTCTATCTTTGGGGGCACTTGAAGGCCATGGTGTATCAGGAAAAGATACGAGACATAAATCATCTAAAGGAACGTATCACCAATGCCATTACAAGCATAATGTCAACTGTGCTAATGCGTGTTCATCAACAGTGGGGAACACGTATTGAAATGTGTTTTCAAAACAATGGCAACCATGTAGAGCATATTATATAAATAAAAATGGTTGTCCATAAAAAAATGTTTATTTTTCCTATGTATGGAAACTTACGGCCCACCCTGTGTATATATATATATATATATATATAATATATATAATATATATATATATATATATAAGAATTAAATTTTTTGTTTTTTTTTTCTAATTTGACGCATATGCGATAAAAAGATGAGGTTATGATAGAAACTAAGTTATAAAAACTTTCAATAACATTGGTTGACATTTGTTGTGAAAACCTCCATCTTACTGAAACAAACTGCCTTTTTCATTATACCGTATAATGAGCAGGAGTACTTTTACACAGGGACACTTTTAGGATTTTCCTCGAAGAAAAGAAAAAACATATACAGTACATGAAATTACTTGTTACAAGGTATAATTTACTATAGCAGAAACAAACTTACAGCTAAAAATATTAATTATCTGGTTGAAACCATTTGTATTTCTCACTAGCGTGAACCTTTTTTAGAAGTGGTTTGTTATTCTTTATTTTTTCATAAAACTCAGTGCAACTTAGTTCAATGTTTAGTTTGCAGTACATTAGACCTTTCACTGATGATTCGGCCATGCGACCTTTTCCTGAGACCATACACTGTTCATCACTGAGAACACCCTTTCAACAGGAGCAGAAGTGTACCTGGTAGGCAGAAAATGTACTCCACAACATGACCGAGGTTAAGTACGGAAATGTTCTGGTCCTTGAAATGATGAGAGAGTTGAACCCATTTTTCTTCACAATTTAACTTCTTAGTTTTCCAAGTGTCACAGTTTGAAGACCAAAATGCCTTGGCAACCACCACTTCATCAAACAGTTCATCTAAGTGTGTTGCAGCATTTTCAAGTGTTTCATTAATTTTTTCAGCAGATGTCTCGATTTCAGGCCATGTAATGTCACTGTTGTTTATCCAGGCAAAGGATTCTGCTCTATGAAAACTATTTTTCCACAGTTCAATGTAAGAGAGACATCGTCATAAAAGTTTGTAGATTTTTACATGATCATACCAGCAATAATATTTCCATTCTCCTCTAGTGCCTTGAACAGTTTTTTGGCTCCTTGTGGTATAAATTTATTATCCCACCTTTCTTCAAGATTTGTTTTCAATTTTTGAAGTTCAATAACAATGTCAATTGCATTTGCTTTTGTTTTCTCCATAGCCAAGATTGTTTTGTTAAACAGATGTAGCTGTCCATGAACGAACCACAAATACATTTCCCCCCAGTCATCATCAAAGAACTTTTTTATCATCACTGGGCAGTGTTCTTGAGAGCAAAAGTAAGACTTTAGTCCTTCATAAATTTGAAGGATCCTCTCAATAGCTGGAAGTAGTGAAAGAAATTGGGTATTACCATGTTGCAGAACCTTTTTGTCTTCAAACTCTCAGAACTCTTTCAGCTGAGTCACACACACGGTGTAAATCTGGAAATATTTGTAAATTTTGACCACAAGAGCTTCTACTTCAATAGGTAGGGCATCAACTGCAGTTTGAAGACAGTTGTGAACAATATGAGCACCACAACCAACACCCACAATATTTCTTCATTTCTTTCTTTAATCAGCTGTAAACATTATTTTCTCCTTTCCATTTTATGCCTCCAAAATTTGTGTTGCAGTTATCACCACAAAACCAACAACGTTTTTGGATAAATCATGGTTTTTAATAACTGACAACAGCTAGTTTGTCAATATTTCTGATGTTTCACCAGGAATTGACAGTCTTAAAGTTTAACTTTAACTCCTTGTTCTGGTACAAAGTATAGCACAACAAAAGGTACAATTTTAATTTCTTTTCTGTTGGAAGCATCAATTGTTATGGTTACAAAATTTTACTTACCGGTAGTTAAATCTTTGTGAAGTTCATCAATTGCCAATGGCGCAATCACATTTAGAGCAATAGCCTCACACTTCATTCTGGCAAGACTAAATTGGTTCAAAGAACTTAGAGATTAATTTGGATGAACAATCAGCTGTTTTGAAGCTTAAATCATGAGCAGCAGTATGGAATGCAAAAGTTGTTTCTTTGGCAGCTATTAACAGGTCTTTGTCAACTGGATTGGCACTTTTAAAAAATGACGAAAGTGTTGAAATAAAGATTTAAGAGGCATTCACTTCAAAATGCAAAATAATCAGGTAAAAGTACCATTTACATTCGTAAACTCACGATCGGACAAAGCTGCACTGATGTGTGTTGCAGTGTTGCCAACTTTTATTTTTAAAAGTAACTGAAAAAATATTAAAAAATACGAATCACAAAAAATAGTAGCAGAATATATATATATATATATATATATATATATATATATATATATATATATATATATATATATATATAATGTTAATAAAAATACAAAGTTCCGGATATACTGGCTGATGCAACTATCTGTGAGGGGTGGGCATATGTGTAGGTTATACAGTGCGCGTTACGGTGTTTCACTCGTACAGAGGAAAATATCAAAGGTCAATATTTTTCTCCACTTTGCTTGTGCTTTTATTCCTTTTCATGTAAAATGTGCACCAATTTTAAAAATGATTAAGTGATATTTAGGGGTTGCACACATTTGAACCTTTTATAATAAACAATTTTCTTCAGTGTGTCGTGAATACTTTTATTTATTTATTTTCTTCTTTATTTAGTCTACTTTCTGTTCTCTATTGCATTTATCGCTAACTTTCTCCGTACACTCGTTTTCGCTGTACCGTATAAGATTCTGGTAGCCACGCCGAGCCTATGAAAGCCGTTACAACACAAAGGGGGAAGGGGGGTTCATTAACACTATTTAAACACTTGTTAACACTTTATTTAATTCCGAAAATGGTTTAAGTAGTTTGAGGGGATGCGAGTAGGAAATTTTACTATAATATTTTACGTCGGAGAGGGGCACAAACAATTAATTTAATTTTATGTTACATTGCCCCAACTTTACGCTTATCGCGCAACCAAACGACTGACTCTTTATGGGGGTAGTCCGCTCTGTGGGCCTCTGTTCAGGATTGCCAACTCTTCCCATTTTAAACAATTTAAATCTAAAACATACTTTTTCGTAATTTCACAATTATTAGTAAATGATTTACATTAAACATTATAATCTTAATTAAACAAAAATTAATATTCTTAACTTGGCATTACTACAAGTGTTATGAAAAAATTCTCCTTTGGAACCACGGAAAATGAAAAGCTCTAATAATAAAATTGGAAAATTGAAATCAACACACATTACAATACAATTTAATAATACAAAATTTTCTTCAGTGTTACAAAAGAATTCTCCCTTGGAAGCACAAAAAAAAACTAGTATTAAAATCAGAAAATCCGAATCAATTTTTGAATTGGTACAAGGACGTTCCCGCCTTGGTTCTTTTCGGCACCTCCTTTCGATGATGTTCAACAATCCGCAACAAGAATTGTTTTTGCTTCTCGTCCTTGACCGATTCATTGAATTGCTTGATTAATGCAATTCCCCTCTCCGCTGTGTCATTTACGACTTTCAGCGCGTTGACCGACTCTTTCAAACCATCATTTTTGGTGTACTCCTCTACGTTGTCGACATCCCCGACGCCGAAGTTGTCGAAGAATGTCTTCGTCCTTTGAGTGACGAAGCTGCTCAGATCCTTGCCTTCAAAAGTCAGGTTTTTCCACTAGAGTCGTTTGAGTTCCTTCCTCGACGCAGGTTTGTTCGAAGCCTGAACATCTTTTCTTTCTCATATGGCGATATCCATTCATTAAGGAAAGCCAAGCCGACTAGAGTCTCCGAGAGATACCATAGATGCCTTTTGGCAACTCTCAAGGCAGCCTGGCCCAGGTCCTTGTTCGGAAATGAAATCAACAGTTGAATCACGTCTAGGTAATTTTTCGGGGCCCACCTACTGTCCACTGCCTCGTGCCAGAACTGGACATGAATGAAACACGTAAAAAGGGCCACGTCGTGCAATCCCTTCACCTCTCAGTCGGTGAGTTCCAGTTGCTCCCGGAACAAAACCATTTCCACACATAGATAGCTTTCGCCATCCACCTGGCTTGATGATGGGCTCCTGGAGTCCTGAAAGAGAACTCAGCTCCACCCCAGCCTCCAAGGAAAAGGAGCGACAGCTTGAGTAGTTCCTCATAATCTTCTCTCGGGTGACATGAACTTTCAATGACTCCACAAAGATAACTCACCATCCTGATTCCTTCATCTTCCAAGTACCTACTGGCTGGCTCTTCTTCATCAATCATGGTTTTGAAACAATTTTTGTTAATAAAGTCCCAACGCTGCTGAAATCGTCGAAACAACAGGATTTCAGGACCACTTGTTGGCCCCAAGGACTTATGAAAGACCTCCTTCAAAGTGAGCTCATAAATGTGGTGACAGCAAGGCAACCACAAGAGCGACCGACCAAAGAATTGTTCAATCCTCATACATGCCCCTTGCAGAAGTCCGCTATTGGACGCCGTAGTGTCAAACGAGAGGCCAATGATGCGATCCAGAATTCCAAATCGTTGCAGCTCCTGGATGACGGCTCGAGCCATTTGTTCACCAGTACCATCCTGGGCAACAGGCACTCCAAGAAGATGCTCAAACTCCTACCCCGTTACCACAACAGCTACTCTGTCTTCCAAGCTTGGGGTAGTAGCTTGCTGTCCTAGTGCAGAACTGAGAGAGGTGGATCCTTGAAGATCAACTCCTCAAGTTGGTTGGCCATTTTCTCTCGATACTTGGCACGTGCTCGATGAACAGTTAATGGCGAAATAATAACCTGCGATACATCTTGTCCGAGACTTTTAGCATTTGCAATGAAGGAAGTGCTTGCTTGTCGAATAGAGAGTTGTTCTCTATCTCAAGTAGCCACGAGTGTTGGATCAAGTGTGTTCTTGGAAAGACGAGGTAACTTAGAGGCCAATGGAGCAGCAAAATCATCATCATCATCTGTTGTCGCCATTGAGCTAGAGGATGTGCTTTCCAGCTTCATTTTCTCAGAGATGTTTTCAGCTTCTTCAGCATGCTTTTGTTTTCGAAGATCAAGTTTCTTAGCTGCTGCTTCTCTCCGTTTGACAGCCATGGTGTGTTTCCTATCCACCCCAGCCATTGAAGAACACATTCTGTCCTCCTCCGGAACTGAACTCATGCTCATCACACCTTGACAAGCTATGTCGAAAAGGTCAGCAAGGTCTCCTGTCCACACCTGACGCTTCATAATGGCTTTGTCCGTCTCTCTCGACTTCTTCTTCTTCAAGTTTTGGTACTCTTTGTACAGCTTTAGTATAGCAGCTCTAATGTTCTCCTGTCTTCACAGGGATATTCGCCTTCTTCCAAACTTCTTAAAGCTTGATACTCGTAGACTTGATAGCAAAGGGGATTGTTTCCTTCAGCTGCAGGTGATGGTACATGAAGCAGAGGAGGACTTGCTCCCAGGATGGCAATCTTGCTCCTAAGAGCTCTTCGACTGGAGTCTTTTCAATCAGCCAGATCATCTTTCTTTCCATTTTCAACACTTTCTGCACCTGTGAAAGAAAAGAAAACATTACAATATGTTGGAAGTTGGGACGTTCTCGAGATTTGGTTACAAAGGGCTAAGGTATCAGAGGTGACATAAGTGTGCAACCTCCAAATGGTGTTCAATTTGCTTCAAATTTATTACATATGCTTTACAGATCATAAGGTGTACAGGGAAGAGCAAAGTGCAGTGAAATTCACAACTTGATAAAAGTGGAACACCCTAGTGCGCATGCATAATGAACTGGCCACCTATCATGGTTTTAATGGTGTGTTGTAATGATGCAGTGTTGCCAGGTCTTAAATAGAAAAATTTAATTATATTTTTCGCATTTTTTTATTCTGACCAGTACAAAATGACAAACCAGCCAGGACACCAGGACTGGACCTTCAAACTGGGATGTATGGTAAGCCTACTTATAAGGCTTACCAAAGATACACGATTCCAACTGTTAATAAGGTGAAAAGTCTCTCTTACCTCCCTTCCTTCCTCTCTCATTTAGGATATCTTAACAGGTCCTTTACCAATCAATTTACTAATATTCTACAACAATTTTTCCCTGACATAGACTTTAAAGTTGCTTTTAAGAATTCCCTCAAAATCAGCTCATTTTTAAACAAAATGTCAAATTCAGTCTCTGAAACAGTCTAATGTTGCTTATCTTTTTTCTTGTCCCCATTACAAATAGGAAACCCACATGGATTTTACCACCAAACTGCTCTCACTACAAATTTGTTCACAAAGATATTAACCACATATATTGTACTCAGTCAGAAAGAACCTTCAAAGTTTACAAAAACTAGTACTTAAAGCCAATGTTGTTGCCCTTTTGTTTGGTACCTAAGTTATTTCCAATTGAAACTTTAAATATAGCAAAATGGTAAGTGAATATATGAAAAAAAAAAGCCTCAACATTATTATAACCATTATATGAATTCTATTCTTACCTTAAAAAATGGGTATAAAACTGTCAGTAGCACTCTATTAGGCAATGTTTCCTTGCCAACTTTCGCCAGTTCTTCCAAAATGATGTCGACCAAATGCATTTTCAATCCCAGAGGCTTTTTGTTGGTTTCATCAAAGGGAGAGAGAATGCTCAACTCTAAAACTTCGCTCATTTGCTTCACTTCATCTTCATTCCAATTGATACATGCGAGGAAAAATAAGCACTGTCTGATGACTCTTGTAAAGAGCTGAAATTGAAGATTATAATTAAAACTTTCAATAATAATAATAATAATAATAATAATAATAAAAGAATTAAGATTTTTTAAGAGTGTACCACTAAATTTCAAATTGTCATATCTTACTCCCAAAGAGTGGTTCATAAAACACCTGAAAGTCAATTTCCTTGTGAATAAATTATTAGGAGCATAAAAAACATCTAGAATCAATGAATAAAAAGTTAGATAATTTTTTATTTTGGAGGATCTTCCCCACTTGATATAAATGAAAAATTATTTTTTCTTTGAATGAAGTTGAGCTTCAACTTTCTCCCCATCAGTGAAAAGTGAGAAAACTGTGTTTTAGCATGTAAAGGTGGTTTTTACATTTGAATATTGCTAATTTTACTGAAAAATCCTCAATTTGGCCCAGAATCAACATTTATTGAAATATATAGTAACTTGTTTCGTTACAATGAAAATAGACGAGGTGCGATCCAAAAGTTCCCAGACTGGCAGTGTGGAGCACTAACAGGCCGTAGTATAGACTTGGGCCACTAGATAGTGCTAAACAGCTTTATCGTGAAGCAGTGCCCGAGTGACACGGTGATACATGCACACATTTTTTTCACAAGCATTTTTGTGCATTAGTGTTAGTGGTTTCATGCAATTTTTGCAAGAAGAGAAATGGCAGACTTGAAGGAGCAGTGCGTGTACATCAAGTTTTGCTTCAAACCTCGGCAAAACCGCATCGGAGACCCACGAAATGCTTAAACAAGCATTTGGTGATGACGCCATGGGCAGAGGCCAGACTTTCGAGTGGTTCTCACAGTTCAAACATGGGCAAATGTTGGTTGAGGATTCCAAACATTCTGGTTGGCCCTCATCCAGCAGAACCGACAAAAATGTTGAAAAAGTGCGTCAGGCCATCCACGAGGACCGTCGGCGAATGATTAACGACATCTGCAGCATCATTGGCCTATCGTTTGGTTCATATCAATGCATTCTCACAGAGAAACAACACGAGGCGGATCGCTGCCAAATTTGCTCCATCTGTGCAGCAGTTTTTGGCCCAAAAACAACATGGCAGTGGTCCCCCACCCACCCCTACTTCTGCGACCTAGCCCCCTGTGACTTCTTCCTGTTCCCCAAGATGAAGATCCAGCTGAAGGGGCGATGATTTGACATCGAGGAGATTCAGGTGGAATCACTCGAGGTGCTGAACAACATCCCCAAAATGGAGTTCCAGAGGTACTTCCAGCAGTGGGAAAATCACTGGGCCCGCTGTATCAATCCCAAGGGGACTACTTCGAAGGGGACAGTAGTAATTAGAACCTAAGGTAAGCCTATATTTTTTGTCGGTACAGTCCAGAAACTTTGGATCACACCTCGTATATATATATATATATATATATAATATATATATATATATATATATACAGGGTGGGCCGTAAGTTTCCATACATAGGAAAAATTAAACGTTTGTTTTTATGTTTCAGATACCCTAAGAATATGCGTTTGACGTAAGATCTTGTTTACTGATGAAGCAAATTTTTACGTCAATGGAGAGGTTAATCGGCAAAACATACGTTATTGGAGTAATGCTAACCCTAACTGGCTGAGTCCGACAAAGATGCAAGGTGCCGGTAAAGTGATGGTGTGGGCCGGGATATGGGGTGACAGAATTATTGGACCAATTTTTGTCAGTGGAAATCTTAATGCCGAAAGGTATCTTAGCATGTTGCAAGAAGAGATTTTCCCATCCCTGCTAAACGAGGAAGGTAACTTCCCAGTTTACTTCCAGCAAGATGGAGCTCCACCTCATTATGGTCTTCACGTGCGTCGGTATTTGGATCAGCAGTTTCCGGATGCTTGGATTGGTCGGCGTGGTCCTGTAGAGTGGCCTCCCAGATCCCCAGATCTCACCCCCCTTGATTTCTATCTTTGGGGGCACTTGAAGGCCATGGTGTATCAGGAAAAGATACGAGACATAAATCATCTAAAGGAACGTATCACCAACGCCATTACAAGCATAACGTCAACTGTGCTAATGCGTGTTCATCAACAGTGGGGAACACGTATTGAAATGTGTTTTCAAAACAATGGCAACCATGTAGAGCATATTATATAAATAAAAATGGTTGTCCATAAAAAAATGTTTATTTTTCCTATGTATGGAAACTTACGGCCCACCCTGTATATATATATATATATATATAATTTAGGGTGTCCCAGCCTCACATGTGAAAATAAAAATTTGCAAGAGTCAAATCGCACACCCCTTTAATTAATTACACTTGAAGAAAGGAAAAAATGGGCGAAATTTCATTGGCCTATTACGAGGGGAAGGGGCCCCTCATTGACCTTGTTTATTCGACCCTATATGAACAAACGTAAATGCTCAGCATTAATCATTCTAGAATGGAAGAATGAAATGTAAATTCTTTCTAATGACTAAATTAAAGGAAATGGAAATTCTTCCTAATGGCACATTTCATTTCGGGGGACAGAGGATCTTTTTGTCTGCTGAGGGGAACTGCTGGCGGTGGTATTCGACGACTTGGTAAACGAGCTGCCGTTCCTCCTCGTTTTTTGTCAGGCCCTCGTTGAAATCTTCTGCCAGTTTCACCCCCCGTTCTGCCGCGTCGTTCACAGACTTCAACGATGGTGCACATCCTTCGAGATCTTTGGAGGTTTTTGGAACCGGCAGCTTCAGGCAATGAAAAAGGTTTTGAGTCCTTTTCGTGACCAAGTTGCTCAAATCCGACCGTCTCACGGTCAAGACACTCTTTCCCTCCAGCCGACGCAGATCTTTTGGGTTTTCGGTCTTCTTGTGCAGGTTTTGGAGCATGGCCGTCTTCTCTGCATCGGTGGTTTTGGAGGAGAACATAGCGAGTCCGGCTAAATCTTCACTTAGGTACCAGAGGTGGCCCCGGAATTTCATCAATGCGGCAGTACCTACATCATGATCCACCGCCTTGTACCGCTCTAGGTCCTCCAACAGCTCCAGGTCATTGACGGGCGCGTCCGCCGTCAATGGAGCCTCGAACCACCTCTGGAGGTAGATGGTGACGGCAAAGACGTTTATCCTGCGTAGTGACCAGACCTCGTGAGCGGTCAGGTGGAATTGGTTTCGGAAGATGAACATCTTAAGACAGTAAATGCCTTTGGCCATCCACCTGTCCCGGTGGTATGCTCCAGGACGATTGTACCGGAGATCTCGTTTGCCATGACCATCGAGGAAGACCAGAGCGAGGATCAGGAACTCCCAGGAATCGTCTCTTGGGTGGCCAACTTCAAGCTGGTCTTCAATGAAGTGGACAATCTGCTCTTTTTTGAACGCCACCCATTCCGAAAGGATGTCGCTTGGGCCATCGCCGTTGAACGGAGAAGCCTGCTTCTGGTCGATGAACTCCCATTGGGATTTGAAGCGAGCGAACAGCGCAATTTCGGGGCCAGAAGACCTGAAGAACAGGTCAAAGACTGAGGTGATTACCAATTCCATCATGTGGTGTCTGCAAGCCAGGAAAAGAACGCGGCGGTCCATTTGGTCCTGGATAATCGTACAAGCGCCGCTGTGAATACCGGTATTCGCCACTGTTGTGTCGAAGCAGAGACCGGCAATCCATGGTTGAACTTGTGGCCAATCGTCCAGCACCTTCAGAACAGCTCCAGCCATCCGCTGTCCCGTGCTGTCAGGGATTTTTGGGATCGCCAACAACTTCTCAAGATTCTTCCCGCTGACCAGCACTGGTATGCGATCCGATTTCCCTCCATCCGAATCAGGGAGGAGTTTGCCATCAAAGTGGACAACAAGCGGCGTATCAGGATTGAACTCGGTCTTGATTCCAGCTGCCAAGTTCTTCCTGGACTTCTGCCGTGAACGGTGAAGACTTGATTTGGACAAGGTGACCGAGGAAAACTCAACTCCCGCAGCAGCGAGTGCTGGAGCCACAATGTGCATCGCTTGGCGTACTGAGGTTCCAGTTCGATCCAGGGCTGCAACAAAATTGGGATATTGGATGATCCTCCTTGCCGACACTTGGCAATCCTTGGGAGCGGGTCGAGGAGCCAAAGGACCAGGAGAGGAATATTGGACATCATCATTGGATGCTTCGGCCATGGACTCCGAAGAAGAAGAAGACCCACTTTTCACCGTTCCTTTTGCTTGCAGTGAGTCCATCTCTTCGCGGCTTTTCTTCTTCCTCTTCTCTTCAGCTGCTCGGCGTTTCTCCCGCTCCGCTGCCCTGCGAGCAAACTCCAGGTCCTCTCCTCCGATGTACATCTTCCGCACGGTTCGCTGGTCATTCAGAAAGTCTCTATCTTCGGGGACTTTGATGAGTTTCATGGCGTTGGCATGAGCTGTTTTGAACAGTGTATTCAGGTTGGCTTGGAATCCCTTTTCCCGCTCCAGTTGCTTCTCTCCCCCACGGTTTCGGTTTCTGGCAACCTTCTCGTAGTCCGTGGAGAGAGCCTTGATCCTCTCAACGCACTTGGGCTTGTGGGAGGTCGGAATAGATGCCTGAGCCCACACCGCCATAACTTCATCAGCTACCACATTGGCAGCTTCCGCCGTGGACGTTTTTTTCTTCCGAGTGAAGAACAACAGACGTCGAAGAACATCTCCCACTGTCGGGAGTTGACACAGCATTTCCAGGGGTTCATTTCGCAACACCCCCACCAACCACACAGTCTCCTGCTTTCTTGTATCCATAACCTGAAAAGAAATATGCTACAATTAGTATAAGGTAGAGAGTAGCCGTTCAGCAATAGTAACACATGGTTTGAGGGGACCCTTAAAATTAAAGAACACGAATGAAATTCATCTTGCTGGCATGTTTTCACGAGTGGAAGAAATTAGGGGGGTGTGCATGACAAACTTCAGGAACAAAAAAATTGGGACACTCTAAATTATATATATATATATATATTATATAATATATATATATATATATATATATATATATATATATATATACAGGGTGTACATAAAGTCAGGATCTATTTTTGTGAAGCACTTGGAAATTATATGGAATTCAATCATAAAATGATAAAGTGGTAACATTTATTAAATAATTAAGAGTAGGATTCAACGTGACGCCCATCAGTATCCCTGCACAGCTCAAATCGTTCCCCAGCATTTCTAAACACATTCTGGAGCATTTGCGGGGTTATGTTATCTGCAGCAGTTCGTATACGTAAGTTTTCAAGACTCGTAATCTTCGTCTGATAGACGTGCGATTTGATAAAGCCCCATGCAAAGAAATCTAAAGGGGTTAAATCTGGTGATCTCGCTGGCCAAGGTCTATTGCTTCCGCGTCCGATCCAGCGATTTGGAAAACGTCCATTTAGATAATCCTGAACAATTTTGGCATAGTGACAAGGAGCACCATCATGTTGATAGACGATGGGGATAGGATTGTTAGCAGAGCTGGGCACTTGCGTTTTTTTTTGCGGTACTGCGGTACTACCGTGTTGGTCGGTACCGCGGAAAGTACCGCGGGAAATGTGAATGCGGTAGCGGTACTGCTGTACTTTCAGCGATCCTTTGCGGTACTGCGTTATGCGGTACCAGTTTGGTAGTGCGGTAGTAGTACCGCAGTACCGCAGTACCGCAAAAAAATGGGCAAAAAAACGCAATTTCCCAGCTCTGATTGTTAGTACCGTCGTCTATCAACATGATGGTGCTCCTTGTCACTATGCCAAAATTGTTCAGGATTATCTAAATGGACTTTTCCAAATTGCTGGATCGGATGCGGAAGCAACAGACCTTGGCCAGCGAGATCACCAGATTTAACCCCTTTAGATTTCTTTGCATGGGGCTTTATCAAATAGCACATCTATCAGACAAACATTATGAGTCTTGAAAACTTATGTACACATATACGAACTGCTGCAGATAACATAACCCCGCAAATGCTCCAGAATGTGTTTAGAAATACTGCGGAACGATTTGAGCTGTGCAGGGATACTGATGGGTGTCACGTCGAATCCTACTCTTAATTATTTAATAAATGTTACCACTTTATCATTTTATGATTGAATTCCATATAATTTCCAAGTGCTTCACAAAAATAGATCCTGACTTTATGTACACCCTGTGTATATATATATATATATATATATATATATATATATATATATATATATATATATACAGGGTGTCCCGTAAGTCTGGACCCATAGGGCAAAATTAATAAAATTACAAAATAGTCCCAGTTTCGCTGGACATGCATCGAAGTGACTTCTTGGGACTGACAGCAAAGCTAGCCAACACATTGGTACTGGTTTCGTCTTCCATAACAGTCCTTGAAGGTCCTCTGCGAGGCTTGTCAGCTACGGATCCAGTTTCCTTAAATTTGGCTATCAACTTGCCAACACATCATGTGTGTGATTGGTGCGCGGTCTGGATGCATATTGTTGAATTCTTCGGCCACTTCCCGGTGACTGCAGGTCCCGACCAGCAAAATAACTTGAACTCTCTCCTCTCTAGTCAGTGACATGGTTTATCTGCAACATAATAAAAAAATATATTATAAATCCCTATGGGTCCAGACTTACGGGACACCCTGTATATATATATATATATTTTTTTTTTTTTTTGTTCAGGAAGAACTGATTCGCCTCTATTTAAAAGGGCATATCTCAGCGGAAAAATAAAGAAAAAGGGAGAGGAAAGACAGAGGAAAAAGAAAGGGTGGAGGGGACAGTCGAAGTGGAAAAAGACCAAGGATGACAAGGACTGCAGGGTCGAGCCCCATCATCCTTGGGTGCTAGGGCCGGGAGGGCGCACGTGAAACCTCCAGGAACAAGCACGTACAAACGAGCACAAAGAGCACTCAAGAGCACGAGCTTAGAACCCCCTTGCGGGTATATATATATATATATATATATATATATATATATATATATATATATATATATATATATATATATATATGGGCAGAGTGAAACTGGACAAAAGTTTTCTTTCCCTTTAGGCACACTGAAATTATATTGTGGTTTTAACTAGAAAACAAAAGAAAACTGAAATAATATTCTAGAGTATTTTTGAATTGCCCTATTTTCACCAAAATATGAAAAGGGTGTCATAACTGGGTTTACAGTGGTTTATAACTGATTCTTGGCCATGTTGTGAGGGAAACAAATAGATATAATCCACACAAAACTTTAAAATATATCTTCTGCAAATAATTTTCAGGTTATTTAATGAATTTCTATTTACTTTTTCTTTTCTGGATTAATGATATTCCCAAATTTAATGTTTTGTTGCAAGGAATATAAAGAAACAAGGAAAGAAAAATAACCATTTTTTTTAAAATCTGTTTTATTAAATACATAGCTATAGAGTACAAAAACACACAGCAAATGAGAACACAAATTATGGTAACTGCAAAAAACCACCTTAACTATTTGAATAAAGGCAAACTTTTAGCAAAATCCATTTTGGTTTCTACATCTGGCATCAGACTACATGAAATCATTCTAGCTCTGATAAAACCATCTCATGCTTCAAACCCAAATACAGTAATCCCCCAATTTATGTGGTAGATGCATTCCTGAACCTTCCATGTAAAATGAATTCTACATAAATTGGGGGAACTATAACATAACTCAATGTGCTAAGTATGGGTCCCCCCCAACCCCGACACCCAAAAAGTTAAAGAAAAATAATAATAATACCTAATAATAATTATCTGCAAAACAATATTAAATAAATAAATAAATGTGTAAAAAAAAAAAAAAAATATTAGTCAAACATGGTGTGCCACAGGGCTCAGTTCTGGATCCACTGTTATTTTTATTATA
Source organism: Bathynomus jamesi (assembly GCA_023014485.1). Classification (NCBI taxonomy): domain Eukaryota; kingdom Metazoa; phylum Arthropoda; class Malacostraca; order Isopoda; family Cirolanidae; genus Bathynomus; species Bathynomus jamesi. The sequence continues at coordinate 211,321 of JAJOZX010003264.1, forward strand.
TATAAATGACCTTCCACGTTCATCTGATATACTGAACTTCATAATGTTTGCAGATGATACAACACACTCTTTTTCTTGCAAAGATGTTAATACAGCTAAGAATATATTTCATTCATAATTCATCAGTGTAATGAAATGGTTGACCACCAATAAACTCTTCCTAAGTACCAGTAAAACAAATTTCATGATTTTTACTAATAAAAGAAATGTATATCTTGATGAACTTAATGTTAATGAAATCGCCATAAAGGAGTGTACTGGAACAAAATTTCTTGGTGTAATGCTAGATAGGAATTTGCAATGGAGTGATCATGTAAATTATATTGTGAAAAAGATTTCAAGGAGCATTGTTATAATGTTTAAACTTAGAAATGTAGTCCCTAAACAAGTTTTATTAACTCTATCATACTCTTGTTCTTCCTTATATAACATACTGCACCCATGTTTGGGGAAACTCTGCTAACAATGCATTAAATAGTATCTTTGTCATCCAAAAATGAGCAATAAGGTTATCTGATGCTGATTTCCTTGACCACTCTAGTGCATTATTTAAAGAGCTAAACCTACTAAAGCTCAATGATCAAACTGGCACATTTTATTTTTATTTACAAGTGTAAGAACAAAATCATTAATTTGCAATGGGTAAATACTAGATACTGTATTTTGTAACTCATCAAGAAATAGATCAAAGCTTGTTATACCTCAATTTAGAATGTCTTCATCTCAAAAACTACCCATTTTCAATGGATTGAAACTATGGAATGACTTGCATGCCGATATAAAAAATATTGCGAATGTAAATTTGTTTAAAACCAAGTTGAAATCCCGATTAATAATGGCATACTAACAAAAATCTAGGATTAATGCCCATTAATATTGTCTATTAATATTGTAATACATGTTTTTTTCAACTATTAATAATACTTATTTACTTATTTATTTATTATTATTAATTTATAAGAACTAGCTACTTATTTTTTAATAAGAGCCCAGTAAAGCCTAAAGCTTAAGGGCCCAAATTAAATTAAATAAATAGTCGAGCTTCACAATTATTCATGTCATTGTAAATTGAAAAAAATAAAAAATTATTTATTTCATTATTATTAATAAAGGTTATTCTTTTCTATTCTACAGGGTGTCCCATAAGTCTGGCATAATAGGAAAAATAATAAAAAAAACAAAACAAAAGCTTTTATTTAGAGAACATGCTCAATATGTCCACCATTGTTTTCAATACACAAATTCAGATGTGATACCCAGTCAGCAAGCACACGGTGAATGATGTCAGGAGTAATGGTGTTACATGCCCCAATAATGTGCTGCCGCAAATGTTCAACACTCTTAATTTTCTCTGCGTATACCAGCGCTTTCAAGTGGCCCCAGATATAAAAATCTAGTGGCATGAGATCCGGGCTTCTAGCTGGCCATTCCACAGGCCCTCGATGTCCTATCCAATGACCAGGGAATTGTTGGTACAGGTATTCCCTTACTTGGGTGCTGTAATGTGCAGGAGCACCGTCTTGCTGGAACCATGTTTGGAAATTTCCTTCATTCAAGACATTGGGAAATGCTTCTTCCTTGAGCATACGTAGGTAGGTGCCTCCAGTGACATGTTCATCGAAAAAGAGGGGGCCTATGATGAGATCCTTCCAAATGCCACACCATACCATCACCCAGAGATGCACCTTGTTCCTTTGAAGAGGTATACCAGTGAGGGTTGTTTTGAGACCAGTAGCGGGTGTTCTGTCGATTTACCTCACCATTTCCATAAAAAACAGCCTCCTCACTGAACAGAATGGTGGATGGGATATTGGCATCCCGAGCATATTGTTCAGTAGCCCATTCACAAAATTCCATCCGCCAGTCGGGATTATCTTCGCTTAATTTCTGTAGGATCTGAAGTTTATATGGATGCCATTTGAGAGCCTGAAGAATGCAATGGATGCTACTTTTCGACACTCCTGTCTCAGCAGACAATCGCCGAAGAGACTTATTGGGACTTCTGTTAAAATGAGCCAGGATAGCAGTCGCTGTATCATCATCAGTGGACCTCCTTGAAGGTCCACTGCGTGGTTTATCTTCTATGGATCCTGTTTCCTTAAACTTTGCAACAAGTCTGCTAACACAATTGTGTGTTATTGGCTCGCAGTCTGGATGCAGTCTGTTAAATTCAGCAGCAGCCTCTCTCTGACTCTGATTTCCTATGAGTAGAATTATCTGGATTCGTTCTTTCTCACTCACAGACATTATGGCCTGTAGAAAGAAAAATATGAATTATGGTTTGTAGAAATAGAAAAATATGAATTTCTCCTATGATGCCGGACTTATGGGACACCCTGTATGTTGACATAAAAAGTTGACCTTATTTTTTGACTATGATGACCTAAGAACAGCTTTCAAAAGGTTCAATATTTATTACAATAGAGCACTAGGTATTTATAAACATTTTCACGCAAGAAATTGTGGTCTTTCACCAAAAGTTTTTTTAGCATCAAGTGTGATCTTTCCACTGTGGCAGATGTGGGTTGGCACTTCTGTAGTAGGCCATACAGAGTGGGAGAGATTTCTGGTTTGCCGAGATTCATGATATTGCAGATGATATTCTTCTGCATGCATGTCTTGATGTACAGTACAATGGAGCATTCATCTTTACCAAATTTCAAGTTCGACAAAGTCTCATACGCAGCTTCGATGGTGAAACCTTGCACCTCTTTGTTATTAAGTCAGCAATTGGTCCATATTCTTTTCTGATCACTAGGTGTTGTCTCGGGACACCATCTTTAGCGACACTTTCCTTTGCTCTCTGTACAAGAATCCCTCCATCTTCGAAGCTCTTGACAATTCACAATAAAATGCAGCTTCCAACCAGCTCACCCAGTGTGTAACAATGGGTTCAGGTGGACTTCCTACTGCAGCAAACATTGCCTTCCTGCTCTTGTTCTTGACTGTTGCCACCTTGATATATGCAATAAGGCTGTCCATGTTGCTATAGAACAATCTCAAAAATCTTCCCTTGGAGTTTCCAAGTGTTTTGCTAAATTATCAATAGAGTGGATGATGATTTGCAAGGTGACAGATCCCAAAAGAATTTTGCATTTCAATAAATATGTTTTTTGCGGATCACCCAGAGTTCCAACAAGCATGTTCAAATATTTTAAACCAGCAACTTCACTCTCATCAACAATTTGGAATATCTGTTTGTCATTCATTTGCTGCTTCACCCAAGCACTTTCATCATTGGTGAGTTCCATGGCACCTTCAATTGACAATTTGCCACCGAGTACTGTAACCCATTTCAAGAAACAAACTCCTCACACTGGGGTGTGGTTTAGCTTGTGGAGGGAAATGTTTGATGACAAATGTGCCAACACCCTTTTTTGAAAAAATCTTCGATACTTGTTTTATGAATGTTTGCAGAATCCCCTGCGGAACATCATGACATCCATATTGATCTTTAGCTGAGCTTCTATGTTTATCAATGAAGAATCATTTTTCAATTTAGGGTGGAGTGAAAAAATCAAAAGTGCTAGGATCAAAGTTGAAGGGGTCTAGATAGTTGTCTTTTGTCCAGGATTAAACTTTAAAACTGATTTTGAGTGGATGCATACAAAACTGACTGTGAATGGCCAATTTATACAAATCGTGTGTGCGCATGACCAAAATTTGAACCCAGTGACCTATTTCGGGTTCTGGACATGATAGAGAGAGAATTTAAAAACTGTGATATATTTTTTACCTCTGAAGCAGATTTAAACATTTGCAGAGGGCTGCAGGCTCAATAATGCATAAAAAAAAATCCATATTTTGTCATTTTTGCTCAAAAAATGCAATTTTTTGGCCCTTTTTCTCCAAATATTTTGTTTTTGAATTGAAATTATATTTTAGATTTTTGTTTCCAGATTGAATTTATAGAATTGATAAATACATTTATTTTGATAACCTTATTGCCAAAAAATACTGCATAGTAGGATGTTAAGATGCAGTGACAGTTAAAATTCTTGATGGAGGTCACAGATTTTCAAGCACAGACTCATTCCCCAATGGAAAGCTTCCTCTTGGTATAGATGTCATCCAAATTGTAATGACAGAAGAGAACTAGACAAGCAGCTGATACAGTTGCACTAAGTCTGATTGAACACTCAATTTGGTGCAATGTCTATCCAATTTCATGCTGTAGTAGGGACCACTGATTATCAAATTATTGTAGTTGTGTTTATTAACCTTTATTTCTTTCTCTCCCATACAGGTTTGAACATGACTCCAGATTCCTGGGATCTTGGGAGCATTGCTCCAGTAAATTTGACCATGAGAAAAAGTAAATTTGGGTTTGGGTTTTGTTCATCCACTAGACGTTATGCAATTTTTTTGCGTATACGTTCTTGTACAAACCAATTTTTTTAAATTACAAATTTAGTTATTTTAAGTTTAGTTGGTAATTCCATATTTAACAATTATTTTTATTTTTTGTTAAGCTTCAATGTTTTGATAATTAAAATTTTATTAAAACGTATATTTTTTTAATATAAAATTATCAGGATTGGACTATGTTCCATTGATCTTGGCCAGGTTTGATAAATTGGCCAGATAATTACTTGTGCGGTTTTAAGTAATCCACCATGACTAGAATTGAAAAGTTTAGTTAAGTTTAAACTTACTTTTACTTACTTTAACTTACCTACTTTTACTTACTCTTCCTTACTTTTACTAAGTTTAAAGCACTTACTTTTACTTACTTTCATTGTACTATATTTACTTACTTTTACTTACTTTTACTCACTTTTACCATACTATATTTACTAACTTTTACTTATTTTGTATTTTTTCAGGTAGTCAATAATCAATAATGGATCCTAATATTGATGAAGTTGGAGAGAAAAGTGAGGGTGTTAAAAGGGGTTACTTTTGTGGTCAATGCAAGAACAAATATTCAAAGAAGCAAAACTGGGAGGAACTTTTTAAATCCAAAAAAAATATTTGTTACAATACAAGAGGTCCCAGAGTTTGGGCCCACAGCTTAGATATTGCAGTAAAGAAATACCAGGATGAAGTGCAGCAAAGAGATATGGCAAAGCACTCATTTAGTTTGTTCACAAAATGTGCTAGTGCTAGACCTCAGAAAAATGAACCAACTTCATCAACTGCTAATCTAGAAAATGAAACTTTTCACTAGATGTTTCACAGACTGAAGAAAGTGCTTCTCCTCCACCTAAGAAACAAAAGGTAAGTGAGGAATCTGCGCATCAGACTAACAAAACTGCTTTAGAGGAATTTGAAAATTCCCAAATCCAGAAGACATTGAATGCAATTTTGCGCCTAACAAAAGAAACTCACCAAGCTGTTGTGGTTAATAAAGAGAAGAGTCAAAATATGCCTTCAAGTTCAAGTGTTGCATCCAAATCTAATAAAGCAAAAAGCAACAAATTTGACATTTCCATAGCCCATTTAAGCAAGTGTAAATCAATACAAGAAATCCTGAACAATGATTTGATCAAATCTACATTCAAATTGGTGGAAAAGAAGGATCTAGGGCATGCTGATGATTCATTTTCAGTACCAAGTGATATAATGGAAAACATTGCAAATAGTGACACTAATATGCCTGATGTAGATATAGCTGTTGAGGATGAAGATGAGGAAAAAAGTAAATTCAGAGCTGTGCTCCAGTAAATTTTTTCAAATCTGGAGTCATGGGTTTGAATGCCATAACCCCCATAGAATCTAGACACGTAGAATCTAGAGTCATAGACTTATGGGATTAAAAAATAGACTTAATTGCTTAAAGTTCAAGGCATAGAATCTAGACTCATAAAATCTAGACCCATAGAATCTAGAGTCAGAATTATGGTTTAAAGTTTTATAATAAAACTGCGGGTTTTTTAAGAAGTCCTAAAACTTCTGCTTAAATTATCTAGACTTTATTTTAAAGACTTTCCTGACAAACATGATTAAAACATCAAGTATGGTATTGGTCCTGAAATTGATAGAATTGACAATCTTAACAGGCCAACAAACAAAGTGCACAGTGTGACTTGTTATCAGAGTATTGTCTGGTGCTGAAACTAGAAGTTAAGAAAGACAGAAAACTGACATTTATCTAATGCGTTTAAATTCTTGAACTTGAACAATAGTTCCAGAACATTCTGAAAGTTTAAGTGGTGGTATCTGCACATAAGATAAAGCCAGGTATAAATAACACCTTACCAAAGCTGGGCACAAACCATTAATCCGTTAATCATTAATTAATGAAGTTAACTTTTTCGTTAACGATTTAACTTTTAAGTTAACTTTGAAAATCATTATTGGACTAATTAGCTTCCGTTACATTTAACTTTCGTTAACTCAAGTCCGTTAACCCAAAAAATTCATAAATAAACATTTAAAAGTTTCTATTATTTTCAGTGCTGAGCAGGTGCGCAATTAATCCGCCACTGTTAATAGTGATGAACGAATTTCCATTTCCGCAGTGCAAAATCAGGCGATATATTTGTTTCCATCGCCACAATTTGTGTCTTACCAAATATGGTAGTTATTTATGGCATTGGTTTGAGCAAAACATGGTCGACTGTAAAATCAGGCGGAAAGATTTGCCATTTGAGTTGAATGTTTCAACTTCTTTCAAGAAATATCACGAGCATTTTAAGGCACTTTCAATAATATATATGTAACAATTACAACAAATAACTACATTCGTTTCATTTGCAGTCTGTCTCTTGCGCAACATGTTTGTGCTAGTGAATATTTAAAAATAATCGTTGTCAAGTTAGGTCATGTATATTTATAATATGTCTGTGAGTACCTTATTAGTAGTCTCCTTGATACATTTCAAGAACCATAAAACTGATCAGGTAAGATTTCAATTCTCATGTCACTTTGATGACATAAATTAAGTCAATTGATGTCTTACAATGGGAGCGTTTTCACCTCATCTGGTTGGACAAGTATGACAACACCAAGGTCGCCAGGGTGAGGAAAAGCATGGAGGGTACAGTCGAGGAGGCCATGAAGCAGCAGTCCAACGAAGTGGGCAGCAACAGTGGAGGCAGCAACAACAAGGAGGAGGAGGAGGATGACTTCTTCAGTGCTGTCATCCAGACAAAAGAGAGCAGCAGAAGCCACAGGTCACTCAAGGGCAAGGCCCAGAACTTGGTCAAGACCTGGCTGGAGACCAACTCCAAGGACTTGCTGACAGATGCTGCCTTCTTGGGTGAGCAAGTGTTGGTGGACTTGTTCATCAAGTTCAACACAGCCATCCCCTCCAGTGCTGCAGTGGAGCGTTTGTTCTCTATGGGCAAGGACATCCTGAGGGCCAAGATATCATCCCTGACTGATGAAAACTTTGATATGCTAATTTTCATGAAGGGCAACATGCATCTCATGGACAAAATGGAGAATGAGAAGAAGAGGGAAAATTAAATTATATATATAGTGTGTTTTTCATTTTTTTTATAATAAAAGTTAACGTTAACGGTTTATCGGTAACTTCCGTTACATGTTTAACGGATTAACGGTTAACGAAGTTAACTTTTTGGTTAACGGATTAGCAGTTAACGAAGTTAACTTTTTGGTTAACGGTGCCCACCACTGCACCTTACCCTCCTTTCCATTTAGCATAGTTAGGTTTATTTAGGGTATAAATATTGTATGTAAAAGGAAGAACATTTAAGTTTCAAGATAAGGAATCAGGAAGCAACTTATCATTGTTTCTTGATTCATCCTTATTGTAACCCGCAGGAGCTTGTCTTGACCATTGTAAGGCAAAGATAGATTGCTTGCTTTGCCTAAGTCCAGTTATTCTTGACCATGTATTAATATATATATTGATATATGTTCTTGCGATTGACACTGCTTGTACATTTGTAAATATATATCTTATTGCTTGTCTGCCAGCTTACTCTATTGTCTCTGCTTCACCCTGCCTAACCCCGTTTCTCTGACTTTTTCCTCACTTTTCATGTATCGTATAGAATGTAACTTCACCTTTCCCATCAATAAAAATTGTTCATGATTTTACCTCTAGTCTGTTTTTCTTCCAACTCGTTGAGGTTACAGTTTGATTGGCTACGGCATTGTAATAAGGAATTTGGTGAGCATTTTTGTTTCATTTTTCGTGGAATATTGGAAGGTTCTGAGATTATTGGTCATCCATACTCCCTCAGCCAACGAGTCATCTTCGGGTGTTTGGTTTTGAAGTAAGTCTTCTCCCCGTACCAGTAGATAATAATTGCACGAATGTTAATGTTGTCGGGTGGTTCAAATTGATTCGGACCTTCATTGTTTTACTGGATAACACCACCGCAACAATGCCCCAGTGTCACCAGCAAGATTGAAAATCTAGTCAAAGAATTTTTGAGGTAAGACTCAAATTTTTAGTCCCTTATAAAAAGATTTAAAATACAGTGTGTCCGTAAAGTCATGGTGGGATTTTAAATAGCTATATTATTGCAACGAAACATGATAATGAGATGAAAAAAAGGCAAATTGAAGAACAACTCTAAAAGAATAACTTTATTTAACGTAGTTCGATATGGGCTCCTCTGGTAGCCCTGCAGACATCTAGGCAGTGATTCAATTCCAGCCACACACGCCCAAGAACATCAGGAGTGACGGATGCGATAGCTTCCGTGATTCGCTTGTGCAAGTGATGAATATCCCTAATGGGTACACTGTACACGCTTTGCTTGACGTAACCCCACAAATAAAAGTCCAAAGGTGTCAGGTCCAGAGACCGTGGAGGCCATGGCTTCCATCCTCCTCTTCCTATCCATCTCTGTGGAAATTTTTCATTAAGGAATTCTCGAACAACGTTGGCATAGTGCGGAGGAGCACCATCTTGCTGAAAGATGACATTATTGTCAATAAATTGGGGTACTGCAAAATGTTCCAACATAGCGAGGTAGTTGTGTGACATCACAGTGGGTTCCGCGAAGAAAAATGGGCCAATCACTCGATCTCGTGCTAGAGCACACCACATATTAACTTTCGGGCTATTACGCTCATGTTCAACATAGGCATGTGGACAGCCTAGACTAACTACGAGATAAAGGTTAAGCTTAGCCTAGACTAACTACAAGATACAACTTTGAGAGTTGTTCTTCAATTTGGCATTGTTTCATCTCATTATCATGTTTCGTTGCAATAATATAGCTATTTAAAATCCCACCATGACTTTACAGACACACTGTATGTCATACTTTAGTAAATTTTGTAGTTACATTTATTTGTTTGTGAAAGTAATTTTATTAACAATCATGTGATTCAGTGATATGCAAATCATAAGAATGATCAGTGATAAATTCTGTTTTGACTATAACTTAACTTAGGGTTTATAAATGAAATTTGCATTCACAACATTAAAGTTTTGGTAAGTTTGTAGGTTTGATAGATATCCAAAAAAGAAATGTTGTGACAAGTTCCGGAGTGATCTTTCTTCCTTCATTGAAAAAACTTCAAAGTTGTTTGACATCTTCTGTAGGGACTCAAATCAAAGAAGAGATTTGGAACATTTGTATCAACTCAAAATGACAGAGACTATGCTTTCTATGAGGACCAGAAAACAGCTAGAATAGGATGATGCATTGGTTATAAGGAACACCTTACATCAGCAGATATCAGACACAAAAGGAGAGGAGTACAGCAGGAGCAAGCAAAAGAAAAGAATCAGTGAGTATGATCTATATAAATTAAAAAACTTTTGATTAATGGCCACCAAAAATCTGGGTTTCTTGAAATGATTGTGCTACAAATTCTAAAATTTTATTTTTGCATCTTTGGTAAACTATCTTTTATCATAATCAGAGTTGGGCAATTTTTTTTTTTTTTTTTAGAAAAAACCCAACCCACATGTTTTTTCAGGTTTTTTCACAAAACCCCAGAAAAAAACCAGCCTAGTTGGGGTTTTTCTTTGGTTTTTCATAATGTTGTTAACAAATCGTAAATGTATACATCTTTACGATCTTGTATTGTATTCCTGCTTCCACTTTGCCTAAAATTAAAGGATAATACAAAGACTCACCATTAGCATCCATCAAAATAGATAACAAAATCAAAATTATGACTAGTTTTACCTCGTCTGAATACCCATTAGGCCATTACCCTTCCCAAAAATACAAAGCAGACAAGGAATATACTTGACAAGCAAATTAGCAACCCATTTGAGGCAAATATTTCCAAGTACAGTACTCAATTTGCTAGACAACCTTGAACCAAATGCATATGGAACATGTATGTAATGAGTATGCTGTATGCAATACACACATTTGGAGTCTATCCTACCTCAGTCCTCAGACTCTCAGTTGCTAAGTGACATAGTTACATAGTGACATGCAATGATATGCTACTTGAAAACATATACCTACCAGTATTTCAATGTACCAGGCATATTCATTTTCAATGCATAGGCTAGTAAGTGTTACATGAAAGGTAACTACAAAACAATGGCTTAGTACCGTATAGTTTGACTGAGTAAATCACACTTTTAATAGTGTTCTGCATTTCTTCTTTCATCAATAGCTTCAGAGTGATTCAGCAAACCTGTCGACAGCAGTGTAGGTGTGGAATGGTTTGTGCAAAGAAAAAACTTGGAACCTAGTCGTTTACTTTGGACCAAGGAGTGGTAGAGTTGCTAAAGGGTATGATGGTCAGCACCCCAATCAGCATGAGAAAGGAACTTCAAAAAGGTGCAGGTCTGAAGGCATGAAGCCATCAGTGACTTCAGGTGGGGAATCCAAGAGGAGACCTAAGAATCTAGTTTCAGAGACTACAGGGAGCAGTGATCCATAAAGAGAGAGGGAAGAGACAGCGATGCAGTGGCAGCAACAGCAAAACCCATGATCTGTGGCAAATTCATACATATCAGGGGATTGCTGTACTTTGTCTTCACTTATTCATTTTATTTTGGGGAAAGAGGATAACATCTTCAATTTTGCTGTGCCACAACCAATGTTTCTTGGATGCATAAAAATCTTACATATTAGGCAAAATTAAAAATAATAATGATAAAGAGTAACTGGTATTTACCATAAGAAATTTGTCCATTCTAAACTTATCAATTCCATTCCATTCTCTGGAAAATGTGTCCAAAGCAACTTCAAAAAACAGTAATTTTTGGGAACTGCTGGAAAACTGATGTATCAAACAACTAACATCTTCAGCTAAGTCTTCCTGTTAAAGAAAAATGACATTTACATATGCAACATTAATTACTTATATGAAACAAGCTTTTATTCCCAATCTAATTCAAGAATGAGAGCAGCTTCAATTTCTTTTTTAAAAATGAATGGCCAACATTTTGCATTAAAAAGCTAGTTTTCTAACCAATACTTAACTAACTTTCCTTCACTACTTTATCCTTCCCACAATAGATACAGTGATCCCCCGACCTGCACAAGGGTTCCACTCCTGAAAAAGCTTGTGCAGCATGAAATTGTGCAGGTCAGAACTATCTCCCCATAATATAAATGGAGTCAGGGGAATAAAACTTTAAAAAAATCATATATAAAGTAATTTTTACCTGAATAAAAGCTTTTAAATCATTGTACAATAAATGTACATAAATAATGTATGTAAAATAATACACAAATATAAATAGTGTTAAGTCACCTTTCAGTATTTGCTACAAAATAGCAAAGAACTTATTTCCAATACAGATACACAAGAGGATTGTTTTGATTGTTCCAAAGACTTTCCATTTCTCTGTAACTGCAGCAACCATCATAAATGGAATTCAAAGTTCTTCTCCTATCTTCCTATATAACTCTCTCCAGATTTGTGTGCAGCAATAACAGAGTTCTTAATATTGATAGCTCTTTACCACAATGACCCATTGCTTAATAATGGCTTGTACAATGTACAGTCATCCATCTTCCATGAAGATTCGCCGAGAAAATTCTAACTCAGAACTGCCAACAGTCTCTAATCAATAAACAGCCAACTACTGATAGAAATTTTAAATTCTTCAAGCCTTAGGTGAACACACAAAGTATTAAATAATTTTGTAAGTAAATGTACAAAAATGTTTGGATTTTAACTTCTTTTTTCACTCAAATTTATTGATGTTTTACATTGTATATTAGAGTTGAACTAATTTTTTTATTTGTTAAATTCTTTCAAACAAATTGTTAACTTTTCACAACTATCCTATGCATGGTACAGAAGATAAGGACAAATGTAACTGAAATATTTCTCTGTATGAATACTTACGAGCACCCCTGTATGTTGACTTCGAGTTACACACATACAGCAGTAACATGTAGTTTTGGGAAAAGGTTGCCTAGATACAAACTTCCTAAAAAGCTTAAAAAATTACTAAAAAGTAGACTGGGTTTTGTTTTTGAAATTTTATTAGTCATCAAAAAGTATAAAACAGAAAAACAGAATAATACCAATTAGTAATTTTTAAAATTTGTTTCTAGGCAAATGTTTTCCAAAACTGTACATTAGGGTGTGACAGTTGCCCCAACTTTGTCCTACAATGCTGTTCAAAATTTTGGTGTTGCATATTGACATAAAAAATACCCACATGCAATTTTTTGAAGATTCATGCATATTCGAGTGAGCACCAGCAATTTGAAAAATAGCGATTTTGCTTATACAGCATATGCGCCTATATATGAGATTACACAACCATCATAAGGGATATTAACACAAATCATTTGCCTGTCTTAATTAAAAGCTGTTATCACTAACACAAAAAAGTTAATCATTCTTATTCTCTCATGGTACATTAAGGGGTTTTATCATATATTCACAAGGTATTATTTCTCTAGAGCAAGAAACCATGATTTCTGTTCGGAAACAGATGATCATTTGCGCTGATTAGGAATGCGGAGTCTGTCATTTTCAACTACTTGAAGGACTTCTTGAAAGCGCTCCTCATCCCTGGCAACATTAAGAAAGTCATGGCAAAGTTTTACACCATGCTCTGCAGCCTCATTGATGACCTGAAGCTTGTCCACAACCCGTTTCATGTTCAGGTAGTTGTCATGATCCGCCCATTCACTGGCTGGACTGTGGAGAAACTGATAGGGCATGCCTAAAATGGTGAAGAACCGGCTTGAGTCAGGCCCAATTAGGTCCACCAGGGCAGTGCCACTTTCTGGGACAGGGGGAAGATATGGCTTTCCATAGCCCCCATGATTGAGCCCTACTCTCTTAGTAACTTCAGTGCCTTCATGGCAAAGAAGGGCCTTCCTCATCTCCTCTTTTGTCCTTTCTTGTACTTGGGACAAGAACAAAGCCAGTGGGGCCAACTCCTCAGTTAGGTACCAAGTGTGTCTACTGAGTGCCACACGTGCTTTGTCAACTATTGTGGCATCATATGGGGCAAATTCAGCCAAGGTTTCGACCAAATTCAAGTCATTCAGTGGCGCACTTGCTGGAATGGGGCAAACAATCCACCATGGGACATAAACAGCGACTGTGAACACAGCAAACCGTTCTAACTTGCTGATTTGACTTTTAGTCACAACCTCGGCTTTGGGAAACTGCTCTTTGATCTGGCCTGACAAAAGAACAATCTTGAGGGTATAGAGCAGTTTAGCCATCCACCTTGCTTTGTGAAGTGCGCCAGGGTAGACCATTGTGAAGTTCACTGGCTCGGATCCTTTAGTTACAAGCAGCAGACAAAGCTCTACCAGCTCCTTGTAGTCGCCACGTGTAAATGGTTGGGCTAGAGATTCACGGAAGAAGTCAGCCATCTCCTGCTGGCGCTCCTCAAACACTCCAGGCATTGCGGGTAGTAGTATTTCTTTTTTTCATTGTACGCCAGTTGAGAGAAATGGTTCTTGAACCTAGAAATGCAATTATTGGGATTATTGTATTTTGTACTAATCTATAATATTGTTTTAGGGGTATTAAGATTGATATGATCGATCATTTGCTTGGTGTTAGTATATCTTATAAGTCTAATAAAAGAAATTCCACTAAATTTGTTCATTAGATAATAATATTCCTTGTTATTTTGTAAAGCTTATGACTCGCCTCTGGAAAACCATTATGTTTGGACTTGAAGAGCCCTCCATTTTCAAGCAATCCCAGCAAACACCTAGGATGACTTCACCCACATGCCTGCGACAGGCGCACCAGAATACGGCACGCTCTAATTCCTTTTGGAGGGAGACGCAAGCAGCTGTTTTTTGTCCTGAAAAAAAAATGTAATTGTAGTTTAAGGCCACCATTTCAGGCACGTGCTTTTTGCAGATTTCTGTTAAATCATTCACTGTATTTTGGTATTAATGTCGTGATAAATTCACGCTGATGTTTGAAATAGGTTTACCTGTATTGGATGAAGTTGTGTCGAAAACCATACCAACGACATTCTGTTCACACTCCCAATCGACCAGAAGTTGTTTGGTTGCTGTTGATATCAAGTCTCCTTGAACCAGGCCAGCTTTTTGAGTCAAATGCGGAAGAGGTGGGACTCCAAGAAGCTTTGTGCCATTGACACCAGACACAAGAATGGGCAGGCGGTCATCAGTGCCTTTGGAATCCAGCGTGTCCATAAGTTTACCATCCCAGTGCACCAGTACTTTGTCTGATGGTTGCCATTCATCCATGATTTTTAAACTTATTTCTGACACGATGGAAGCTCAGTATCGGTGGGCCGTCCTTGCATTTAGACTCAGCTTTGATGTATCTCCACCACATGCAGATACAAGGGAGTACACAATTGCACTCAGCTGGGTTGGCGAGATGTTGTTTCGAACACTGCATGAAACAAGTTCTGCCGACTTCAGAATATCATGGGGCACAAAAATTGAAACCCCCTCTTTCACTGTTCTCCGATGTTTTCTCTTTGGTTCAGCAGTGCTGGCCTCATCAATGTCATCGTCCTCATCAGAGCTAATAGGTGAATCAATATCAGCCTGTACATTCTCAGCATGATCACATTGCTCTCTCTCTTGTCACTTCTCTTCTCGCATCTGCCTTTTCTGTCGCTTCTGAACCTTTTCTGTGAGTACTTTGTTTACCCCAGAGTAGGTAGCTACTCTGTCACTTAGCATGCTTTTCATAAAGAGTATGTCAGTATCAATGGCATCTTGTTCAGCCTGAGTTTTCCCCTTTTTCGCAGCTGCCATGTCTTTCAACACTGTTCTTATAAAATTTCATCGTCAGGCTCAATTCTGATTTAAACTTCATAATTCCAGGATCATCAGCCCGTCTTCTATCCTCATTCTTTTTCATAAGCATCATGTAGTCTTTGTCATAGTAAGTTTTAATCACTCGGCCAATATTGTTCCTGCCTGTAATGGTCGGGACATTCGCCTTCTGGTAATGCAAAAGCACATTGTCAATGGTGGCAGATAAAGCCTGGTCCCAATGCATATCCTGAAGGTTTGCTAACAGACATAGTAAGACCTGCCTATTAGTTGGCAGTTTGCAGCCCTTTATTTCCTTTTCTTCTTCTCGGGGTACGGTGCCCAATAATATTCTGACATACTCATCATCTTGCCATGTATCCATGATTAAATTCTCTATTCACAACATCAAATCACTGTCAAGGGAAAAGAAAAGAGCATCATTAAAATTAAATGCAATAAAATAATACATGGAAAATTTGTGGGTCAGCGTTCCAGACCCGGAAATGAAAATCTGATAAAATGTGCTATTTTCACACTTATTTATGAAGTTCATAAGCTGAAATAGCAATACTTGCTGGTACGACAATGCTAGCTCAAACATGCACCGATCTCCAAGAAAATTTACAGGGTTGTTTCCTAGATAAATACACAACACTAAAACTTTGAACAGCATTGTAGGACCATTTTTTGATTTTTGGAGGGCAACGGTCACACCCTACTGTACATTGAAGATAACAACTGGTTCAAACAACATTTGTATATCCAATTCAAATAGAGAGAATATATAGATTTAACATAAATTTGGGCCCCCTATGCCATTAAATGGAGCCAAGAAATTTTTTATTTAAAATCATCATCTGCATATTACATTATTGCAGTGGTTAAGCCTGCTAAAAATAGAGTTAAAAAAAAATTTGAAAATTTTATACAGGGTGTTCAAAAAGAAATGCAACCCACTGAAGCATGCATGTTCATTTGTAAATTACAAAAACTGTTGAATGTGTTGTCCATTACAATTTTCACACAAGTGTACATGACAAATCATGTTACTGAATACTTGTTTCAATGTCTCTCTTAATATGGCATCTACCATACTGTACAATGAATGTTGACCTGTAGCTCTTCCAGTGCATGAGGGTGATTTGAATACAATATTCTTTAAAAAAAAACCATGAAAAGAAGTCAGATGGGCTAAGGTCTGAAGATCTTGGTGGATATAATCCTTTTGAAATCAGTTACCCATGGAAAACAGACTACAAGCAAGACAATGGTTTGTGCTTCTTTTTGAACATCCTGTATTATTGAAGTGAAGAGATGCTTGAATGAGATTTTTATTAATGAACACGATACTGGGTGTGAAAAATAACAACCTGCCTTTTATTATTATAATAATACAGCTGTCCCTCTCTTAACAAAGGGGTTACATTCCTAAAAAGCCTTCATTATGTGAAAATTCATTAAGTGGAACTTAATTTTCTATTGTTTTATATGGGAAAAATTCAGTTTGGTTCCTAGCACGATATCTAGCTTCATTTCTATCATTATTGCCTTCCTCTTCTTCGTTGGACTGGGTAATGATGTTGAGCTTGGATGTTTTGATGCCATGCTATATATTGGAGTTATGAAATAGTAACAATAACACTTCGTAGAACATTACTTTTGTTATGAATGCAACACGTGAGAACACACAACGAACACTGATGCTGCGAAAGTGTGTTGCGGGGATGGTAGGAGACCATGTGTTGGGTGAGGGAGAGCTTGCCTGTGTTGCAGGAACTGTCAATGTAGCATGCTGCAGATTTCGAAAATCTTCACTTGCGTTATAGCAAAATTTTCTTCATAATATTTGAAAGTAGTATTAAATAAAAGCCTTCGTTGTAATGAACATTCATTAACCAAACCTTTGTTAAGCGAGGGATGGCTGTAATTACTATTATAATTATAAATATTTAAATTATATTTTTAGCCAAATGAACCTAAATTGGGTTAACTTTAATAGTACAGTACCATATACTCTCTTGTCGAAAAATGTGGATACTTGATATTCACCTAGAGAATGACCATTTTCTGGTCATATTTCATAGTCTGTTTATAGATTTATACTCTAATATACTCTAATAATAATATTGTATTTGATTTTATTGTAGTAGGTTATACAGGGTGGGCCGTAAGTTTCCATACATAGGAAAAATAAACATTTTTTTATGGACAACCATTTTTATTTATATAATATGCTCTACATGGTTGCCATTGTTTTGAAAACACATTTCAATACGTGTTCCCCACTGTTGATGAACACGCATTAGCACAGTTGACGTTATGCTTGTAATGGCATTGGTGATACGTTCCTTTAGATGATTTATGTCTCGTATCTTTTCCTGATACACCATGGCCTTCAAGTGCCCCCAAAGATAGAAATCAAGGGGGGTGAGATCTGGGGATCTGGGAGGCCACTCCACAGGACCACGCCGACCAATCCAAGCATCCGGAAACTGCTGATCCAAATACCGACGCACGTATTTAAATTTTCCTATGTATGGAAACTTACGGCCCACCCTGTAGAATAAGGATAAAGAAAAGTTCAATATTGTATTTTATTGTGGAATAAAGAAATAAAAATTTGAATATAAAAAATATACAGTATAAAGTACAATGTACAGCAGTACATAAATAAAAACAGCAAAATAGTTATATAAAATAGAAAACAATTATAGAAAAATTACCAGTATATGATGGATGTCATCTAGGGTGGGTCGTACTCAGGTGACAACATGAATCTGAAGGAAATCCTACCATCAGGGGTGTCTAAATTGTGTGTTTTTACATGGGGAATTCAAATATGAGCTTATTTTTTGGATAGGATAACTCTAACCTACATCATTTTGTATTTCTAAATTGCAAATTTTACCCTTTTGAACCCCTTTATAATATATTAAAAGATATAAGGTAAATCATTTATATTGACAAGGCCAAATCAACTTTACATATATTTATTAATAGGTGAACTGCATGTATATCACTAGATATAATTACAAAGATCATTCTCCTGACATCTTGAACTTTGCCAGGTTGCACAAATCCTGCTTTGACTCAGACTTGGACATCAGCTTCCTGCTGGTCTCCTGAGCCCTGATCCCTCCATCCCTCTTTTCCTGTGAGAAGTACTTAGCAGAAGCCTCAGTCACCATTTTAACAACCCTCTCAATGCTTTGTGTGTGGCAAGGCCAGTTGCGCACCTCCATGGGGGTGTTGATGAAGTTTTTCACCTCTGAGGTGCTTAGAGAGCAGGTGAGAGGTGGCTCTGACACACCTTCTGACCAGCTGATCAAGTCACTGATGCTGGAAGCATCACAATTGATGTCAGGTGTCCTTCTGCTCCTAACAGAGGAGTCCCCCAGCTGAGTGTCCGGGTCCCCCTCTCCCCTGATGGCCAGGATTCTCTCCACCCCTTCAATCCTCTCCTTCTGATCCTCAGAGCAGAGTAGTGTTTGGAGGATGACTTCACTGTGGGCATACCAAGCAGATCTTCTCACAGTTGGCATCACAATATCCAGCACCTCCTTTCTCTGGGACTTGAGGCAGTCCAGCTGAAAGAGGATGTGCCTAGGCCCTTCGATCCAGGAGTGCTTGACCTTCACGTTGAACCAACATGGGTAATACACTCCAATGATGAATTCCACAATGAATTGCAGAATCTTCAGGTTCTTTCCTTTAAGTCCGTGCTTTGACACCCAGAGCCTGAGAAGTCTGTTCGCTGTGGTGAGCCAGCGGCTGTGGTTTACCGGTCCTATCTCTAACAGAGCCAGCCCTGCAGGAAGTATTCCATCCCTGACTGCACAGACAATTTTATAGCCATAGTATTGATCAGTTGAGAGATCTTGAATGACCTTGTCAGGAAGCTTGATCAGTGGAGGGCCAACAGAGATTCGGGTGAAGTTTGGATTGATATCAAAGTCTGTAGCAGAATCAAGGAGCTTTCCTATTGGCCCGGATAATTTTTTGTCTGACAGAGTAGGGCCATCAAGGTCAACAATGAGATGGCGCAGGGGAAGTTCAATAGTGTGCAGGTTGCACACCAACCAGACCAGCTTTCTCCCCAGGTGCAGCTCCAGCTTCCGCATTACTCCAGCTTTCACACCAGTGTTGACATTTGTTGAGTCTCCTCCAATGGCCAACAAGGTCTTATCATAACCCCTCTTTCAGCCAGGCAAACAGGACCTTAGCAATCTTCTCCGCATGTGACTCCTCTTTAGTTGCTTTCTCTGGGGTAAAGTGGAACAGATAGTAGCTGCCAGGCTCACTAACAACACTATAGTGTTCTTCCTTGATCTTTGCGGGAAAAGATTGGTCACTGCCCTCAGCTTCCATCATCACATTGGTCAGGTCAATCCGCCCATCAAAGAGGATGCAAGAGATCCCCCCCTCCTCCCTGCACTTCTTCTCGAACTGTTCCCCTGGCAGCTCTCTCATCAACTTCTCCTGTGCTCTCTTGACCTTGCTCTTATCAATCTCACTTTACTTGTATTGTCTTCTGTGATGATTCCTGCGTCAATCAGAGCTGCTGTTGCTATCACTGCAGTTGGCCTCAGCCCTATGCCATACCTTACACTAGCAAGGGCAATGTTTTGAATCTCATCATAGTTTTTCTGTACCTTTGCCGAAGCTGCTGGCTCAGGGTCAGTTTGAGGGAAGAGCTCAACTTCAGGAACAAACTCATCTTCATCACCACTTCTCTCCAATTCCAGATCCTCATCACCATCTGCCAAAAATCTCTTAACATCCTTCCTGGCTGCCTTCTCTGCTACTGTAGCACTTTCCTCCTTGCTCATTCTCCTTTTCTCTGCCTTCCTTTCCATCCACTGCCTTTTTAATGTCCTCACCTGTCTCTTGTGCTCTGGTAGATCAGGACCCCCTATTTGGTGGGGTCCCTTACTTCCAACCTTCTCTTTCTGTCCCTTGATGTAGGCAAGATCTTTCACAGGAATCTTTTTCTCTCTGCTGCAGGAACAGTTAATGTGGGCTTGGATAACACAGCCCTCACAGCCCTCATATACCAAACTATATGATAATTACAATTAAGTGGAATGGCACACCTTTTTATTTGAGTATTTAAATATTATTATTATTATATGAATTACATTGTGTGTGTTTATATGAATTAGTTAGAACAATGCTCTATGAGAGATAATGTGAGCAGCCATGATAGAAAACGCGAGAAGACATATTCTGGGGTAACTACAATAGTAAAATAATCAACAATTTAATAATAATCAACTGCAAAATGATGTAGGTTAGGGTTATCAGAATTAAATATTTTCTTCAGAATTGTGTTCTATACACCAAAATATGTCATTTGAACACCCCTCTCCATTGATTTAAAAAAAATGCATAGTATGACCCGCCCTAAATTGTCATACAGCCAATTTTGTGTGGATAATTGACACTTGCGGATAGTTAACATGCAGACATTCGAGTTAACTGTATTTACAAATTCATTATTTGAGTTTGTTTTCAAATAAAGGTAAGTTCTTCAATTACATTCTGTTTCTCCAAGCACAGCTGACACTGAGTCAATTTGATTTAGAATTAACTTGTTTTCTCAAGGAAAACAGCTGAAGTTGTTAATCAAGTTAAATTAATAAGGTCCAGTTAACTGTATATGTGCTCCTATATTACCAACAAATATATATCCACATACCTGAACCAAAGGTTTGGCAGCCATATACATACAATAGTACAGTCCTTTCCATATTTTAATCAAGTCCTCATATGAAAAACCTATAACGTAAATATTCATAAATTACCACCTACTATAAGAGGGCTAATTAAGAAAGCTAAGCCTTTGTGTCAAAGTAAACCATAAAGTTGTTTTAAATTTAAATGGTGAAGCTTTTACTACATATGGTGGGCCAATTTTCCGCTTCCTCCCCTTTCTACATGTTGAAGCTAAAACTTATATCTGCGCAATACTTAGCAGAAGCTAAATATATAATTATATTGGGTACAGGCCCCTAATTAATAAAAAAATATTGATGAAAACTTTTAACTAACAGGAATAAAAATTATAATTGGCTACCAAAAAATTAATGGCTCAAGTCAATTTATTGTACTGTTCTGGGACCTTAAAGGTAAAATAAGTCCACTCTTGAATCTACTTTTATGTTGAAGCCTCACTGATTTTCTCAAGGTTGATACGAAGATGATTAGAAATGTGTCCTTTATAAAAGCAAATCTGTGTTTGGACCCATAACACATGAATAATACTGCCAGAAGTATGCTCATATCTGTCATTTTTACTTCTGAAGACATGAATCAATCTCAACCAGAACTACCAACACCTCAGTTTTAAGTTAAAACTGAACATTTTTATAAATGAGACTTTGTAACTGTAAATAATGTGTAATTTAGCAAGGAATCAAGTAATGAAGGTTGCTTCAGTAGCTTTGTAAAAAGTTTAATGATAATTAGCCAACTTGGAAGTGACAGTGCAAAATTTGATCATAAAATATAGCTTTAGACCATTTATCTGACTTGGATAATCTTAATAGGGCTGAGTGGCTTCATGTTTTCAAGATATAATGTAATGCCAAACTAAGAGTCTACTTTAAACATGAGTAGCCTAGTCTTTATAATGAAGTGGGCTGAAATGCTAATGTTTATCGGCTTCACTTTCCATAAGTGGGTAGCTTTTAAACTTTTTTAATTCCGATTAGTTTCTAAGGTTTGAACTTAATATTAGAGAAGATTCTAGTTAGTAAAGGTAGAATTAATGTTAAAAGTCTTCACAGCTAGGCTCGGTCTTCATATAATTACAGTACCATACCTTTATGCAAAGATTTAACTTTTAAAAACTTTTTTAGTTTTTTTAATGTTCTCATGCGGACAATATTATCATTATCTGCCAGTCGTTGAGTATATAAAAGTTCATCTATGCTTTCACTATTAAATCCAGACATATTTTTTAATAATTAAGAATAATAATAATAAGATTTACAGACTATAGTGAGTTGTCTATATATCTAAGCAAAATATTCCTGTTAAAAAATTAAATATTAATAGTAAATTAGAAGCTACTTAGAAAAATGCTGTTAAAATGAAATACAGTAATATGGATTAACTTATATTTAAAACCTAACACAAACAATTTGGTTAAAAATGATGTCCAACAGTCAAAATAGCTACATCTTCTAAAAGATTAGCACCCTCCTAAACCTTCAGCTAAATAAAAATGCAAGGTTTTACACAATACAGTAAAACCTTCATTATCCAGCAAGCTCAGGGATTAGGCCATTCTGGTTGTCTAAATTTTCCAGTTATCTGAGGGTACCATTAACCTAAGAAAAACCAATGGACAATAATAGTAAAACTCAAGTTTTGGCTATACTGCACTGTACACCAATGTAAACTATATTGTAATCAACATAAACACTATGCTAAGTATGTATGGGACAAATGAAACAAGTAAAATTTAGTCTTATTTTATTAAAAATGTTAAGGATGTTCTAGATTTTTACGAATGGCATCAGAAAGCTTCCTGGTTTCTAGATTGGTGAATTGTATTGGCCTAATATGAAATTTGCCAGTTTCAAAGTTTTCTGGATAGTTGATTGCCAGATAGCGCAAGTTTTACTGTAATTACCTCTAGTTAAATTTTCCTATTTCAAAATTTGAATTTCTAAAAATTTATCTTTCATTACAGTTCATCTTCTAAGTACTAATTCCATTAACTCCAGTTTTTGCAGTAATTAATTATTGTCAGCAGGGTGATTCCAGGACAAGTGAACCAATAAAAATAAAAAATAACACCAACATCTTTTTGATTTTGCTGAAAATTGGTACACAGATTGGTTTTAGGTCAAAAATACAATTTCCAGGGTTTCAGATCAATTGGACCCCATTATGAGTTATGGCCAAGGTCATTTTGAGGACATCGGTTGACCTACCTCTATTCAACTGACAATAACTTGGCTTATAATGGTCATAGCCTCATAGGCCCATAAAACTACATATATTTGGAATCAGCATGTTCTGAGGATTCCAAAAATGGCTTAATTATTGTTGTATATAAACAAATAAAAAATTTGACCTTGAAAATAGATGTTCAGGTCAATATTTGACCTCTTGGACACCAATTTAACCCTCTCGCTACTCTAAGCCTCATATGAGGCTGCTAATTTAAAGCCTAAATTTAAAGGGATAACAAAACTAAAATATTTTAAAAATTGTTAATTTTTGTATCCTTTGTTTCATGTAAGGCCCATATGAGGCATCTAAGTAGTTATCTTCTTGAATACTAGATGGCGTGATTTTTTACACAATTTATAAATAACAACAAATTTCATTCGGCCACCATATTTGATGACCCGCAGTTCTGTGAAATTTCTAAGTGTAATTTACCAAGAAAAACTTTTAATTTGAAGGTAAGACTTATTTATTTATTAATCTAATACCTTTATTTACACTGACAGTGATTTTTAAATTAATTCCACAAATACTTTTGTTTAGAATAGGATTTTGATTTTCTTCCTCATTTGAGGCTTGTTTGCTCGAATGGAGTCATTTCACAGAAAATGTTTCTCGACTCGTAGTTCAATGTGATGAATATTTTATCTCTCTTAGAACCATATTTTTAATAATGCATAGCTTAATAATATTATGTAATTTAACTTCTAACGTAATTTTATTTTATTTTTATAATAAGTAATATACAGTATATTATTAGAATTATAAAATGCGAAATATTTTCAGCTTCCCTGCACAATGGCAACATGAATAAAAACAGCTGTCTCGGAATCAGCTGTTCGCAAGTTGGCTCAAGCACATCCAGGAGTTTGTGAGTATAATTGGTTATTTTATTATGAAGTGTCAAATTACACATTGCATTATTGCCATTGAAGAGACATTTAATTTATATTGTATCAAGAATGCCAAAAAATGCAAAATATCCTGACTCAGATATTGTTAATAAATAGGCTGCATCACAAACACACCAGCACGTACACACACACACACACACACTATATATATATATATATGTCACATTTATATCAATTTGGCCAATGCTGAATGTCGAATTCCTTACGTGTGGACTGATAAAAACATACACGAGTGCATACACCTTCGTATGTTCGCACGCGCACACACCCACACGCATACACACACATATATATATATATATATATAATATATATATATATATATATATATATATCGGTATATATTATAATATAAAGGGCATTTGTATGTATTGTCAAAAGTTTTTATTATTCTTGTAGTTTTGTATCCCATTTTATTATATTTTGGTAAATGCTAGCATGTGTATGAGGTTTTCATTCACTGTCCTAGCCCTCGCACCTAGGCTATACATGTAATATGGAGAGACTATCCTGGGGAAACATTTATCCTTTGGCCTTTTGCCTCTTATTTGTCACTCCACTCCCTTTGTTTTCTGTGTTTTACTTTACCTCTGCATCCTCCCTTTCCTCTATTACTCGTTCAATATATTGTTCAGTTTATTGTTTGGAAAGGGATAACCCCAAAATAATTCAATTCAACCTACTAAGATCCTGTGTGTTTTTCGTGTATTTTTATGTATTCATGTATCATCAGTTCCAGAAAGAAGTATACAACCGAACAAGAAATATTGGATGCGCTGACTGCCTACTCAGAAAGTGATCTTTCAGCATCCGAGGATGAATTTGTTCTTGATAGTGAGGGTGATACTAATAGCGAAGTATCATCATCTTCAGAAAATGAGGACAACACCAACCCATCAACTGCTATTATTCCAATGGCAACAATTAATTCGCGAGAGAAAATATGGTATTTAGGAAAAGAAAATAGCTTATCAGGTTATGTCCCACTGTTTTTAGGTGAACACAAGTCTAATGTCTCAGGAAACATGCCACTTGAATATTTTGAGTCAATGATTCCTGATACTATACTTTCTGATATAGTGTTTCAAACTAATTTATATGCTACTCAAAATGGGAAACCCAATTTTTGCATGAAATTAGAGGAACTAAAGGTTTTTTTAGGCTTGAATTTTGTTATGACTTTTTGTAAGCATAGTAGGCTAAAACAATATTGGTCAACAGATCATGGTACGAGGGTAGGCATCGTTGCCGATAGTATGACATATGCTCGATTTTGCGAAATAAGGAAATATTTGCACTTTGTTGACAACACAAATGAAAATTCAAATAATGATAGGTTGTTCAAACTTAGACCCTTTATATCTCACTGTCAAAATGCAATCAAATCTTCCTGTGATCTCGAAGAATCATTATCAATTGACGAAATGATGGTCCCATTCAAAGGTAGATCCCAAATTAAACAGTACATTAGGGGAAAGCCACATCCTTGGGGATTTAAAATATGGTGCTTGGCTGGAGTTTCTGGATACATTTATAGGTTTGAAATATACCAAGGTTCTGGTTCAGTAAATTATAAATCAAGCAGTAACTTTGGAGTCAAAGGTGATGTAGTATTGCGTCTCACCCAAGACATAAAGGGCAAAAACCATAAACTATATTTTGACAACATCTTTACAACCATTTCCTTACTCTGCAAGCTTGCTGGTGACAATATTTATGCAACTGGAACAATACGGAAGAACAGGTTGGGTGGAGCAGCTTCAAAATTGAAATCAGTAAATGAACTGAAAAAAATGCAAAGAGGATCGCATTCATTGGTGACTTCTACAGATAATGTATCAATTACAAGGTGGTATGATAATAATGCAGTCCATATAGCATCTACATTTGCAAACCCGAAAGGAATTGCTAAAAGATGGAGTAAAAAGGAAAAAGTAACCATTGAAATACCTCACCCTTTCTCTGTTGAGGTATACAATGCTCATATGGGAGGAGTAGATTTGATGGATTCATTGATAGGCCTTTATCGTCATAAGATGAGACATAAGAGAGGGTATCTTAGAATATTTTTCCATTTACTCAATGTAATAGTAGTAAATAGTTGGCTTCTATGGAGAATGGACAATGCAAATAAAAAAATGGATCTTTTTGAATTCAAATCTTCAATTGCGACTTCATTGATCTTCCGTAACAGAAGCATAATGAAAAAACGTGGGTGCCTTCCTCTAGTACTGTTCCTGTTGTGAAACGAAGAGTTCACATAAAGGCTCCTATTGAAGTTCGAAGAGATAATGGGCCACACTACCCAACAAAAACAGATGGAAAATATGCTTCTCTATGCCATCTCAAGGAATGCAAACGCAAAACACGATACAAATGCATTCAATGCAATGAAGCATTATGCCCAGAATGCTTCCAGGAATTTCATGAAAAATGAATTTTATGTAAACGTAGGTATATTATTTCACAAAACGTTTGTGATATATTTTTTACTGTACGATTAATTTACTAAAAAAAACGGTTTTCTTTTCAAATAAATATAATCAGTATATTCAACTTTTTACACCCCAAATAGTATTAAGCCTCATATGAGGCAGATGCATAAAAGCTATATAAATTTCAAAATTTATGAAAATAATGTTATTATGGTATATTATAGTACATAATTAATAAAAAATTATAGTGAAAAAAATTTTACTTTCAAAAATTATAAATAAAGTGACGAGAGGGTTAAAAAAGAGTAAAATTAATATTTTGTCCAACATTTCTAGAGTTATCAATAAATTAAGAAAGTGGTGATTATAGCGTGTTATCTAGGTCATAAATTAGTTTGAGTAGCACCATACATCAAGTTTAGGGCCTAAATTCTTGCTTTATTAACAAATTTTGTGGACTGGAGCCTATGAATTGGCGAGTTTCATCATAAAATACTGGTAAAGAACTAGTGTGTGTGTGTGTGTGTGTGTGTGTGTGTGTGTGTGTGTATGTATGTGTGTGTGTGTGTTTCTTACACACAGACCTTCCTTGCATGGAACGAGGAACTCTTCTGGGAAAATTAAATCCACTATAGTCTGAATAAGTAATGGTAAATGACAAACACTAGTTTTTTTCTTTTTTATGATGTTAGCCCGATGTGGGCAATGGGTCACTCGCAAAGAGACCCCAAAAATATAGCTTCCCTCACCAGCTATCTGCAAAGTAGATACGATCCAGCTTTGGGACAGGATCTAGATCCTGTCTCAAAACTAGATTCTTAGTTCAATCCCACATACATACATACAATTTATATAGTATAGATCTGCGAAATATTCATATATTTCTAGTTTTGTTAATTGGTATGACTCTCTTGAAAATGATCTCACTACTGAAATTGAATAATATAACATCTCTATGCTTGTTGAAACAAATGACTGTTGTGTCATTTATTTTGAAGTGTTTAAATATGAAAATGCTGTTACTTGTTTATTATAATGTATTGCTAAAATATTGTGTACAATTAAATAGTGATAAAAAGTATAATTGGAATACAGTCGACACTCGACTTATGTCGTCACCATCTTACGTAATTTCGAGTTATGAGAAGCCCCCCATTGACTGTAATTGATTCATCTTACGTAATTATTTCGTGTTGCGTAATCGCAAACGCAGTGCGTGACCACTCACTGGCAGGATGCCGGGTATTTCACGTTATTTCATTGTCATTTTTACTGTGCATTATTCAACTCTCTCTCCAATGTAAGTCTAAATTAATTTTTTATTATTAATTTTTAATATGTATTTTCTTTTACAGATGGTGTTTCTTAATAATAATTACACTGGTCAACAAAGATTTTTCATCAGAGTAAAATTTGTGGTGGCTGGATAGCATTTTTCACGCTGATCCCAAAACTGCATTCAGATTTTTTATAGCACGTATAGTTTTCAAGATGAAGGCATATATATAACTACACAGATTTAACCATTTTAAGTAGGCAAAATACTAATATTTCAACATTTGATTGTGTTTATTTTATTGTGTTTTTTTAGTTTATTCATCTTATTTATTTCAATTATCTTAATTATACATCTTATGTATTTCAGGTGTGAGCTTTTACGTCTAGCAGCATTGTGATTCAGGCAACAACGCCGTGCTTTGTGTGTCAAAAGATCAGTCCAGTCCAAGAACTTGTTGTGTCAAGTTGGTGTACATTTTTTTTGAATTTATAGTTTGCTCAGGTCAGTCAACATGCCTCGACAATGTAAGAATGACCCTGACAAGTTCTGTTTCGTATGCGGCCAGTTGACAACTAAAACACAGCGACGAAGTATTACAACCGACATTAAGAAAATATACAAGCTATACTTTGGTTGCCATCTAGGTGACCAAGATAAACCATGGGTGCCACATCAAATCTGTTCTGGCTGTTCAAATGGATTACGTGATTGGCTTAACAAAAAGAAAGCTTCAATGCCATTTGCCATACCCATGATATGGAGGGAGCCGAGAGATCATCATGAAGACTGTTATTTTTGTAGTGTGAACTTAATGGGGTTTTCTGCCAAGAACAAACACCAGATTGTATATCCAAACTTGGATTCAGCACGTAGACCAGTAAAACATGATGAAACATTGCCCATTCCAATTCCCCCAAGTGATAGGCTAGATTCTATCATAGATGACATGGAAAGTGATGAAGGTGCAACTGGCGTTTCCGGACCATCTACAGAACCAGAGTACACTTTTGAAGGTAGACATTTAGAGCCTAAAAAGTTAACCCAAGGACAGTTGAATGATCTTGTTTGAGACTTATCGCTGTCTAAAGAGAAATCAGAGCTTCTCGCCTCAAGACTAAAGGAGAACAATTTACTTGAGAACAATGTTCGTATTAGTTACTACCGAAAGCGGAATTTTGAATTAACAGCATTCTTTTCAGTAGACGGTCCTCTCTGTTATTGCCATGACATCAATGGACTATTTACAGCCATATCTCAGACGTATGTGGCATCTGAGTGGCGCCTCTTTATTGATTCGTCGCAGAGAAGCCTGAAAGCAGTTCTTTTGCATAATGGTAATATAATGCCATCCATCCCCATTGCCATTCCATCCATCTAAAAGACATATGACAATATGGATATACTACTAAGGCAATCAAATACGACAGTCATCAATGGAATGTTTGTGGAGATCTAAAAGTTATAGGAATGCTTATGGGTATGCAGTCAGGATTCACAAAATTTTGTTGTTTCCTTTGCCTGTGGGACAGTCACACCACTATAGAACATTACACCAAAAGTGACTGGCCACTTAGGTATACATATGTCCCAGGGATAAGCAATGTCCAGTCTGTCCCTTTAGTGGATCCCCAAAAGATCTATCTGCCACCTCTTCACATTAAACTTGGTTTAATGAAGTTTTGTTAAAGCAATGGGTAAAGTCAATTCTGAAGGGTTCCAATACCTTTCAAGGAAATTTCCGAAGGTTACTGCAGCAAAATTGAAGGAAGGAATTTTTGTTGGGCCACAAATAAGGGAGGTTTTGAATGACACTGAATTTGAAAAAGTCCTAAGTCCGCTGGAATTGAAGGCTTGGCTGGCGTTCAAATGGATATGTGAAAACGTTTTTGGAAGCAACAAGTCACCTGAGTATAAGGATGGAGTCAAGAACCTCCTTGATGCCTTCAAAGAAATGGAGTGTCGAATGTTGTTAAAAATTCACTTCCTGCATTCCCACTTAGATTTCTTTCCTGAAAACCTTGGTGCAGTGAGTGACGAGCAAGGAGAGCGCTTCCATCAAGATATTCAGATGATGGAGAAGCGCTACCAAGGATATCAGAATGAAAGCATGATGGTGGACCATTGTTGGATGCTGTATCGTGACAATCCAGGCCAAATTTACAAAAGGAAATCACACTCACAGCGCTTTTAATAAAATAATGTATATATTCTTTATTTATAAGTACATTGAATAAGGTATATGATGTATTTGTTGTTTAACATTCCTAAGTGTGATCTATACATCCATAAATTTTCTTATAACAATATCAAAAACTTAAAAATATCAAAACCAGTGTATCTATATAACTATACGTGCTAGAAAAAACATAAAACCAGATTCGGAATCAGCGCGAAAAATGCATTAAGAAAAGTGTGATCATGTTTGTGATGAGAAAAAAAAGTTTCATTTTGTTGGCCAGTGTTATTAATTACCATTCTAATTCTGTTTATATACACTGTTTTTATCAAAAAATTTAATTATTTTATTATTTTCAATACTTTTTTGGGGTCCTGGAATGGATTACCTGATTTACATGTATTTTGGGGTTTGACTTATGTCATTTTCGAGTTAAGTAACTCATCTCGGAATGGATTAATTACGTAAGTCGAGGGTCAACTATTAATGTATCAAGTTTGGAAAAACACAAACTTAGTTTAACAATTTGAAATGGTAGTTCATAAAACTTTCACTCAATGGTGGCAGCCAATTTGACTCAGCTGAAAATGACAGTTGGTGAGTCTGGCTCCAACCACCACCATCACAACGACTCCCTGCTCCAGTCCAATTAGCTATTTATAATTAAGTTATGTATTATCAATCTGGAACCTTGATCACTCTAGTGTATTATTTAAAAAGCTAAAACTACTAAAGCTCAATGATGTAATCAAACTGGTACATTTTATTTTTACTTACAAGTGTAAGAACAAAATCATTAACTTACAATGGGTAAATAGATATTTTGTAACATTAAGAAATCCACTCATATCAGGCCAAAAATAGATCAAAGCATGTTATACCTCAATTTAGAATGTCTTCATCTTAAAAACTACCCATTTTCATTCGATTGAAACTATGGAATGATTTAAATGCTGATATAAAAAATATTGTGAATGTAAGGTCATTTAAAACTGATTCCCAACATGGGTGCCACCACCCCCCATACAAAATGTATATACTTTAATTTTAAGGAAAATTGTAAAATTGTTACCTTCTATTAATAAATCACTTATCACTTATCCTGTTATATTATCATCTTCATGAGGGGGGACACCAGCAAATATTGATGGACATAAGGGGGAGTTGGTCTAAAAAAGGTTGGGAACCACTGGTTTAAAACGAAGCTGAAATCCTGATTAACCCTTCAAATATGGGAAGCATACATTAACGTACATTTAACCCTTCCCCCATAGCGGAAGGGTTAATAATGGCATACTAATAAAAATCTAGAATTAATGTACATTACTATTGTTAATTAATTTCCTGTGTGTAATCTAGTATTAGAGAGATATTTCGTGTGATTGTTCAGTTCTTATCTCTCTTGTATAATACTGATTTCTTTGTATGATATTGGTATAATACCTTCAATAATGACTTTGCATTTGTCATATCAATAATGATAATTTAAGATTAATACATACTTTAACTATTAATAATACTTATTTACTTATTTATTTATTATTAATTAATAATTTAACTGTTTATATTTAATAAGAGGCCAAATTAAATAAAATAAATAGTCCAGCTTCACATTTATGTCATTATAAACTGTAAAACCAATATATTTATTTTATTATTAATAAACATTATTCAATTCAATACAATATTTTACATTGTTTTCTGTATTATGTTTCATGTATTGTAGGTACTCATCACAATCTCCAGCACAACTATCCCCTTATTTTCAACAACACTGAACTCAATCCTTCCTCCTCTTAACATTCTTGGTACCTATTTCCTTTTCTTGTGATCTTTCCTGGAAAGATCACATATACTCTCTTTCTAAAACAGCTTCTAAGAGGTTTGGTGTGCTGTACTGCCTCCGTGGTTTCTTCACCCTGACTCAGTTGCTGTCTCTGTACAGGGGTCTTGTTCGCCCCTGTATGGAGTATGCCTCTCATGTGTAGGGTGGTTCAACCCACACAGCCATACTTGACCAGGTGGAATCAAAGTCTTTTCATCTCATCAATTCCCCACCTCTTACTGTCTGTCTTTAATCTCTCTCTCTTCACCATTACTATTATAATGAACATTGCTCTTCTGAACTCTCTAACCACATGCCTCCTCCTTCAAAGAGAGCATACAGCACCAGACTTTCTACACTTTCCCATTCCTATTCTGTCTAACTCTCTAACGTAAGAGTTAATCAGTATTTTCAATCTTGCATCTACTCAACTGGTCAACTCTGGAACAATCTTCCTCAATCAATCTTTCCTCCTGTCTATGACTTCCCATCTTTCAAATGCAAAGTGTCTAGGCATCTCGGACCTTGATTTTGGCTCTTCTTCTTCTATGTGGGGAGTGGGCACTTCTGCATTGTTCTTGGCCCCTCCTTCCTGCAGAAAAAAATCAATTAAATAGACTAAATTGTATTTTCTACTGTTTTTATGAGGAACCACTTATTTCAATTGTATTATTATATACCTGTATTTTTTCAACAAAGGGGCACTTCCCCCATAATGACTGCCAATAAGTCATCTGATGGGTCTCCTGGCTGAGATGAAATCAGAAAAGTGTCAATAAAGCTAGTAAAAAAGTTCTAAGACCTAGGCTTTACCCAATAGATCGTATGAATTGTATGGTATTGATAAAAAGAAGGAAATTAAGCCCTAAACTTGATATATGGTGCTACTCAAGACTAATTTTTACCTAGATAACACACTATAAACACCACTTTTTCTTAACTTATTGATAAATGATCCAACTGATCTGAAACTCAAGAAATTGTATTTTTGACCTAAAAATATAACCATATATCTACAACCTGAATAATATAATACAAGCTCTACAATTAAGAAAAAAGGAGTAGGTAGGACTGTAAAGACTGTATCGAGTATTTGAATGTACACCTATTCAGGGTCTCCCATTTAAAGGTGTCTATGAGGCAAGTGAACATAATGAGTCTTTCATATATCACAGTTTGCTATGGGGGGCACTGCTCACAGGGTTGTGGAGTCGGAGTCGGAGTCGTGGAGTCGGAGTCGTGGAGTCGCACGTTTCAGGGCGGAGTCGGAGTCGGAGTCGGTAAAAAACTTCCGACTCCGACTCCAATTTCTGTGTCCTGTGTCACCCTTAATTTCTAAATCCTAAATACTAACATTTAGGTTATTTAGTTTTTTTGGTCAATAAACCTTATTCATTGATAGCCCAGCCCCTAGATTAAGTTTTTTTAATATTTTTTTTTTACATTTTCAGAATATACAATTAAATTTATTTAAATATAAAATATAAAATATAAAATTTCACACTTAGTATGGTGGTGATGAAATGTCTTATTATGATAATTATAAAGTGAAACACTAGAGGAGTCGGAGTCGTATATTAAAATGTGAGGAGTCGGAGTCGATTTTTAGATTTTTTACAATGTGTGGAGTCGGAGTCGGAGTCAGAGTCGAATTTTTGACAATGTGTGGAGTTGGAGTCGGAAAATTTTGGACCGACTCCACAACCCTGACTGCTCAGCAGAGAAATCTCTTTAAATGGGGGGTATAAAGACAGAGTATCCCCTAACCCAAGATGCTGCCTCCCTACATCCCATCACTCTTGTGTGGGTGATGAGATTTACCCAAATAAAATATAAACTATAAATATATATATATATTTATATATACAGGGCGTCCCAAAAAAATGTATACACACTTTAACAGCTGATAGCTCAATTGATGTTTCTTTCTTTCCAAGTTAAACCCATTAGAATTAATAATGGCAGTCAGACTAAGCTTTGAACAAAGGAAATTCATTCTAAAATGCTACTGGAAGTGTGAAAACGCAGTTGAAGTGCAAAGACAGTTTAGGAGGGAGTTTCAAACAGATCCACCAACGCGACTTACCATCACTCGAATTAGAGATAATTTTGAAGCCGATGGAACTGTTCAGAATGTCCACAAGAAGCGTTCCGGAAGACCACGGACATTGACAAGCCCCACAAAGCAAGAAAGAGTACTGGAAACGTATCACCAAAGTCGAAGAAAATCTGTGCGGCAAGCGAGTCGTGAGGTAGGAATCTCAGAATCGTCTGTCCAACGCATTTTGAAGCACTGTCAATGGAAAAGTTACATTCCAAGATTAGTCCATGCTATTAATGAAGATGATCCGGACCGAAGAGTGGAGTATTGCGAGTGGTACTTGGCACGATGTGGATGTGGATTGGACGAAGGGGTTTCATAGAATACCCTCCGCGTTCACCAGACCTCACACCACTAGACTTTTTTTTATGGGGATACTTAAAAGACAAAGTCTACGCTATAAAACCTGCAACAGTCGCTGAATTGAGAGCAGCCATTGAACGACAATGCACACAAATACCAAACGAAATGTTTCGTGATGTTTGCGATTCCATTGCTTCGCGTTATCAGCAGTGCCTGGACCAGAACGGACGTCAGTTTGAAAACAGGCATTGACAAAACAATTAAATAATGTCTGTAGATTCTATTACATTTTGAAAATGAAATGTATTTTAATAAACACTGCCTTTATAATTATTTAAAGTGTGTATACATTTTTTTGGGATGCCCTGTATATATGAAATAGTTGGGATATAGTTGCTTGTACCCTGTGGTGAATGGACGTGTTGTTTTGCTCTCTCTATTTAACACCCAAATTAGAAGGGAATAATCTACTCTGTGTTTATTTGTTTGCACCCAAAAGTGTATAAAGTATCAGTGAATCCGTGCATATAAATTATAAAGTGAAATTCATTAAAATTAAGAAAGTGCAATACAGTTTACATAATTTATCACCAATTTTAACGTATATATTCAAAATGAAATATGGTTGGCATTTGAGAAAGTTTGAAACAAAGCAGGAAAATGGTCATAAAATGCAAAGGTCAGAAAACCCTCGAAATACCCTCGACCATCGAAAGGAAAGAAACAGGAATAAAAATAAAAATAAATAAATAAATAAATAATTTGTGTGGGTATTTATTCTTACGCTAATCAAGGAATAGCATGGATATGGGTCCAAATTCTCATTTAATCTGTAATTTGTGCAATTTAGAAACAACGGAAAGCCTAGTGATTAGATGTGATTTCTGCCAATGATTAAATGACTTTAACTGCATGAATTGGAATGATAGGGAAATACCTCTTGTCTCGAACGCGAAACACGTTATGGGGATCAAATTTCTATGTGGCGCATGTACACAGACTGTAAATTCTTTCACGGTCTTTAAAGAAATGGAGATAGCAGACTCAAAAGTTACAAAAGAAAATGAAATAATGGGGGGACATGGGTTCAGAATGGTCCCAATGAAAAATGGGGTAGATGAGAGAGAAGACGAATTAACGAATAACAGCATAATAATGAATAATAATTTAATAACAAATAATGATATAAACAATATAATACAGAAGGAAGACATAGATGGAAGGAAAGAAATACAGGTACTCCCCGACTTATGATGGGGTTACGTTCCGACAAACCTGTTGTAAGTCGAAATGGTCGTAAGTCAAAAATAACCACAATGGTAGTGATGTGCGTTAACATATACGTAGTTCAATCAAAGTAAAATAACAAAACACACAAATTATACAAATAATAGTAAATAATAGTAGTAAATAAACTGATCGGAATTGGAATTTTTCGTCGTCTATTATTTTATTTAATTTATTTAATACGATAGTCGTCGTCGTAAGTCCGGATGGACGTAAGTGATGTGATTGTAACTCAGGGAGTATCTGTAAGTAAAAGTGGCGAAGTAGACAAATGGTCCAACGAGCGAAATGATAAAAAGATAACTAAAAACGTAGAAAATAAACAGCCAAAGAAAAATAATGATAATGCCAAAACTAAGAACTTGGAAAATAATAAGAAAGAAAGCAGAAGCGTAGAAAATATCGTATGCAAATACTACGCGAAAGGAAACTGCAGATATCGGGATGGGCAATGCATATATGCACATCCCACATTATGCAAAATGCATTACACAAGTGGATACTGCAAGTTTGATAAGAAATGCATGTTCCACCATCTTACGGTCTGCAACACTTATGAAAGATATGGGAGTGGAAAATACGAAAAAAATGCTGATACCACCACCCTCAAAGGAACGCAATGAGGGAACAGAAAAAATGAACATCAAAGAAGATTGGCAATTTTTTTTAGATGCAGCCAACACATTTCAGCTGCTAAATACTCTCCAGCAATTACAAAACCAGCTGACAAATATAAATATAGAAATCCGAGAGCCAGACAGAAGGTACAAACAAAGGCACTTCATGCATTATCGGGACAACAGGTACCAACAGAGATAAAAAGAGGTAAATTCTCCGAGGACCACAAGGCAATGAAACTAGCACCCCCATTGGAAAACAAATCCGAACCACCTGTAGGCGAAAAAGAAAGAAAAAAAAATAAAAATAATCCTAGCCAACATACAGGGCCTTAAATCAAACCATTCCATGAACAAAGTTGCATACCTGAAAGGACTCATGCAAGAAGCCGGAGCAGACTTTGCATGCCTCACTGAAACTCATCTAAAGGACTGCCAGGGAAACTGTGAAAATTGTGAGTCCTGTATTGACAAAAAAGAAATACAGATTGACAACTACAACATCCTCCGAGCCAACAGAACAGTGAGACATAAAGGAGGATGTGCTATTTACACACGCGAAAGGCACATAGCACAAATGGCTATAAGTACCTCAAACAACTACATAGAATGTGTAGCAGCAAAAATTGAAAAATTAAATATGGTACTAATTGTAATGTACAGACCCCGAAACACGCCAACCTCAAAATTTTCAGATTCCATTACAGAGGTAAGAAACTTAGTAAAAGATCTACACTCTCCAACCCCAAATATTTTTCTCTGTGGTGATTTTAATTTCCCATTCATGAAATATAAAAGGATAGGAAAAAATATATGTATACATCAGGACACGGGGGGCACACGAGAAGACCAGGAGCAGGTAAAAATGCTACTAGCTTTAGCTGATGAATTTATGTTAATGCAAGAAATAACAGAAACCACAAGAAAAAACAACTGCCTAGATTTGGTATTCACAAACAACAGTAATCTAATTGATAATGTAGAAATATCCCCAACTATGATATCAGACCACAACATCATTGAAATAACAACTAATATAAAGGCAACAGGAAAGGAAAGAACACACAACAAAGAAGCAAATTCGAAATTTTTAATTTTCACTCCAAAGCTATAAACTGGGAAGATGTGACATCCAACATGGAAGTAATAGATTGGAAAACCATTTCCGAGGCCAAGACAATGGAAGAGATGCTAATGACATTAGAGGAGACAACGTTAGAAATTGTGGAAAAACATGTCCCAAAGATACAACAAAGAGGAAAGAGAAGCAGGTTTGAAAGACAAAAGAGGGCACTGTTCCGAAAGAGAAAAAGAGTGACTGCAAAATTAAGTAATTGTAAAGATAACATCATCAGAAAAATATTAAATGATAAATTACAAAGTATCGATGTTGTCATTCAGGAACTAATTGAGAAGCATACAGAAAAAGAAGATGATGACGCTATAGAAGCAATAAAGGCGAACTCAAAGTACTTATATAATTTTGCAAAAAAAAAAGTTGAAAAACCATGCGACTATCAGACCTTTAAAAAATGAGAACAGTGATTTATCTGATGATCTAACAGAAGTATCTGAAATATTAAAAGCTCAGTATGAATCATCTTTCAGTATCCCAAAAACTGACAAATTGATTTGCAATAGAAACGCGTTCTTTGAAGAAGAACCACAAGGGGAAAGTATAACGGATTTCGACTTTACGACGGAAAATATTACAAAAGCTATAGGGAAACTAAAAACACACTCAGCGGCGGGACTGGATAAATGGAATGCCACACTGATCAAAAACGGCAAGAATACAATCGCTGAGCCCCTATACTGGATATGGAGACAATCATTAGACATGGGAGAAATACCGGGCATCCTGAAGAGCGCGAACATAGTGCCAATATACAAAGGAGGAGATCAATCCGAGGCCAAAAACTATAGGCCAGTGTCACTTACATCTCATCTCACTAAAATATTTGAAAGAATAGACAGAAAATCTATGACTTTTTCGAAACTGAGAAAAAATTCAATGATAACCAACCAGGTTTCGGTCAGGCAGATCATGCCTATCACAACTAATGGAACACTACAACAACATTATTGATTCACTTGAAAGGAATGAAAACTATGATGTACTATACACAGACTTTGCTAAAGCATTCGACAAGTGTGACCACGGAATCATAATACATAAACTGAAATATATGGGAATAACAGGAAAAGTAGGGAAATGGATATATAATTCCCTTAGTGAGTGAAGGCAAGTCATTACAGTACAAGGAGTATCTTCATCAGAGTCAGAGGTCCTCAGCTCAGCACCACAAGGAACAGTATTAGCTCCACTACTCTTCATAATCATGCTAACTGACATAGATGAGGACGTTACCAGAGACATCACAGTAACATCCTTTGCGGATGACATAAGAAACCCAGAAGACATAGGATCTCTACAAACCGACATAAACAAAATCTACAAGTGGACGGAAGACAACAATATGAAGTTTAACACCGAGAAATTTCAGCTATTATGGTACGGAAAAAGAGAAGACCTAAAGTCCATGGAATATTATACCCCAAATGGCCAGGAAATTCAGAGAAATTCCAGAGCAAAAGACTTAGGGGTTGTAATGACAGATGATGCGAAATTTGAAATGCAAAATAAGATAGCAGTAAACAGAGCAAAGAGAATAACGGGTCAGATATTGAGAACCTTTAAACAAAGGGATAGAAATGTAATGATTCCTCTACTGAAAACCCTGATAATACCCAAATTGGAATACTGCTCGGTCCTAACATCCCCATATAAAAAAGAAGACATTAGACAGCTGGAGGGGATCCAAAGAAGCTTCACAGCCAAGATCAATGGGTGCAAAGAAATAAATTACTGGGAAAGGTTACGAGAACTAGACCTATATTCACTGGAAAGGAGGAGAGAGAGATACACCATTATTTACACTTGGAAAATAATGGAGAAACTAGTCCCTAATCTTACTCTGAATCCCATAACTCCCCAAACAACGATGGAAAGTAAAAGCGGTAGACTGTGTCGTATTCCCAAATTGAAGGCGAGACAGGGAACATCCTTAACCCTGAAAGAAAATAGTTTTGTAGTGAGAGGACCAAAACTGTTTAATCAGTTGCCCAAAGACCTAAGGAACATGAAGGGAGTTGCAGTGGACATCTTCAAAAGAAGACTAGACACCTGGCTCAGAACAATCCCCGATGAGCCAGGCGTACCTGGCTATGTGAGGTGGAGAACGCAAGAATCAAACTCACTACTTCACCAGGCCAACTCGAGAGGAGGGGCGACAAGCTTGACCTTCGCGAAGTGAGAAATCATCGAGCATAACCTTTGTAAGGTAAGGTATGTATATTAGGGTGGATCGATTTTACATTTTTTTCGATTTCCATATTCTAATAGAGACAAAAACTTGCACATGCATGAGAAAATAGCCTCTGCAAAATCTTAGCTTAATAGGTAATCATCTTCTGCCCCCGGCAGAGCGATGAAAATCATATTTTAGTAGTCAAAAACGTATTTTTAAACCCTAGCCTAGAGTCATAAAATTTTGCGTGTGTGTCGTAACTCAGGGAGTATCTGTAAGTAAAAGTGGCAAAGCATAACCTTTGTAAGGTAAGGTATGTATATTAGGGTGGATTGATTTTACATTTTTTTCGATTTCCATATTCTAATAGAGACAAAAACTTGCGCATGCATGAGAAAATAGCCTCTGCAAAATCTTAGCTTAATAGGTAATCATCTTCTGCCCCCGGCAGAGCGATGAAAATCATATTTTAGTTGTCAAAAATGTATTTTTAAACCCTAGCCTAGTCATAAAATTTTGCGTGTGTGTTGTAACTCAGGGAGTATCTGTAAGTAAAAGTGGCGAAGTAGACAAATGGTCCAACGAGCGAAATGATAAAAAGATAACTAAAAACGTAGAAAATAAACAGCCAAAGAAAAATAATGATAATGCCAAAACTAAGAACTTGGAAAATAATAAGAAAGAAAGCAGAAGCGTAGAAAATATCGTATGCAAATACTACGCGAAAGGAAACTGCAGATATCGGGATGGGCAATGCATATATGCACATCCCACATTATGCAAAATGCATTACACAAGTGGATACTGCTAGGGTTTAAAAATACGTTTTTGACTACTAAAATATGATTTTCATCGCTCTGCCGGGGGCAGAAGATGATTACCTATTAAGCTAAGATTTTGCAGAGGCTATTTTCTCATGCATGCGCAAGTTTTTGTCTCTATTAGAATATGGAAATCGAAAAAATGTAAAATCGATCCACCCTAATGTATATATATAGTATATAGTTCACAAACCTCTTCTCCACACCATTACCAGTTCCAGCAAAATGTCATTACCAAATGCTTCTTTCAGTCATTAATTTATCTAGTTTATTCTTAAAACTATCCAAAGTATGGGAACTCACAACTTCTTCATCTAAGCTATTCCAGAATTTTACTGTTCTATTTGAAAAACTATGTTGTACTAACTGTGATTTACATCTTTGCTGAAAAAGCTTAAGGCTATGGCCTCTTGTCCTATCATTGTGATCCTTTGTAAAAAGAGAGTGGAAGTCTATATTAACTAATTCATTTATTATTTTATATACAGTGTGTCCGTAAAGTCATGGTGGGATTTTAAATAGCTATATTATTGCAACGAAACATGATAATGAGATGAAAAAAAGGCAAATTGAAGAACAACTCTAAAAGAATAACTTTATTTAACGTAGTTCAATATGGGCTCCTCTGGTAGCCCTGCAGACATCTAGGCGGTGATGTGTGTCCGTAAAGTCATGGTGGGATTTTAAATAGCTATATTATTGCAACGAAACATGATAATGAGATGAAACAATGCCAAATTTAAGAACAACTCTCAAAGTTGTATCTTGTAGTTAGTCTAGGCTAAGCTTAACCTTTATCTCGTAGTTAGTCTAGGCTGTCCACATGCCTATGTTGAACATGAGCGTAATAGCCCGAAAGTTAATGTGTGGTGTGCTCTAGCACGAGATCGAGTAATTGGCCCATTTTTCTTCGCGGAACCCACTGTGACATCACACAACTACCTCGCTATGTTGGAACATTTTGCAGTACCCCAATTTATTGACAATAATGTCATCTTTCAGCAAGATGGTGCTCCTCCTCACTATGCCAACGTTGTTCGAGAATTCCTTAATGAAAAATTTCCACAGAGATGGATAGGAAGAGGAGGATGGAAGCCATGGCCTCCACGCTCTCCGGACCTGACACCTTTGGACTTTTATTTGTGGGGTTACGTCAAGCAAAGCGTGTACAGTGTACCCATTAGGGATATTCATCACTTGCATGAGCGAATCACGGAAGCTATCGCATCCGTCACTCCTGATGTTCTTGGGCGTGTGTGGCTGGAATTGAATCACCGCCTAGATGTCTGCAGGGCTACTAGAGGAGCCCATATCGAACTACGTTAAATAAAGTTATTCTTTTAGAGTTGTTCTTCAATTTGCCTTTTTTTCATCTCATTATCATGTTTCATTGCAATAATATAGCTATTTAAAATCCCACCATGACTTTACGGACACACTGTACTTCTATTATATCACCTTGTAACCTTCTTCGCTTTAGGGAAAACATGTTTAGGTGCTCCAATCTCTCTTTGTAACTAAGGTGTCTAAGGCATGGTATCATCCTTGTGGCTCTCATTTGTACTTTTTCTAGTCTGTCTTTGTCTTGCTCTAAATAAGGACTACTGAACTGAATGCCATACTCAAGAGGAGGCCTCACGTATGAAGTGTAGAGCCTACTTATAATTTCTGGCAATTTATACCTATTCTATATGTTTCTGCATTAGGTTCAATCTAGCATTAGCCTTATTTCTAATTTCAATACAATGAGTTGTAGGTTTAAGATCATGATTCACAATGACACCCAAATCTCTCTCCTTTTTTTTCTTTATTTATCCAACTTCCAGCCATGTTATATACTCAAATTCTGGATTGTCATGACCAACATGCATAAGTGTCATTCCATGACAAATCATGCAATGGTCAAAACCACACCCTCATAGATTTTGCTTAAATTTGGTTTATAGAATGGTCTATGCTACTAAGTACCAAATTTCAAATATCAGCTTAATCAGAGTTATGGTTCAAAAGTTATGCTCCCCCTTTTTTGAGAGGGGGGGGGGGGGGGTGAAAACTAGAAATTTTCAAAGCACCATAACTCAGTCCCTAATTGACATAGAACAGTGATTTAAAGTGTGTATGAAAGGTAAATGCACACACAACAAATTAGCATAAGCAGAAAAAAATGGCTAAAATTAACAGAAAAAAGTTACAACACTTTATTCCATTTGAAGGGGTCCTGACCCCCCTAAATTACAGATTTTTTAAAATTTTTATATATACAAAAAATGAGTTTCAACCTTATTCTATCAATATATGAAAAGAAATACATGTGTATTTGCATATAAAATAGGTATTTACAGATTTCAAAATGGCTACTTTTACTTAAAAGACTAATTTTTACAAATTCATGTAAGCTGTTAGGTAATTAATATATTGCAATTTACACATGGTGCAATAATTCTTAATGTTAATAATCTATACCTACCTAAGCTTATATATAGTTAATTTTCAACAGATTTTTATCCTAGTTTTGGTTCCAAACTCCCACTAAGTTCTTGAACTTGCTTTGGATTGAAGGAGTAAATAATCTTAACACCAGGCTTTATATTTGGTGTCATCATGATATAAATCATATCACTTTGTTTTATCCAGCAAGCATCCTCTTTCATCAGAAAATAATACCGAGTGGTAGATCCTGATGAGGTGAGGAAACTAATTTTATAATCACCATATTCTTCTGAAGTGTCTAAAATAATTCAAAACCAAACTTTATCATCATATTTACAGGCAACATACAGGCCAATTTGATACTTATCTTTTTCAACTAGTTGACTGTCTTTATCTGGTTCAGCCCCTGTACTTATGCTAAACAATTTACAATTATCAGAATCAGATGTCTGATAAGCTTGTATTAAGGTTTTCTGACTCTGGTACAAACCTGTGGAAACCCTGTGTACCTTTAACAGGTAAAGCTTCATTAAACCTACTAGAAAAATTGAATTTATCCGCATGAACCTCCTCCTATAACTTTACACTTTACTACTTTTGTCTACCAGTAATAACAAACAATAAGTTTTCTATTTTAGGTTTCGAAGATGCTGATGAACCAGAAATACAACTCATTGATGATTCCATTGTTCAAGGACAGCTCGAGGAATTCTGTGGGAGAAACCCTCATCATAGGCGCTGTTACTGCTACCCTGGTGCAAGGGTGGAGGATATAACTAATAGTGTTGACCATTTTACAGACAGAACCTCTGGGGACACAACATATACTATTCATGTCAGTACTAATAACATCTTAAATTCTAGATTGGAAGAACTGCTAGCTAGGTACAGGGACTTACTAGAGCATGGGTTGGGGAACTTTTTTGGGTATTACCCAAAAATCTATTTGAGTAAAATGAAATTACCCACAGACTTCAAAGTAAACAAAAACAAGCCAATTGCTCTTAAAATTGTTGCATATGGTATACAAAAAATTCAAATTCAAAAATGTTTATTGGATCCATTATTATGGAGAAATAAAAAAAAGCCACACATGCTGGCATAAGAATAGCACACAAACAAAATTAGTAAAAAGGATTGAAGAACTGAAGAATTTCATTCAAAACATCTCCACTTCAGGTTTTGGAAAAATGATGGTGTTTCATTTTTGATACAACATCAAAATCAGGACGTAAATTCGTAATATTCTAAAATTTAGAATAATGCCACATTTATGTAACAAAATAAAATAAAAATATACAAAAAAAATATCAGCACAAAGTGTCAAGCACTAAAAGCACCTCTTCGTTTCATGATACCATACACACGACTGAGGCTCTGAGGGAAGTGTCTCTCATACCGCATGCATTACCCCCAAAATTTTTAAATTTACCCCATTTGGGGTAATTTACCCGTTCCCCAACTACTGTACTAGAGCAACTAAAGGAAAAAACTAATGAGATTGTTTTAACAGTTATACTTCCACGAATTATCCAATGTAGCGATTTCTACAGCAAGGTGACCTATCTCAACAATAACCTAACGTCTCTTTGCGAATAGGAAAGGGTGCATTTTGTGAATTTTTGGAACAGTTTCTACGGCAGGAGGGACTTGTTCTTTGGAGATGTACTTCATCTTAATGACGTTGGAGCTATGCATTTATGAAGGCTATTTCATAATACTGTCTTCTTTTCAGGCTGCCATAACTCGAACAGTCCCAGCGTAATTTCCACAAATTTCCCCTGCGCTCGTGAAGGTGTCGCAATTACAAACAATTTGAAGGTTCTATCCTTAAATGCTCGTAGCTTACAAAATAAAAAACAAATTTTTTTTTCTTTAATTGCTTGTAAAGACTATGATTTAATTGCGATAAATGAATCGTGGCTTAGCACTGAAACACATGACTTTGTAGGGGAGTATCAAATTAGAGGTTATAGACTTTTTGTTAAAAACAGAATAGGTAGGCGAGGAGGCAGTGTTATGTTGTATATCAAAGATAATATTGCGAATGTTATAGAAGTAAAGCACACAATTCCAGAACCAATA
The DNA here is from genome assembly GCA_023014485.1 of Bathynomus jamesi. Classification (NCBI taxonomy): domain Eukaryota; kingdom Metazoa; phylum Arthropoda; class Malacostraca; order Isopoda; family Cirolanidae; genus Bathynomus; species Bathynomus jamesi. Next base: position 255,944 of record JAJOZX010003264.1, read on the forward strand.
GATTTGACTATAGCAAAACTTGAATTGAACAATTTCAAATTTCTTGTTGCGGTTATATATAGGTCCCCTAATCAAGCAGCTGATACGGATGGAGCATTATATCATGAACTAAAGAGAATAATAGGTAGTGAGCAAGCTTTAGTTATGGCTGACTTTAATTGCGCCAACGTGAATTACGATACAATGCAGAGAGATGCGGAAGGTAATCATTTAGTTAATTTGCTCGAGGATAGCTTTCTTATTTAAAAGGTTGGACAGTATTTTAGATTTAGTAATAACTACAGATGATAGGCTAATCACTGATCTTCAAGTAATAAAACCATTAAGCAATACTGATCTTCAAGTAATAGAACCATTAAGCAATAGCGATCACAATATGGTGAGTTTGTCCTCTCAGTAAGTCACTCGAAACCAGCAAACTCGACTAAAATTCCTAATTTCCAGCAAGCAGACTTTTGTAAATTTTGAAATAAATTGTCACATGTCAACTGGGAAAACATAATGGGGATCTCCAACGCAAAACTAATGTGGGAATCATTTGAAACAGTATTTAGGACTATAAATGAGGAATGTGTACCATACAAAATTAAGCGTGTGAAAGTAAACAACAAGCCCTTGTGGTTTACTTCTAGAGTAAGAGACATTATAAAGAGTAGAGATAGGGCTTATAGGCTACATAAGTGCGATAAAGACAATTTGTGGCTACAAAACAACTACATATCTCTAAGGTGTGAAGCAAAAAGTGTAATAAAGTCCAAGCACAAATTTGAAATCTCCATAGCTCATGACTGTAAAGAAAACCCCAAGCGATTCTTTCAATACTTCAATAACATAAATCCAGTAAAAAGTGTCTTGGGGCTGTTGAAAAATGTTAATGGAGATCTAGTTTCTTAAAACAAGGAAATGGCTACCTTGCTAAACAAATTTTTTATGTCAGTTTTTACTATAGAAGATGTAACGAATATCCCTATGGTCATAGATATAATACCTTTTGATAATGGTAATATTTTGAATAATATTGTGGTTAGTGAAGGGGATGTAATGCGTTATATTGATAAAATGAAAATGCATAAATCACCAGGGCCAGATTACGTTTAAAGTAATTGATAAATGGAATAATCTTCCTGCGTCAGTTGTTCATTCTACCAGTGTTAATGTGTTTAAGAACCATCTTGACAGACATTTTAAAAATATTAACATTGTTTAAAATAAAAAAACAAAGTTAGCAACAGGAGCTCTGGTGGTGGTGCTCGAGGATGAGTCTGTTGATGATAAATGCCAGCTTCTGACATGCCAGCGTGTGATGCCAGCAATATAAAAAAAAAAAAAAAAAAAAAAAAATTAGACTAAAACACGAACGTAGATGTAGCTCATAGCGTAAACTAACCCACTTTTTGTTTAATTTTACCTACTTTTTTTTTTTTCTTATCTCCTTGCTTTGCATGTCTGTAACTCTCTCTGCTTGCATGTTTGTAGTTTGCATGGTATGACAGTGAGTTAAGACTGTGTTGCATGGTTTGTAAGCGTTCTTATTTTACTTCTTTTCATCTTTCACCCCTCTCCTATTTTCTCCAACTATTTTTCTGACTTGTCAGCAGTGGCCAGTGGATGATGATGGTGAGTCTTTTTTCTCTTTTTCTGAATGAATGTTAACCCACGAGTGATAGGTGTTGCTCCTTACTTAACCCCTTATTCTCTTCTCTTCTCTTAACCCCCTACTCTTTCCTTTCTCTTGGGCTAACCTTAGAGTGGATCTTAGGGTCTTTGTTAGCCTCAGCTTCTGTAGATCTGTAGATCCCATACAACTAAAAGAATTAAAAGATAGCATTGCTGTGCTGCTAACAAAGATTTTTAATGAGTCTATTTCTGAGGGGTATGTACCAGATAATTTCAAGTTAACAAACGTAACACTTATCTTTAAGAAAGGTGATAAAGGTGTGGCGTGAAATTATAGGCCAATCAGTTTAACGTCTGTTGTAGGTAAGCTACTGGAATTAATAATTAAGGTTCGTATAGTCAAACACTTAGAATTGCATAACTTAGAAATACTCAGCACAGTTTTAGGTGAAACAAATCTTGCTTTACTAATCTTTTAGAATTTTTTCAAAGCGTGGTTGATGTTTACGATAGTCATCGGGCGATTGATGTAGTGTATTTAGATTTTCAAAAAGCATTTGATACCATACCGCACAAAAGACTCATTGAAAAAACTAAGGCTCATGGAATCAGGGGTGTAGTAATAAATTGGATAGAAGAGTGGTTGCAAGGTATGAAACAAAGGGTGGTCATTGATGGAGCAGAGTTGTGTTGGGCTAATGTAGTGAGTGGCATTCCTCAGGGTTCTGTATTGGGCCCCTTGCTTTTTCTTATATATATTAACGATTTAGATGTCAGCCTAGTCAGTACAGTTTCAAAGTTTGTGGATGACACAAAGCTAGGTGGTAGGGCAATTAATGATGAAGATAGAGGTAAAATCCAGGAAGATTTTAATAAAATCGTTGATTGGTCAGTCATATGGCAAATGAGATTCAATGTCAATAAGTGCAAAATTTTACATATAGGTTCGCGTAATAGTAATTTTGCATATAGTATGTCAGGGAAGGAGTTGCCAAGCATGGAGCAGGAAAAAGATTTAGGAGTTATAGTCACTGGTGATTTAAAAGTAGCGAAACAAAGTACAGCAGCAGTCAATAAAGCAAACAAAGTGTTAGGTTTTATAGCTCGGAATTTTGAGTACAAATTGCGCGATATTATAGTTCTTCTTTATAAATCATTAGTTAGAGCCCATTTGGAGTATGCGATCCAATTTTGGAATCCGCATATGCAAAAAGATATAGACAAACTCGAAAGAGTTCAAAGACAAACAACTAAGATGATTCCATCACTTAGGTCGAAGTCGTACGAGGATAGGCTTAAGGAGTTAAAATTGACTACATTCGAGACTAGGAGGCTAAGGGGTGATCTAATCCAGGTTTTCAAAATTATGAATGGGTTCGATAATGTAGATAGAGATAGCTTTTTCAAAATATCTCAATATAATAGGACTAGAAATAACGGGTGTAAGTTGACAAGTAGAAGGTTTGAGACAGCAGTTAAACTTTTTTATGCGTAGAATAGTAAATAGCTGGAATAGTTTGCCAGTAGAAGTAATTAGTAGCACATCTATAAACATGTTTAAAAATCGATTAGACACATATGTTGATAGATTGGGTATAGTTTAAGGTAGTAAAATTAAGGCTTTGTGGTTCGGAACCCACATAAAATTGTAGGTCCCCTCCACCACCACAGAGGACATGCACAATACACAATTACGAACACAGTTAGGTAGACCAGCCATGAGTAGATCCTAGGGTCTTTGTTGGTCTGAAACATTATAACATTACATTAAATTTCATCTCCCATATATCTGCCCAAGCAACTACTTTATCAATGTCCTTTTGCATTTTCATGGCACCATGACTCCAGATTTGAAAAAATTTACTGGAGCACAGCTCTGAATTTACTTTTTTTCCCCTTACACCAGTAGATAGGTTAATGATAGTAAACTCTTGAATTGACAACATACCAATTACAAATTGTTTTAGCTAAACATAATAATACAATAATGTACAGTTTATAACTCACCTTAAGTTTATTTATTCATTGCAGCAGCAATGTATTGATTTACACTTGCTTAAATGGGCTATGGAAATGTCAAATTTGTTGCTTTTTGCTTTATTAGATTTGGATGCAACACTTGAACTTGAAGGCATATTTTGACTCTTCTCTTTATTAACCACAACAGCTTGATGAGTTTCTTTTGTTAGGCGCAAAATTGCATTCAATGTCTTCTGGATTTGGGAATTTTCAAATTCCTCTAAAGCAGTTTTGTTAGTCTGATGCGCAGATTCCTCACTTACCTTTTGTTTCTTAGGTGGAGGAGAAGCACTTTCTTCAGTCTGTGAAACATCTAGTGAAAAAGTTTCATTTTCTAGATTAGCAGTTGATGAAGTTGGTTCATTTTTCTGAGGTCTAGCACTAGCACATTTTGTGAACAAACTAAATGACTGCTTTGCCATATCTCTTTGCTGCACTTCATCCTGGTATTTCTTTACTGCAATATCTAAGCTGTGGGCCCAAACTCTGGGACCTCTCGTATTGTAACAAATTTTTTTTTTGAATTAAAATGTTCCTCCCAGTTTTGCTTCTTTGAATATTTGTTCTTGCATTGACCACAAAAGTAACCCCTTTTAACACCCTCACTTTTCTCTCCAACTTCATCAATATTAGGATCCATTATTGATTATTGACTACCTGAAAAAATACAAAAGTAAAAGTAGTATGGTAAAAGTGAGTAAAAGTAAGTAAATATACAGGGTGGGCGGAAAGTAGCTCCCTATTTTGGATTGGTAAAAAAGTACGTATATTATCCATTTATTTCAGAAGAAATAATATGAAAAGGTAGGCATACATGGTAGGTTTTCTCTAAAATTCAATGTGGGCTCCAACTCTTTCCACCAGCTTCTGGAGCCGCCCAGGAATGGCGTCCACTGACTTTAGCAGGAACTCCGGCGGGATGGAGGACATGACTTCCCGAATTCGGTCCTCCAGTTCTTCCAATGTCCTCGGTTTGGTGCGGTAGACTTCTTCCTTTACCCACCCCGAAAGAAAGAAGTCGCACGGTTACCGCTGAAAAACGGCAGAATCGGTTCAGTGTAACGGTGTGGTGTGGTATGACCTCAGATCAGGTTGTGGGCCCGTTCCTTCTGCGCAACACCATGAATGCTGAGCGGTACCTTGCTATGTTGCGAAACGAGGTCTGGCCGGTTGTCAGCACATGGGAGAACATCGACGATCTGATATTTATGCAAGATGGCGCCCCTCCGCACTTCGCTCTTGTTGTCCGTGAGTGGCTGGATGCCCACTTCCCTGGGCGTTGGATGGGTCGTCGTGGTCCACATCAATGGCCAGCCAGGAGCCCCGACTTGACACCGTGCGACTTCTTTCTTTGGGGGTGGGTAAAGGAAGAAGTCTACCGCACCAAACCGAGGACATTGGAAGAACTGGAGGACCGAATTCGGGAAGTCATGTCCTCCATCCCGCCGGAGTTCCTGCTAAAGTCAGTGGACGCCATTCCTGGGCGGCTCCAGAAGCTGGTGGAAAGAGTTGGAGCCCACATTGAATTTTAGAGAAAACCTACCATGTATGCCTACCTTTTCATATTATTTCTTCTGAAATAAATGGATAATATACGTATTTTTTTACCAATCCAAAATAGGGAGCTACTTTCCGCCCACCCTGTAGTATAATGAAAGTAAGTAAAAGTAAGTGCTTTAAACTTAGTAAAAGTAAGGAAGAGTAAGTAAAAGTAGGTAAGTTAAAGTAAGTAAAAGTAAGTTTAAACTTAACTAAACTTTTCAATTCTAGAGTCATGGTGGATTACTTAAAACCGCACAAGTAATTATCTGGCCAATTTATCAAACCTGGCCGAGATCAATGGAACATAGTCCAATCCTGATAATTTTATATTAAAAAAAATGTTTTAATAAAATTTTAATTATCAAAACATTGAAGCTTAACAAAAAATAAAAATAATTGTTAAATATGGAATTACCAACTAAACTTAAAATAACTAAATTTGTAATTTAAAAAAATTGGTTTGTACAAGAACGTATACGCAAAAAAATTGCATAACATCTAGCGGATGAACAAAACCCAAACCCAAATTTACTTTTTCTCATGGCCAAATTTACTGGAGCAATGCTCCCAAGATCCCAGGAATCTGGAGTCATGCATGGCACCTGTTAAAGATCTTACATTTTGTCCCAATTTTATATCATCTGCAAAGATTGAGGTTTTACTATTTAGACCCCTTTCGAAGTCATTAATATAAATAATAAAAAGTAGAGGTCCAAGTGTTGACCCCTGTGGGACTCCACTCAGAACAGAGCTCCATGTAGATCTAGTCCCATTTAACTGGACTTCTTCAATCCATTCTTCGATCCAATTTGCTACTGTCCCTTTTATTCCATGCACTCTAACTTTAATAAGCAACCGCTTATGAGGAACTGTATCAAAAACTTTGGCAAAATCCAAATACACAATATCTACAGATTCTTTTTTATCCAGATGCTTTAACATACTATCATAAAACTCAATTAACCCCTTAACTGCGGAAAACACACAGCCATACATATGAAAATATATGTATGCCTGTTAAAAAAAGTGGTTAGAAATAACCGCATATATTTCCAAATAAAATATAAACAAAATAAATAAAAATAACAACCCTCGTTTCTAGCCAACTAAACACCACGAGGAATCCATAACCATAACAGGATTTATAGCCAACAAGAAACAACCAAATTATGAAGTAGCTATAATTAAATTGGAGGATTCTAGAAACCCTGGAAACTACCAAGAAATAGAAGCCATCATAATTGATGATATTAATATTAAATATGAAGTTCCAGGATTACTGAAACTTCAAACTTATTTAAAATCCTTAAATTATCAGCTTGCAGATCACTTTGAAGCTGATGAAGTGGCCGACTTCATGTTAATTTTTGGGGCTGCAACCCACAAACTTTTTGCCCTCAGCACTCATCAGATTCATACTGCCTCTTGTTATAAATCTCCCTATGGAATACTTTTATTGGGTTTCCCTTCAGATTACTACCCTGAAAAGAAAAAGAACCAATAAGAGATCAGATCAGCTTCTGTATTACCAACCCGCTACTTACTAGTACAACTTCTAATGAAGATCTAGAAAAAATTGAACACAGATTGCACAATTTAGCAAACTAGAAAACTTGGGTATTTCTGGGGATGAACCATTTTCAAACAAAGAAAAAGATCTGATTGCAAACTTCGAAAAGGAAGTTAATAGAAGATGAAAGATTGTCTGTTAAGGTACCATGGAATGACCAAAAAGATAAAATTTCACCAAACTTTAACTATGCTATTAGCAGGTTAAAATCCACTTGCAAAAAATTAAAAAAAGATAACTTAATGCAACCTTATTCAGACATCCTTGAACAACAATTCCAGGAAGGAATAATAGAAGAAGTAGCCTTAACAGAAAACTTAAAACAAGCAGGAAATTTTTTACCTCATTTTCCAGTAGTTCGCCCTGGAGTACAAACAACTAAAGTTAGGATTGTAGTAGATCCCTCGGGTAAAAGCAAACCAGAAGAAATAACAGTAAATGATGCTACTGAGGACTGCCCTTCACTCCTACCTCATTTAGCAAAATTGTGCATTAAATTAAGGCATGGTAAATATTTGATGATTGGAGACATTCAAAAAGCATATTTACAACTTAAATATCAAACAGAATTTGACTGCAATGCCCACAAAATTCTGTGGTTAAAAGATACCCAATTGGCTCCAAATGACGACAACCTGATCTGCTATAAATATAAAAGAGTTACCTTTGGCAACAAAAGCAGTCCATTTTTACTACAACAATCTCTCCAACACATTTTTAATGAACAACAAAACCAAGTGGCAGACTACCTAGCTAACCGCTTTTACATGGACAATGCTTTAATTAATGCCAACAATCTCTCAGAACTCAAAGACCTTTACAATTATAGTGTAAACACCTTAATTGAATATAATTTGAAGCTATATGAATGGGCCTCCAATCACTCAGAACTTCAAGGACTATTTGAAAAACATGACATAGCCTCCTCAGAAGATAAAGAAAATGTAAAACTATTAGGATATGGTTGGAACGCAAATGCTGATACACTCCATCTAAAAACTGTAAACTTGAACTCAGAAGCCAAAACTAAAAGAGAAATACTAAGTTCTGTGCAATCATTGTTTGATCCAATTGGATTTGTTGCACCCTTAGTGTTTAAATTAAAACTCTTCATGCAGAAAGTACAGCTACCAAAAAAGATTGGGATGAATATCTAGAACCTGAAATGCTGCGTGAATGGAAAAAACTTTGTAAAGAAATAAACAAAGTGGAATTTCTGAATTTTCCTAGACAAGCTTTTGAAAATCCCAAACCTCTCATGGAAAATCTTCAACTCCACATCTTTTGTGATGCCAGCCAAGAAGGTTATGCAGTAAGTTGCTATCTAGTTGGAAATGGAAAATCCGAACTAATTTACGCTAAATCAAGAGTCAACCCCAAATCAAAAAATTGGACCATTTGTAACTTGGAATTAATGGCAATCTGCCTAGGAACCAAAGTACTAGAATACCTTAAAGAAACCTACCTAGAAGAAAACTCAGAAAACCAAAAGTTCTTCAAAACAATAATTTGGACAGACTCACAGGTGGCTTTAAATTGGATTGCTCAAAAATCTCTAAAAATGAAATCCATCTTTGTAAAAAACAGAGTGAAAGACATTCAGGAAGCAACAAGAAACTTAAACCATCACCTGGAATTCAGACATGTAGCAGGAGAAGACAACCCAGCAGACCTACTCACCAGACCAATATCTTTCAAGAAATTTCAAAAACTTCTTCCCTTTTACCAACATGGTCCCACATTTTTGAGAAATGAAATTGAATGGCCAACCAACTTAATTTTTAACCCCCACCAAGAAACCTTACAGACAACAATAAATGTGTGTCAAACAACTTGTAAAGAAATAAATGAAAAAACTCCCTTGTTAAACATGGAAAAATTCTCTAACAGGAAAAAACTGGTCAGAATCACTGCCTATGTTCTACGGTTCATAGAAAACTTAAAGTACTTCCGCACTCACGAATATAACCCCAAATGTAACCTAACAATGGAAGAACAAATTGCTGTTTTGGAGAAAAATCATACAGCTTACAAAACTAAGGCCACAAATTACTGGCTAAAATTAGTCCAGCAACAACATTTCTCAAAAGAAAAAGAAATAATCAACAAACTAAATAAAGGAGAAAAAGTTGAGGACCTAACAAAGCTGCAAAAGAATCTAAAACTCTTCATTGACAAAGAAGGGTTAGTCAGAACAATGGGGAGATATAAATATGCAACCAACCTTAACTGTTCTGCTAGGTATCCTGTACTACTGCCTGAAAATTCTCATTTAACAACGTTAATCATAACTGAATGTCATGCAACCTTAGCTACCACATGCAATTTCCTCAGGCAGGAATTCTGGATCCCCAAAATAAGGCAAGTAAAAAAGGTTCTGAAACAATGTCTGTTTTGCAAAAAATACTTTGCCATGGCTTATGAAGTGCCTACTACTGGACCATTAGTAACGGAATGTTTAAGCTATGAAAAACCCTTTGAAAAAACTGCCCTTGACTATGCTGGTCCAATTTCTGTCCAGGATGAGAATAACCAATTCATGAAAGTCTACTTATTATTGTTCACTTGCTGTGCCACCAGATTCACCAGCCTTCACATCTGCACTGACCTTTCTGCTAAAACCTTTTTAAGAGAACTCTACCATTTGTCCTTAAACTACTCCCTTCCAAAGTTTTGATTTCAGATCAATCCACCTTCAAAGATCTGAAGATTACCTTAAACATTGGTTCCAAAATGTTCTTGTGTCTCAGTACCTCTCTGATCATGGTATCCAGTGGAAATTTACAGCAGCCTATTCACCCAGAACCTTAGGAATAGCTGAAAGAATGGTGGGTTTAGTCAAAAGAGCCCTCTATACCTTAAAAGGAAGAAAAATCCCTTTAACTGAACTAAAAACAATTGTTCTTGAAATAATGAATACAATTAATTCAAGACCACTCACTTATGTTAATTCAAATGAAGATCCCTCCTCTGATCTACTAACTCCTTTCAAGTTGCTTTTTGGGTATGACAATACCAAATTCAACTTTTTAACCACTAATGATACCCAAGAAGCTGTTAATGAAGGTGATCAGGTGGATGCTGATTATATGACAGCAACAGAGGACAAAGAAAGAAAGAAAATACTGGATTACTTTCATAAGGAGTTAAACAATCTCAAGAAATCAAAAAAAGATGGCGATACGAATATTTGAGTAGTTTGAGGGAAAAAGAATACCAACAACACAAACAACCAGTAAGTAAAGAACCTAAAGTAGGAGAACTATGTCTCTTAGATGAAAATTCTATGAATCCCAAATACTTCTGGAAGATTGCTGTAATTGAAACATTACACCCAGATGAAGATGGCATAATCAGGCATGTAACTGTAAAAACACCCAATGGTCATCTCTCCAGAAGACACATATATCGGTTATACCCACTGGAAATAACTGATAAACCGAATATTGACCTGGAAGAACTGGAAAATTCTTGCACAGAATCAGGAACTGTAGATTCTCCTGACACTACTACTGCCGCTACTCAACCCCGACCACAAAGACAAGCTGCAGTTAGATTTCGGGAAGAACTGCAAAGGAAAATACAGAGTGGATCTTTGTGAAGACCACAAATTGAAAATTGTAAATAGCTATAACTTAGGACTAACGTTCTACAGAAAAGACGCTTTCATTTTCATATTTCACCTAAAAGGAACTTTTCTGTAGAGCATGTCATTTTCATTCATCAAAAAAAATAAATAAATAAAATTTCCCAAGAATATAATTCTGGGTAAATTTTTTCCCCTTGGGGGAAATGTTAAAAAAAGTGGTTAGAAATAACCGCATATATTTCCAAATAAAATATAAACAAAATAAATAAAAATAACAACCCTCGTTTCTAGCCAACTAGTGAAGTTGGGTTTCCCTAATTAACAAAAAGAAGAAAGAAAAAAAGTTTCTGAGATAAAGAAAAATGGAGCTTTGTCCATTCTTGAAAAATTTTTGACTGCATGAAGCGGGTGGCTTTTTCGTAAAATAAAATTCTCGTGGTTACCCAACTAACCAGGCAACTTAGTCAACCTTTAAACCTCACAACCTTAAACCTTATCCTTAATAACCACTGCAATTAAACAAAAACCCTGTTTAACTAAATAGAGGCCTATCAGAACTAGGTGTAAGTAAGGTAATTAAAGAAAATAACTAAGGTAAGAGAAAAACTAGGTACCTAGAAGAAACTCGAACTGGGCTACAACTGCCCTAACTCAATAATTAAATGGCTGTTATAGCCCCTATTAAAACTTAAAGGCAATATAGCCCTAACTTAACTTGAGTAAAACCCTCAAAACCTTAAACCTTAAACCTTTAAAAACAAAAACTTATGGGCAATACAGCCCTAGCCTAACTTAACGTGCAAAACCTAGGTCTGGGAAATAGCCCCTACAAATAACGTAGCAGTGTGTTAAATAATAACTTAAAACTTAACAAATAAAATTCAAACCTGGAAACTAAATGAAACTTATGGATTAGTTAGAAACAGAAAGGGTAATGTTCAACTGGCAACTTCATTTTTGGTAAGTCTAAATTAATTTTAATGAATTTAGCTTCACCATAGTTAGTAATCTGGCTGCTGACCAAATTTTAACCTGAAAACCACTGCAACCTACAGTGAAAAAGTCTGTAGCTATGTTGACAGTGTCTAAATAGGCCATTATTATTTCTATAATTACTGTCTCTATTTAAAGTAAACTTAACACCTTAATATTACACCTAAATAAAAATAATCTCTCTCAAGCTAAATAATAAATTCTTCAATAAATTTTCCAATAATGCCGCCTAAATAGTGCAGTTAAGGGGTTAAGTTTGTCAAACATGACCTGCCATTTCAAAAGCATTACTAAGGCTATTACTAATTAATCCTCCTCCTCCTAAGAATATTGTAATTTTGTCTCTGATGACACTTTCAAGTAATTTGCAAATAATAGAAGTTAAACTAATTGGTCTATAGTTTATAGCTCAGTTTTTGTTCCCTTTTTTGAAAAGTAGGACTACATTTGCTTCTTTCCAGTCTTCTGGAACTTCGCTGTTAATCAATGAAAGGTTTGAAAAGTATTTTAAGTGATTGGGCTATGCTATATTTTGCTTCCTTTACTATTTTAGGATAAATTTCATCAGGTCCTGGTGACTTATCTATGTTTAGCCTGTCAATTACTCTCAAAATATCCACTTCCTCAAAATATATAGGATTTCTCTCTCTCTCTTGTGTTACAGTACTAATGTAAAATCTAGAATTTTATTTTGAGTTTCCTTTGTAAATACTGAGCAGAAATATCTATTTAGCTCCTCAACAATTTCAAAATATTCTTCAATAATTTTGTCATCAGCATGAAGGGGTCCAATTTTTTTATTAGATTTATTTTTCAGTTTGAAATGACTAAAGAACTTTTTGGGATTTCCTTTACAATTTTTGGCCAAGTTCCTCTCTAAATTGCATTTACTATCTCTTATAAGTTTCTTGCTTTCTTGTCTCTTATTTTTATAGATTTCAAGGTCCATTGCACTTCGAGTTCTTTTAAATTTGCTGAAGGCCTTTCTCTTATCTCTTATTCCTTTCTTAATAGACAGATTTATCCAGGGTTCTCTGTTACTTCTGATTCTTATTTTACACTGAGGAATATATTTACTTTGAACATCTTTTATTTTATTTTTTTTACTTTTCCCATACATAGGATCACTGTCATATAAGTCTGGTAACACAGTCCAAGATAGTTGTTGAAATAAACCAGAAGAGGCAACTGTTAAGTCAATGCTTGAAAAGTGTCCCCTAAATTCAGCACAATATGTTGGGACTGGAGAGTTCAAAACATATAAATCTAGATCAGTAAACAGTTCTGCCAGTAAGTTACCCTTAATACAACTAAATTATGTGAACCCTAGGGAGACATGATGGCTATTGAAATCTCCCATCAGTAGGATGAGGACATGAGGACACTCTCAAATTCCTTTCTTGTAAAATTTAGATGTGGAGGTAGATAAATGGAACAGACAGTAAAAGACACTGACCTAAGGTGAATTCTGGCTGCCACAATCTCAAAATCTGAACAAATTTCAACAGGAGAAAAAGGGATGGAACTGTGTATCCCCAGGACACCACCACCCTGCCTAGTCCTATCTTTATGAACTCAAGTATATCCCTTCAATCCAATAGTAGCATCCTGACAAAGCTAAGTTTCTTGCAAAGGAAGGCTAGTAGGTTTGTGATCATTTATCAAGGTCTGAAGGAATGGATATCTTTTATGAAAGCCCCTCAAATTCCAGTGACATAACTTAAAACATGATGAATAAAAGTGGTAACAAGAAATAAATCTCCAAAGAGAATCCTAAAACCATCCCAAGTATCTATTTGATTCTTTGGTATTCCTTGTTTCCCAAGAATTGAGGGCCAATTTGGTAACAATTGCCTTAGGGTGAAGATTCAATTCAGAAAGTTTCTTGTATTCATTAATTATATATACCCCAAATAGAAAAGTTTGGGATGTCATTGGATGAGCTGAGTAAACTCTTTATAGGAGAAATGGTAGTGTTAGAAGTAGTATTACTTCTTGTAGCCTTGGAAGATGCATTACTGGCTGGATATAATTCACACTGAGTTCCAACTGACACATATGAAAGAGCTTTAGACAAATTCTGGGTACCTACTTGAGCATAAGACGCAGAGATCTGAGGAGATAACTGAGAAAAGTACTTACGTCTAGCTTCAGAAAAAGACAAATTATCATCAATTTTGATATGAATAATCTCTCTCTCTGATCCAATAGGAACACTGTCGAGAGTTAACTAAATGAGAAACTTTAAAATTAATACAAGAAACATCTCTATCACATAATACACAGGTCCCTTTATCATGATCTTGTCCACATTTAAGACATCCTATATACTATTGAGCTAAAATGTGTCTGTCTCTGTCTGCTTTCTTCGGAACCATGCACAGACTAAACAGCATATCAGAAAATTCTGCAACCACCACCAACTGATAGCCCATGAGCTGCCGATGTGCTCTGTCAAGTTTCCCAGACCTAGGTCACTCCATGGCCGAGCACAAGCTATTTAATGTCTATTACAAGGTCAATAAAACTATAGAAAAGAACACAGCCATGAAAATCTTAAGCTTCACAAATCTTGATACTCAATCAGATGTGAAGCAATTGGGGGAGTAGGGATGCTTTTTACTTTTGTGTGTGGGGTTAATGGGAGAGTAGGGGTGGGGTTAATGGCATTTTTTTTAACTTTTGTCGCTTAGCCACTTCTTCCTATGAGGGCCTAATATAATTTTAAATCTACGACCAATTAAAAAAATACATGAAAAAGTAAAAAATATTATTATCCATTCAATTTCAAACCGTATCAGAATATACAGCTACCTGTGACATATCGTAGGGTTGCCAGATTTTGATGACTGGATTAAAGGACACTCAAAACGTTTTCAAGCTGCCACTCCCAGATTCTCAAATTATATATATATATATTATAATATATATCTATATATATATATATATATATATAAGAGAGAGAGAGAGAGAGGAGAGAGAGAGAGAGAGGAAGGAGAGAGAGAGAGAGAGAGAGAGAGAGAGAGAGAGTTACAAGGAAAAGAAGTACCTCAAAAGGCCTTGCGGCCCATACCAGAGGGGTACCAATGGCAACGGGTGCACGGAAAATTTTCTACACACTCAAATAGTGTGCAAAATTTGGTCTAACCTTTTCTTGAACTGATCCACAGAGGAACTGTTCACAACTTCCGAAGGTAACCTGTTCCATGTGTCACAGATCTTATACATAAAGTAATTCCACACACCTAGTCCTAAACCGTTTCAAATCCAACTTCCAACCATTGTTGCGAGTTGGGTTATCATTTAAACTAAACATACTTCTAAAATCGACATCGTTGAACCCGCGTAAGAGCTTGAAAACCTCGATCAGTTGACTGCGCAGCCTCCGAGTTTCAAGCGAAAACAAGTTCAAGGCGCGTAACCGTCGATTGTAGCCCATATGCCTAATGGAAGGGATTAACTTTGTGGCCCTCGCCTGCACTCGCTCCAGCCTCTCAATATCTTTCCTGAGGGTGGGCGACCAGAACTGCACAGCATACTCCAGGTGCAGCCGAAACAAGGGAATTGTACAGTGAGAGCACAATCTCCTTGTTCCGAAACTGAATTGCCTCCTGATATAACCCAATAGTTTCTGGGCTTTCTTTTCCACCTCTACACACTGTTTCGTAAACTTAAGGTCACTGCTAATTACCACACCCAAGTCCTTTTCTAAATCAGTCACCTCGATATTACTACCGTACCCAACATCGAGTAGTCCGACTTGGGATTGGCATAGCCAATGTGCATCACTTTGCATTTACCCAAGTTAAACGGCATTTGCCATTTTTTGGACCACTCTCCTATCCTACCTAGGTCCGCACGCAGTTCCTCGATCACTTAGGGCGTCCCAACATTGGCCCCAAACTTGGTGTCATCAGTGAATTTGGCGATCCGACTGGCGATCCGACTGACGATGCCACTGTCGATATCATTTATGTAAATGATAAACAACAGTGGCCCCAAAACGGAACCCTGAGGAACCCCACTAGTGACCGAGGCCCAACCCGATCTAGCCCCTTTAATTACCACCCTCTGCCGCCTATTCCTCAGCCAGTTTTCAATCCACCTACCTATTTCCCCACCGATACCCAGCGCGCGCACTTTCGCCGTTAGCCAGCGGTGAGGTACTTTATCAAAGGCTTTCTGAAAGTCGAGATAAAGTATATCAATCGCCCTACTCTTATCGTACTCACTAAACATGACGGGGAAAAACTCGAGCAAGTTGGTGAGACACGACCTATGCTATCTAAACCCATGTTGGGAGTCCCCAAGCAGCTTGTAGGAATCCAGATGGTCAACGATCCTATCAGCTATTATCCCTTCTAATAATTTACCTACAACTGAAGTGAGACTAATGGGACGATAGTTCCCTGGACTTTCGTGATCCCCTTTCTTAAAGATAGGGGTCACGTTGGCTTCCCTCCAGTCACCAGGCACCTGGCCCATCTCCAACGATTTGTTGAAGACTGTAGCCAGGTGGGGAGCCACCTGGTCGCGCACTTCTCGCAACACTCTGGGGAGAAACTGGTCTGGCCCAGGAGCCTTAAACACGCTCAGTTTGTCTATTCTATCGGCAATGACTGTCGCGGTACATCTAACACTATCCAGGCCAGCACCTTCGTGCCTCACACCTGGCTCAGGGATGACACAGGTATTCTCCCTGGTGAACACTCCCGCAAAGTACTCATTAAGCACATTAGCGATGTCTGCGTCGGAGGTCCGCAGAACGCCGCTTCCGTCCTTTAACGGACCTATCATGCTTCTAATGGGCTTTCTACTATTAACATAACTGAAGAATTCCTTAGGGTTCCCCTTGCAGAGGCTTGCCACCCGTAGTTCTTCGTTACGTTTCGCTAGCCTAACCTTCGCCTTCACTTCCCTACACAGGCGGACATACGCTTCAGTGTTCTCGTGGGAACGATTGGCCTTCGCCCTCCTATACGCTACTTTCCTATTTCGGATAGCCGAAGCAATGTCACGATTGAACCACTTAGGCTGCGTTGAAGCAGGGTGACCGGTTTGAGGGGTATGGCAGCAGACTGCAGCACCATAAACTCGTCCCGGAATGCACTCCACACTCCCTCAACATCGCCGCCAACCTCTAACCCCATCTCTCCTACGCTATCCATGAGGCTAACAAAGTTCGCCCGCCGGAGATCGAGCTTACTGCCTCTCGAGTTACTACGTTTCACCCGAGGGACGCACACACGGAACCTAATAAGACCGTGATCACTCCCGCCCAATGATTCATCAACGGTGAGGCCAGTGACGAGGTTGTCTTCGGTCGTGAATACTAAGTCTAGAACGCTTTTGCCTCGTGTAGGCTCATTGACCCACTGAGTGAGGAAGTTCTCATCAGCAAAGTCAACTAGCCTCCTCCCTTCAGCATCGGCAGTCCTGTTTTCCCACTTTATGCCGCGACAGTTGAAGTCTCCTAAAACTACACACACCCTATCCCCTAGCAGGCTACTGAGTTCAGTGTACAGGGCTGTATCCTCCACAAGGAGGAGATGTGGAGGTCTGTACACCAAGATTAACCTATAGTTCGTCCCTCCCACGTTCAGATCGATGCCAAGCAGCTCCCGTTCTGACCGGAACTGGCAGTCAACCGGACTCAACGTGTCTCTGACGTATATTAGTACCCGACCCCCCTCCCCATGGGTGAGGTCTTTGTGAAACATTCTATACCCGGGAATTTCGAACTCCCCAACGTAGTCCCTACGATCGGTATGAATCCAGGACTCGGTGATAGCAATGATATCCTGGTATTCTGATGCTAAGAGTGCCCGTAGCTCGCCAAACTTGTTCCTGATCGACCTAGCATTAAAAAGCATTGCACGGAGGGAGCCTCCCCTATTCTGACCACCCCCTAGCATGACCCGTTTCCCGAACAGCCAGGGCTGTCGGGAGTTGAATAGCCCCTCACTAATGAGGGGACAATCTCCGCAGGAGCTTGAGCCCCCTCCAACGTGGAAGGAGAGTCACTACCTGCTGTTGGAGGGGGACTAACTACTGGGGGAGGGGGACTAACTGCTGGGGGAGTAGGTTTAACTGTTTGGGGAGCAGGATCCATTGCTGGTTTGGGGGGTCTTAGTTTAAAGAGATTATACAAATTAATGTTCAGTAAATCACCATACTTCTTTTTCCCCTTCTGGTTAAAATGTATCCCGTCCGAACCAAAGTATTCCCCATTTCCATAGAATGTAGGCCAAAAATCGACAAACTTTAGGCCTTTTTCATCACACATGCGTGTGAGAGAGAGAGAGAATGATGCTCCCAAAAAAATTTTAAATGTTATAGGATAAATATTTATTTCAACAAGCAGATCGAAATAAAGGACTGTCCTTTGAAATAAAGGACGTCTGGCAACCCTACATGATATATGCTTAGTGATGTAAAAAAACCGTTTTTTTTGTTTTTTGTTGTTTTTTTTTTTGTCATTTTTTTGTTTTTTTTGTTTTTTTTAATAATTAATATAGATATTGCCAATTTAATTATAAGGTATACTTTTGCAATGATATATATTATAAAAATAAATAAATAAATAATAAAATAGGCCATATGGTACCAGTATAGAATGTCCTTTTCAGCCTATTTACAGAAAAAACTGGCCTCTTTCTTGCACTGAAAGTCTTGTATCTTGAGATCCATTAAACTTGCAAGAACACTGGCTGGGAGCTGACTGCCCATTGTCCAACCTTCCCAGGACTCTCCCATCCATGCCTCAGATTTTGAATCTCCCACTTAACTATCCTTTAGACCCGCGATGACATATTCCCCCTCCCCCACGAGACCATCCATATATATATACATACACACACACCCATATACATATATACCAATATATACATAAATACTTATATACACATTTATATCTATTGTATACCCCATACACATGCATACATCCAGAATTCCAGATACATACGCATGCATACTCACATATATACCTACACAAACTCATACACCTCTATTTCGCCCTTTCATTACCTCCGAGATCATTTAGCACATACAGTAATATCCATACAGCCAAAAGAAACCAATTAAGCACAGACAGAGCAGCAAAGCTAGTATTTATATCCCAAAATGCAAAATTCCAAAAAAGTGAAGTAAAACATGGTGCTACATTGGCTTCGTCAACATCCAAATCTGCAATAAATACCAGTACCTGTGATATTGAAACTATTTGCTTTAATCAATCTAGTGATAATGATTCTTCAATGGAAATAGAATCAGATAATGAAAGTTAAACAGCATTAGGTTAACACAAAGGTTAAAGAAAGAGATGAATATTTATATTTTTTTTATTTTTCTATTTGGAATATATATATATATTATATATATATATATATACACTGGTATTCTTGCCAATCACAATTATATCTATTGTTTTATACCAGTATTATGGATATTATACCAGTACCTGTGATATTGAAACTAGCATATATGCTCTACCCAATCTAGTGATGATTCTTCCATGGAAATGTAGGTTAACAAAAAGGTTCAAAAAAAGGTGAATATTTTCCTTTTCTATCTGGAATATTATACTGGTACTCTTGCCAATCACAATTATGTATATTGTTTGAAACGAGGAAGAATGTTTTATGTTCTAGTTAAAAAATATATATACATATAAAAAATGAGGGTTTGTTTTTCCTTTCTATTATATACTTTTTGCGTGATTCAATTTTTCTAAAAGATGACTATATAGTATATATACTAGGTATAACCGTATAAGCATGGTAGTATAGTAAATTATAGGTAATACTAATATACTTATTAGATTAAAGGAAAAAAAATATGGAATAAGTTTAAAACAATAAAAAACAAAAAAAACAAAAAAAACAGACTACCTTCGTTTTAAACAAAAAAAACGACAAAAAAAAACAAAAAAAACGACACAATAAAAAACGACTCATCACTATATATGCTACATATAAAAAAATGGAAAAATCTCCAGAGCCAGATGAAATGCATCCAATAGTCATAAAAGCTGCCAAAGAGAATATAGCACAGACACTAGAATTTATTTTTAATAAATTATTGATATGTACTGAAATTCCAGAGGATTGAAAGAAAGCAAATGTGGCTCCAATCTTTAAAAAAGGAAATAGAAACTTGGCAAAAAACTAGACCTATCAGCCTCACCTCCATTATTTGCAAATTACTTGAAAGTATCATTAGAGGTAAAGTTACTGAGTTCCTTGAAGGGTGCAACCTTATAAATGATAGCCAGCATGGCTTTCGAAATGGAAGGGCCTATCTAACCAACTTCATTGAATTTTATGATGGAGTCCTATTGCATTTGGACAATAAAGAGCCAGTAGATATAGTATACTTAGATTTTGCAAAGGCATTTGATACTGTTCCTCATGCAAGATTGTTGGTAAAAGTTAGAGCCCATGGTATGAGGTCACATAGCTGACTGGATAGAAGAAGAATGGCTGAGGAACAGAAAAAGAGTTCATCTAAGTGGAAATAAGTCTACTTGGAGACCCGTATTAAGCGGAGTCCCACAGGGGTCTGTGCTGGGACCTCTGCTTTTTGTTGTCTATATAAATGATCTAGAGAAAGAAGGCCTATCATGTAAAACCTCAAAATTTGCTGATGATACAAAATTAGGCCATAATGTTAAGTCAGTAGCAGGAGCAATGACAATACAAAAAGACTTAAGAGTAACAGCCTGGGCAGATAAGTGGGAGATGAGATTTAATGTTGAAAAGTGCAAGGTTATGCATATTGGGCCAAAAAATCCAGAATTTGAATACAATATGAATGGAATTTGGATTAAAATTGATGATAAAGAGAAAGACTTGGGTGTCACTGTGACTAATGAACTTAAACACTCAAATCACTGTACGGTAATCATAAATAAAGCAACTGCTAGACTCAATCTCATGCAGACACACATTGAATACAAATCACCCAATATTATAAAGCAACTATACATTTCATATGAGAGACCCCTCCTCGAATACTGCATTCAATTTAATAGTCCCTATTTGATACAAGATATTGAAAAACTGGAAAAAGTACAGAAACGAGCAACAAGAATGATCCCATCTCTAAGACAATTGACATATAAGGAAAGACTGGCATATCTAAGCATGTTCTCATTAAAAAGGAGGAGGTTAAGGGGTGATATGATAGAGGTGTATAAAATGATAAAAGGGTTGGATAAGATAGATTTTGAGTCTCTTTTCATTAAAGATCACAATAATCAGACTAGAGGTCATAGTATGAAATTATTTAAGCCAAGATGTAGAACAAATTTAAGAAAATATAGTTTTGCAAACAGAGTAATTAAGTTTTGGAACAGTCTAATAGAAGAAGTGGTGACTTCAGATACACTTGATTCTTTCAAAAGAAGGTTGGATAGTTTGATGTCTGCAAGGGACATCTGGTGATAGTGTTTAAGCCCATTTTTATTGCATGAATGGTACTAGTTTATTTCATATATATTATGTGCATTTAGGTGATAAATCCCACAGCTCAACACAGGTGTTGTGGGATATAGGGAGGCAGCATCTTGGATTAGGGGATACTCTCTGTCCTTACACACCCCATTTAAAGAGATTCCTCTGCTGAGTGGTGCCCCCCCATAGAACTGTGAGATATTGAAAAACTCATTATTTTCACTTGCCCCACAAACACCTTTAAATGGGAGACCCAAAATGGGTGCACACACATTTCTACATTACTGTGCTGTACAGTCTTTACAGCCACACCTACACTTTTCCTCCTAAGTATATGTATTGTAAAGTATATGGTTGTAAATTGTGACTTGGTCCGCAATTGATATGGACTGTGACTTATTTTTGGTTGGCAAGGTACTGGTATTGATGGGTACTGTAATGAAATTGACTGGATTCTTTGGATCTGATATATTTGCATGTTAGTTATAAACAGATATAGAGTGTAACATATTTGTGGATAGTAGCCTATTATGACTTTGATCCTCTGGATCCAGAGATTCTCTCTCTAGTTTTAAATTGATAATTAATTAGTTTTGTAAAAATTGGTTATTGCCAATGTGCAGGCAGTTTTTACATAGTGGAGCCACCTCGATGGGCCAAAGTGGCCCCTAGTGTGCCCACTATAAAAATTTCTTATGTTCTTCTTATACTGTGACATATACTGCTACCTGCCCAGAGGGCAATAGTGAGCTACCCCTTGTCTGTTACTATTTGTGCAGGTTCTTGTCCCATGTCCATACCTCTAACACTTAAAGTAAAGGATTAGGGTAATATCACTTGACATCATATGCTAAATATCCACAGAATAGTTTACTAGGAAGAGTAGTCCTACCAAAAGTACATAGCTACTAAAAGAGAAGTAGGAATCTTCTCTCAACCTTTATTTAAGTGTTTTAACCAAGGACAGAATTGGTAGAAGACTTTAATTCAGTCAAAATTTCCTCAGTTGATAAATTAAGGAGTTCTCAGGCAAAAATAATGCCCTGAATTTTATTCAAATTATAAGCAATCTTAGCCTCAACTTCATAAAGACAATTTGTAATTGATTTGGTATCCAAAAGAGGGTTAATATTAGTATTTTCACCCACTCACGCAGAGTTAAAGCAGTACAATATATTGAATTGCCATTCACAACTGACTAAGAAAATATATATCTTACGTTGTGCAAATTTGTTCAAATGTACTTTTTTTAATAAAATATATTTCCTGTCTTGGTTATAATGTCCTTTTTTTCATAAAATATTTTTCCTGATTAGCCTATTTTTTCACTACTCTACGACTTAATTAGTTGGTTGGGTTTTGGCTATTTTTTTTTTCTAATTGGATTCAGTTTAGTGGTGTTTGTGATAGAATTATAACGTGCCATTCATATGATTTTGACTGAGAACTTGATTTGTCATGTGCCCTAGATGAAGACAAAGGATTGGATGTTTTGGCTACAGTTCCGTATTGCCCCTCACATTTTTTTTATTAAAAAATAGTTTCATATACATATTTTATTAAAAAATTGGTGCTTTTTGTTAGTAAAAAATAACCATGGTTTTTTACTTTTGATACATTATCATTTATATAATTTAGGTCTTGGGGGTACAGGGATGGAGCCCCTGTAAAGATCATGCATCACAAATTGATCAGAATAGGGTTTTATTTATTTTTTATTTTTTTGCGGCCAAAGTACTTTATCCCCACCAGTGTGATCATTGCACGGCTTGAATTTTTAATATTTCGTATCAAAATAATTTATACTCCTAATGTTCAATAAAATCCTATTTCATGTGGGGGTCAATACGGAACTGGCCCCGATGTTTTTATCAATTACGGTGTTATTCTCTCAGCCTTAACTTGCCTGAAATGTGAGAGTGAGTGCCTAATACGAAAAGATCAGAAGATATTTAGGTCACCTGAATGCCCTTAATGATTAGTTGTTGTGATATTTTCGTTAGTTTAAATGAAAATGATAAGAGCAAACTTTTCTGGTTAATTTTGAGGTGTTTTGTATGAAACTGCCATCCATTTCCTGTGCAAATAAATAGTTTTCGAGATGATGATATCTCGAAAACTAGTATGTATTTGCACAGGAAACAGATGACAGATTCATGCAAAACACCTCAAAATTGACCAGAAAAGTTTGCTCTCATCATAAAAACAGACTGGGTGTAAAAAAGAATAATTACCCAAAAGAGCCTGAGACTGTCTTGAGTTAATGTTATTCTCGAATTGTTGGTATTCACGAGAACATAAGAACATAAGAAATTTTTATAGTGGGCACACTAGGGCCACTTCAGCCCATCGAGGTGGCTCCACTATGTAAGAACTGCCTGTACATTGGCAACAACCAATTTTTACAAAACTAATTAATTATCAACTTAAAACTAGAGAGAGAATCTCTGGATCCAGAGGATCAAAGTCATAATGGACTAGCTAGGCCAGGCTGAAACTCAAGATAGAATTAATCAGAGTCATTAACAGTTGGCCTTTGATATAAAAATAAGATTCCTGATAAAAATAATTGGTGGCCACCAACGTGTGTCTGGCCACCCCCATTTTTGTAAAAACATCTAATGCTGCACTAGCAAAATCAGGAAAATGGCAATATCTCTTCTTCTGAACATGCTAGAGAGATGGTTTGCATACCAAAAGATGCAGAATTTGATTTAGAACAAATTATTAAGTGTGGTATTTTTTCATAAACCTTTAGTTTTTGAGTTATTTTAGACCTTAGTGACAAAAGAAATTCTAAAATAAGCATGATTTGGCTTTTTGATTACTAACATTGCCCTAAAAGGATGTTGACATGGACATAGTGATCACATGATATGACTTTTCCTTGTTATCTTGCATCCATTATGCTTGATTAAAGAATAGAGGGTGGGGCTGCTTCATGAACTTTTTTTAAACGTAATAAATTGAAAACTTGTTTTTTTTTCAGGTGCCTTTGTTATAAGTTTCCAACTGCAATTTGTCATTGAATTCAACATTTGCAATATAAAGTATGACTTCTACAAGGAAAACAGTTGCTAAAGTACTTGGTGATGTATGTTTTATGCCAGCAGAACAGTTTCCTTTAGGGAAATTGCCTACGTTGAAGCAAGTTATTGAAAGGTGTTTGTGTTTCGGAGACTATAAAACAGATGCTGTACTGAGAGCTACTTCTGAGGAATTGCATAAATTGTGGGTCACATATAATGTTTATCCAATATCAGTAAATGCCATACAGAGCTGACTGAAAACCCAAATAAAGGAATTCAACCACCTTCTGAAGTATGACAAAAAGAAAAGGGGACCTAAATATCATCAAGATCTGGATGATTTTCTGAAAACTGTAAACGTTTTATTTGACATATATCAACATGATCACAAACTGTTGGCAGATACAGAGAAAAAGCACTTACTAAAAATGACAATCTGATTACCAGTTTTATGAGGTAGGTCTGTTGATTGAATTTCAAGTTGTAAATTATTAATTAATATTAATTAATTATCAATTATTAATATTAGCAATTATTAATAATTTGCTACAATTTTTAAAGTGCATTTAATAAGTTAGTAATGATGTTAATGATAAGTAATATTTTAGTATTTTCTCATTTTTGTAAGAATTTCAATTTATATATAGAGACCCATAGATAAAAGATACATTATAGTGTAATGAAATATAATCACTTTGTAGGACCAGAAAACAACTAGGCATGGTTACTGTACCCTGAAAGAAGTCCCAGAAACAGCCACTGACTTAAAATTCAAATCACAGGTTATTCAATCTCAAAAAGCAAAAGAATCAGTTCCTCCTCCTCATCCTCCTCCTCCTGAACCTATGGACATTCCTGAGTTGACAGATAGCGAAGGTTGTAATGATTCATTTGATGCAGACTATGTTCCAGAAGTCTCAACATTACAGAACAGAACTAGATTACGCTCATTAGCTGAAGCATGTGACAGGTATAGTACTGAAAGATAAATCTTTTAATACAGCTTAAAGTGAAATCATTGTGACTAAGAGATTAAGATTACCAATAAATTATTCATTGACAATAGATATGTAAATCTACTTTAAATATACTAACAGATATCAAGTAAGTGATAGAGCAGGAGCGGCTATTGGTTCTGCTACATTGGTGGACTTTGGAGTAATCACCCCAGATAACATACAAAATGTTATTGATAAGTATGTTTTTAATCACTCTAGATATTACATTTCTTAGCTTCTGCTATAAGTTCTAAATCACCAGATTTACTATTATTTTTAATTAGCGTCAAAATTTCTATTTTGTATTTATATTAATTAGTTTCAAACAGAAAACTGACATTTGTATTTTGTATATTTGTATAATGCTAATGCAGTAATGCATGGCCAATATTTTTGAAATACTTTTCAGAAACAAGTTGAGAAGGGAGAGAGCTAAATTGAGAGCTGAAAGGAAGAAGGAAGAAGAAGTGATATTTGAAAAAGTGACTGGCATTGGCTTTGATGGTAGAAAGGATGCTACACTTGCTGTTAACAAAGTAAATGAAAAGTATTATACATCCACAATCCTAGAGGAACATTATGTCATTACTGGAGAGCCAGGTAAATGGAAATGATTGTCATACAGTTATAGGCATTATGCTGTTATATTACTGTACTATAAAGTAATATTTCAATTACTTAAAAAAATTTCTTTTTAAGTGACAACTGTCCAGTTAACTTTATTCCTTCCTTTTTCATTTAATTGTAAAATTAATTACATTTATTTTCAGATGATTTCTACCTCGACCATTTTACCCCGGAGAGTGGCAAAGGCATTGACATTGCTCATGGCATTTATAAGATCATTAAAGGGACAGAACTTGAGGCCAAATTAAACTTAGTTAAAGCAGATGGGACAAATACTAACACAGGACATATGCATGGGTCAATCAGATATTTGGAAATGTTTTTAGGGCAACCTCTTCAGTGGGATATTTGTCTTCTGCATCTAAATGAATTGCCACTTAAGACACATCTTCATAACTTTAGATGGGACAACAAAAAGTCCAGACAAATTTTCTGGCCCTATTGGTTCTCAGCTCAATGGGGATGTGTCAGAATGGAATGTTGTGGACTTCAAATCTATACCTTATCCTGCATTTGTGCTTCTACCAAATGAGGTGGTCAATAATTTATCAACAGACCAATACTATGGATACTGCATCTGCTGGGCAATTATTACTGGTGAAGTGGATGAAGACCTTGCACTCTTAGAAGTTGGCCTGCTAAATCACTCTCGATGGCTCACCTTAGCCTGTAGAATTCTTCGCTTTTATGTTTCACAAAAAAGACCCAGTAAGAACCTCAAAATCATAGTAGAATTCATCATCAAAGTATACTTTCACAGTTAGTTCAATATCAAGGCTAATAAGAGGCTAAGTGATGGGTCAAGAAACCTATTCATTATGATCCAAAGAGTAAATAAATTCCCTGACAGGAAAATTAGAGAAATTTGTTATGACGTATTAAACAATAACAGCTATTTTGCTCATGGTGAAAATATTTTAGTTGGAATGCTGGCTGATGAAGATGAAGAGGTGAGGAGGTGTGCTGTCAATAAAGTTCTGTGTCTGAGGGGAGTTATAGAGGATTTTGATGATGAATCTGGTAGTAGCAATGATTTTGCAGGTGGAATAATTGAAAGTGATGATGAGAATGAAGAGGATCATGAAGGTGGTACTGATGAATATCCTGCTACAGATGAGAATGTTAGGGTCTTTAGAAAGCCAATCATCAATTTCAAAGCTTCTGCATACCACAAGCTGTCTGCTATGTCCCAATGGGAAACTGTTCCACCTGTATTAAAAGAATTCAGTAATGATGAACTGCATGATATCATTAATACTGCATTGAAACTGGATCATGAGTGCCACAGTCAGAATGTTGAAAGGCACATCAAGCTTGTCACTGAAGCATCCTTGGCTGTTGTAGGTCATGAGCATAGAGATGGTCTTATTAGAAACAAAATTAGATCACGTAAATTAATGAAAGATTTTGTGTCCAAAAAATATTTTAAGTTCTAGATTATTATTTATCATGCTAAAATATGACAAAATGACAATTTGTTAATTGTATAATTTAATGTTTGGTGTTTTGGAATGTCAAAAAGCATTTTCAATGAATTTAAAATGGCTGATTTTGATTGATTTTGATTGCTGATTGAAAACCACTAATACATGTCAATTTGCAGCTTGAGAATGTTTTATTGTGTTGACATTCAGTTGAAAGGGGGTCTATGGGCCCAAAAAATTAGTTTTTCTAAAATAACTCAAAAACTAAAGGTTTTATGAAAAAATACCACTCTTAATAATTTGTTCTAAATCAAATTCTGCATCTTTTGGTATGTAAACCATCTCTCTAGCACAGTGGTTCTTAACCAGGGGGGCGCGCCCCCCTAGAAACAGGAATTTCTCTAATTGTATTTGTTATTCTCTTAACGAGAGCATGGGCTAATATTGAGAAGTTATTGAGAATGTTATTTTGATTGAAGGGGGGCGTGGAGGGAAGGACCAATTCCTAGAGGGGGCATGGTAGTAAAAAGGTTAAGAACCACTGCTCTAGCATGTTCAGACGAAGAGATATTGCCATTTTCCTGATTTTGCTAGTGCAGCATTAGATGTTTTTACAAAAATGGGGGTGGCCAGACACACGTTGGTGGCCACCAATTATTTTTTTCAGGAATCTTATTTTTATATCAAAAGCCAACTGTTAGTCACTCTGATAAATTAAAATCAAACAAAAATTATAGTTTCAGCCCGGCCTAGACTGTGTAAGGACAGAGAGTATCCCATAATCCAAGATGCTGCCTCCCTATATCCCACAACACCTGTGTTGAGCTGTGGGATCTATCACCCAAATGCACATAATATATATGAAATAAACTAGTACCATTCATGCAATAAAAATGGGCTTAAACACTATCACCAGATGTCCCTTGCAGACATCAAACTATCCAACCTTCTTTTGAAAGAATCAAGTGTATCTGAAGTCACCACTTCTTCTGTTAGACTGTTCCAAAACTTAATTACTCTGTTTGCAAAACTATATTTTCTTAAATTTGTTCTACATCTTGGCTTAAATAATTTCATACTATGACCTCTAGTCTGATTATTGTGATCTTTAATGAAAAGAGACTCAAAATCTATCTTATCCAACCCTTTTATCATTTTATACACCACTATCATATCACCCCTTAATCTCCTTTTTAATGAGAACATGCTTAGATACGCCAGTCTTTCCTTATATGTCAATTGTCTTAGAGATGGGATCATTCTTGTTGCTCGTTTCTTTACTTTTTCCAGTTTTTCAATATCTTGTATCAAATAGGGACTATTAAATTGAATGCAGTATTCGAGGAGGGGTCTCACATATGAAATGTATAGTTGCTTTATAATATTGGGTGATTTGTATTCAATGTGTGTCTGCATGAGATTGAGTCTAGCATTTGCTTTATTTCTGATTACCGTACAGTGATTTGAGGGTTTAAGTTCATTAGTCATAGTGACACCCAAGTCTTTCTCTTTATCATCAATTTTAATCCAAATTCCATTCATATTGTATTCAAATTCTGGATTTTTTGGCCCAATATGCATAACCTTGCACTTATCAACATTAAATTTCATCTCCCACTTATCTGCCCAGGCTGTTACTCTGTGTAAGTGTTTTTGTATTGTCATTGCTCCGGCTACTGACTTAACATTATGGCCTAATTTTGTATCAGCAGCAAATTTTGAGGTTTTACATGATAGGCCCTTCTCTAGATCATTTATATAGACAACAAAAAGCAGAGGTCCCAGCACAGACCCCTGTGGGACTCCGCTTAATACGGGTCTCCAAGTAGACTTATTTCTATTTAGATGAACTCTGTTTTCTGTTTCTCAGCCATTCTTCTATCCAGTCAGCTATATGACCTCTTATACCATGGGCTCTAACTTTTACCAACAATTTTGCATGAGGAACAGTATTAAATGCCTTTGCAAAATCTAAGTATACTATATTACTGGCTCTTTATTGTCCAAATGCAATAGGAGCCAGACATACAATAGGTGACAAATTTCACTGGTCCACCACAAATAAGCTCCATAGACTTCTTAACACCAAAATGACTAAGTTTGGTTAAGGGAACTGACAAATCTTTGCTATTCAAATAAATATAAGACACATGCTGAATAGGAATATTAGGTCTAGCAGGAGATGTAGGACAATTCAAGGGTGAGTAATAAGGTAGGTTGATTTTCCGCATTTTTTTAGATATTGACTTTGGACAAGTCGAGATAGTCAGGGCTTAATATGATGATAACTGACAAAAAATTTCAGATCCCTAGCTTTAACCTTTTTTGAGGAAACCATTTCAAAAATCGTCAAGAAATCGTACCAAAAATTACCGCATTTTTACAATTTTTGGCCAAAAAAATCATGCTATTTTCATAAAAAAATTACAATTTTATTGAAAAAAAGTAAAAAAAAAACCGGATCAAGTAAAGATAATCCCTCCCAACAGAAAAAGGAGGGACTATCTTTACTTGATCATTTTTTGGGAGGGATCATCTTTACTTGGTAAAGTTGGTAATACCGCTTTACCGCAATACCGCTTTAATTAAAGTCTTTGGATCAAGTAAAGTTAAGCACCCCCAACCCTTTTTTAGTTAGCTTTATAAGGCTAACTAACGAAAATATCACGACAACCTAACCAATCATCAAGGGCGTACAGTTGGCCTAACGATTGGTTAGGTTGTCATGATATTTTCGTTAGTTAGCCTTATAAAGCTAACTAAAAAAGGTTGGGGGTGCTTATCTTTACTTGATCCATTGTAATAAATGAATTTTAATAAATTTTGTTTTCAAATAAATCATTTTTTAAAAAAAGATTCTCTTAATTTTTATCCTTATGTCAGACTGCTTCACTTTACTTTCTGGGAGGGATTATCTTTACTTGGTCATTTTTGGGAGGGATTTGCTTTACTAGTGTGACCTGGGAGGGATTATCTTTACTTGATCCAAAAAAACATGTACAGAGTCAAATAGACACAGTTAGATCCCAAGATCATCATAATTTTCACTGTAAGAGCCCTTAGAAGCAAAGGAAGGCCTCATCTGGCAGGCTTAGGGCTTTGGCCAGAATGTGTTTGTGCCTTGATTCGAGTCCATAAACAGTATGGGAAGCTTCAGACTAACTTTTCCAGACCCTCATTGTGCTTTTCATCACTTTTCACTTTCATTCTAGCTTTTTCCCTGTCCATTTTTGATTTATCAACTACCGTATCATCTGTTTCACATCAAGGCCAGGCTTAAGCAGGTCCATAGCTTGTAAGTCCAGGAGGAAGGCATTAGCAAGACTTGCCCCAAGATTGGAAGAAACATCACCCCTGATCAGTTCCATGGCATATCTGGGGGTTTTCAAAAAGCTGTAACCTCCACTTGGGTGCCTCCTTGGCTTGAACTTTTCAGCTTCACCACCAGATGGCTGAAATGAAAATAAAAAATAAATTACTAAAGCAAAAATGGGGGAAAATAGGGGAAAAAGTAGGGAAAAATATGGGTAAAAATCGACAAAAATGGGCGGAAATAAGAATAAATTACTTAAACGAAAATGGGGGAAAATAGGGGGGAAAATAGGGGGGAAAATGGATAAAAATTCAGGTAAAAAGTTGGCAAAAATGGGGGAAATAGGGACAAAAAGTAGGGATAAATTTGGGTAAAAATGGGATAAGATATAAGAAAAAATATATATTACCTCTCCTGATTCTCCTGAGCTGGATTCAAAAGAAATGTCGGTTCTTTTGCATTATCCTCCCAACACTAATTTTTTTATATAATGTTGGTTTGGTTTTGGTTATGGTACTTTATTTTCCTTCCATTATAAAAAAAATTAGTGTTGGGGTTAGGTTAGGTTAGGTTAGGTTAAAAACAGCCCGCCGTAGGCATTAGCTGGCTTCAAGTTAGGTTAGGTTAAGAATATTTATTCATATAACTAATGATGCGTTTTGCTAACATACTTTATTTTCTTTCCATTATAAAAAAAAATTAGTGTTGGAAGGATAATGCAAAAGTACTGAAATATCTTGTGAAGGTGTGGAGGCAAAAGTGGCCAAATCCACTTCCTGCTGCTGTTGAATCTGGCTCTGTAATCTTTCTGCTTCAGCTGCAGCCCTCTGGTCTCTCTTGACAGCAGCTTTATCCACAGATCCCAGCTGGAAAGAGCCCTTGGGTCCTATTTTGGCCCTCTGATCTCTCAAGTATTCCCTCTCCTCTACTGGAACCTGAAATATTAAAGTATATTAAATAGCGGATCTAAAATAAGAGATAAAATCCCCCGGTATTACCGGGGGGGGGGGAGATTACAGGAGGAAAATGTCGATATTTTTCAATCACAACCATTGAATTTCCTTCCATTTAAAAGACACCTAATTGCACTAAGTTAGGCCAATTAAAAGTTAAAAAAATAATAGCATTACCTTCTTACTGGGAGGACAAGTGCAGATTATGTGCTGTGTTTAACAATTTTCTTTCTTGCACTTCACAGCATTGTCATCACAGGGATGAACAGGTAGCTTACAGGTGCAAGCAGAAATGTCAAAAAGTTTATCCAGCTTTTCCTCCAGATTCTGTTCTTAGACTGTAGAAAGAGATTTCCTGTTTATCTCTTTGCTTTCTTGAAGCACACTTTATCCACCAATTTCACTACATAATATTCCTCGTACAGGGGCAGCCGCGGGTTCACTGCCTGCCAGATCTCAATCACATCCTTTGCTATCATTTTAGCAATATCATAGTCTTTCAAGTCTGGGTGGTTGTTTTGGAGGAAATAACTGTACTGAATAACTTGGCGGAGGGTAGGAGGCTCTGTTTTATCCAAAGGGGAAGGCTGGCCACTGAATTTTTTGGTACTATCACTTCGAGTTAACACTGCAGACTTCCATTTTTTACCCATTTTGTGAAATATCTGAAAATAAACAATTAAATGAACGCATAAAAAACTTAATTTAATACACATTTTATAGGTAAATATCATTAAAAAAAACAAAATAATACACTAATAAACATCTATAATGCATTTACAATAAGTTTCAAGCATCGTTTTATTAAAAAAAACGAATTTTAATTGATTATTTTGATGAAATAAAGTCCGATATTTTGTTTGTTTACATTGCGTGAATGCCACGACGCAATTGCATGCGTAAAATTCGGCAATTTTACAACTTAAAAATAATTAACAATCCTCAAAAAATACAATCATTTTCATAAATATGAGTTGATGCAATGTTTTTTATACATTAATACCTTTCTATCTAGACTAGTCCAAGATCACAGCTCCAAAATCAACCTATCCTAGCTGAGTAAAGACTAAATAGTTCCTGAGTATCTAATCTTTGAGCAACTTCGTTGGAACTTGTTTTGCAAAAAGAAGTGATAGCATGGTTAGTTTGCTTAATG
Organism: Bathynomus jamesi; assembly: GCA_023014485.1. Lineage (NCBI taxonomy): Eukaryota > Metazoa > Arthropoda > Malacostraca > Isopoda > Cirolanidae > Bathynomus > Bathynomus jamesi. The sequence continues at coordinate 288,226 of JAJOZX010003264.1, forward strand.
ATCTTACTCAAATCCATCAAGTCATCACTGCGAGCCAACTCAAGGGTCTTGGAATCATCCACTCGTAACCTTTTAGTACTTTTAGAAGTTAAAAGTTAAAAGTTAAAAGTTAGAGCCCATGGTATAAGAGGTCATATAGCTGATTGGATAGAAGAATGGCTGAGAAATAGAAAACAGAGTTCATCTAAATGGAAATAAGTCTACTTGGAGACCCGTATTGAGCGGAGTCCCACAGGGGTCTGTTCTGGGACCTCTGCTTTTTGTTGTCTATATAAATGATCTAGAGAAGGGCCTATCATGTAAAACCTCAAAATTTGCTGATGATACAAAATTAGGCCATAATGTTAAGTCAGTAGCAGGAGCAATGACAATACAAAAAGACTTAGACAGAGTAACAGCCTGGGCAGATAAGTGGGAGATGAAATTTAATGTTGATAAGTGCAAGGTTATGCATATTGGGCCAAAAAATCCAGAATTTGAATACAATATGAATGGAATTTGGATTAAAAATGATGATAAAGAGAAAGACTTGGGTGTCACTGTGACAAATGAACTTAAACCCTCAAATCACTGTATGGTAATCAGAAATAAAGCAAATGCTAGACTCAATCTCATGCAGACACACATTGAATACAAATCACCCAATATTATAAAGCAACTATACATTTCATATGTGAGACCCCTCCTCGAATACTGCATTCAATTTAATAGTCCCTATTTGATACAAGATATTGAAAAACTGGAAAAAGTACAGAAACGAGCAACAAGAATGATCCCATCTCTAAGACAATTGACATATAAGGAAAGACTGGCATATCTAAGCATGTTCTCATTAAAAAGGAGGAGGTTAAGGGGTGATATGATAGAGGTGTATAAAATGATAAAAGGGTTGGATAAGATAGATTTTGAGTCTCTTTTCATTAAAGATCACAATAATCAGACTAGAGGTCATAGTATGAAATTATTTAAGCCAAGATGTAGAACAAATTTAAGAAAACATAGCTTTACAAACAGAGTAATTAAGTTTTGGAACAGTCTGACAGAAGAAGTGGTGACTTCAGATACGCTTGATTCTTTCAAAAGAAGGTTGGATAGTTTGATGTCTGCAAGGGACATCTGGTGATGGTGTTTAAGCCCATTTTTATTGCATGAATGGTACTAGTTTATTTCATATATATTATGTGCATTTGGGTGATAGATCCCACAGCTCAACACAGGTGTTGTGGGATATAGGGAGGCAGCATCTTGGGTTAGGGGATACTCTCTGCCCTTACACACCCTATTTAAAGAGATTCCTCTGCCGAGCGGTGCCCCCCATAGTACTGTGAGGCAGGGCCGTAGCTAGGGTTTAGAAATTAGTGAGGTCCAGATTTTTTTCGAGCGCGGCGGGACGAGCAAAATTCAGACCAAAATGACATCTACAAACACAACCCAAGCTATACACTAAACACAAAACTCTTGTCTATAATAAAAGCCCTCTAATGTTTAATACACGCTCGATGCTCCCTCTTTTCAAAAGAAAAGCGGTAATATGCGTTTCATACACGGAGAATGGTTCAGTCTCTTTTTTTTTTTTTAGGAAATAATTACCGAGGTCTGGACCTCGGTGACCTCATAGGTAGTTACAGCCATGCTGTGAGGTATTGAAAAACTCATGATCTTCACTTGCCCCACAAACACATTTAAATGGGAGACCCAAAATGGGTGCACACACATTTCTACATTACTGTACAGTCTTTACAACCACACCTACACTTTTCCTCTTAAGTATATATATTGTAATGTATATGGATGTAAATTGTGACTTGGTCCGCAATTGATATGGACCGTGACTTATTTTTGGTTGGCATGGTACTGGTATTGATGGGTACCATAATGAAATTGACTGGATTCTTTGGATCTGATATATTTGCATGTCAGTTATAAATTGATATAGTGTGTAACATATTTGTGGATAGTAGTCTATTATGACTTTGATCCTCTGGATCCAGAGATTCTATCTTTAGTTTTAAATTGATAATTAATTAGTTTTAAATTGATACTTAATTAGTTTTGTAAAAATTGGTTATTGCCAATGTACAGGCAGTTTTTACATAGTGGAGCCACCTCGATGGGCCGAAGTGGCCCCTAGTATGCCCACTATAAAAATTTCTTATGTTATTATGTTCTTATGTTCTTACTCCTTTACTCATGATTCGATGGAAAATTTAGTAAAGTAAACATAACCTAAGGGTAGGGTATAGGGTACCCTATAGGATAGGGTATAGGGCACACTAAGGCCAGGCCTAGCACAATAAGATGGGCTAGGCCACAGTCATCACCAAAAACAAACCCTAGCTAAGATCTTTTAACAAACAAGTACAGGAAACATTGGAATGATCTGCAATCACTGGTGGTGATCGGACGTGTTGGCTGTGCTCTAGCGAATTGACTTTTGCGCTTCTTTATTAATATTATTACCTTTCCTGCACGTTGGTAACAAGTGAGGTGTTGAAAAATTTTTCCAGGGCTGCAGTTGAGATTGATCCTGCATTTTGGAATTGTTTTTTGACTGGTATAAGATCACTCTGGTGTTACCTGTACTTGTTTGTACAGGCCTAGCTTAGCTTCTTCTGATAGCCTAGCCTAACCATAAGGTAAGACTCCCACTTGACCTAACCTGAGTAACTATTTTGATATAACTTGATAGTATCAAAGTTGGTGAGTCAACAAAAAATTTTTAAGCCTAGGACCTAACTTAGGAACATGCCTACCCTACAAAAATGGGTTTTTACCGTGACTGTAGAGTTTGTAAAAAGGAAGTTAAGAGTAAAGATAGGGCTATTGCATATGATAGCTGTGATGACTGGTATCACATAAGCTGCAAAGGCCTTACAAATGATATATATAAAGGTATAAATGCTGCTTCTAAGCTTAATGTCAACTTGATGTGGTTTTGTGACAAGTGTAGTACTGTAATAAAAAATTTTAATAAGTCCAGAGGGTCTATTAGTGAGGGAGAGGCTAGACCAACTTATAGAGATACTGCAGTTGAGCCTAAATCTAATGAAGTAGCAGTTCAAGTAAACTTAAATGTCCCTATACCTCATAGTGAGCCCAGGCCTAGATATACTCAGATAATTGCTGAAAATGATGAGTGGACTAAACCTAGGAAAACTTGGAAAGCTAGAATTCAAGAGCCAAGGAAAAGTGTCCTTATAGAACTAACTAATCAGTTTCATACTTTCTCGCTGGTCCAGGATCAAGATGAGAAAGCTGAAGAAAGTAGGCCGATAAACCAAAATGTTAGCAATAATAATCCAGACTCGTATAAACCCAGGCACTCTAAAGCTATAGGTGTGTTTGAACCAGCATCCATTATAGGTGACTCTCAAGTGAGGGGCCTAGGATCTAAATTACCTAGAGGTAGCATAGCTTACTATTATCCAGGTGCAGGGATAAATAGAATTAGTAATAAAATTATAGAAAAAGGATCTGGTATTGACCTAACTGTACCAAAGAACATGGTTATACATGTAGGTGGAAATGATATAAAGGGTAAGCACTCCGAAGAAATCATGGAGTCATATAAACAGCTATTAACAAAGTTAAAGGAATGGAGACCTAACCTTAAAACATCTATCACAGGTATAATTCCCAGGATACATGAGAATAATAAGTGGTACTCACAAGCATTATATATAAATAGTAGGCTTAAGACACTATGTCAAAGCATGGAAATTACATATATCAAATTGTGGAATAAATTTTACAAAAAAAGAGAGTTCTATAACAGAGATGGAATTCACCTTAGTAGTAAAGGAACTGATTTACTATCAAAGATTGTATCATATAATTGACCAAAAACTAAAGGAATAGGCCAAATTAGTACAAATACCAATACTCTTGATAACAATAAACTAATAAAAAATATAATCAAAACTCAAAAGAAAAAGGTCAACAAAGAAAGTAAAAGAGATGCAAATAATATACCATCACAGAACAAGAACCAGACTAAATTACAAGCAAAATATTCCAAGGGTTCTTTGTCATTTTTCTATGTAAATGCAAGAAGTATCCGAGATAAAATAAATGAATTCAAGGCATACATAGGTATTGAAAATCCTGATGTTATGATTGTTACTGAAACTTGGACAAAATTCAGTACGATACCAAATAGTCTATTTAGTGAAAGAGATAATACCATTACTTATGAAATTGATGGCTATGAACTTTTTTAGGTGCTCTTCCAATACGTGCTCTACCGTAAAATGTACATTCTAATATGTGCTAACCAGGGTTGGCAAAAAAAACACTTTTTTGAAAAAGCCCATCCCAGGTGGGGGTTTTTGGTTTTTTTTACCTAAAACCCGAAAAAACCTGGGTAAAATTGGGTTTTTTCATATGTCCATATGGTAGTTCATATTAGACCTACCTATTCTTATTTTTATAATAATACTGTACTGTACCATACACTATTAATATAACATTTGTCTTGTTTTTAGCAAAAAGGTTGCCTTCCAGGCAATTAAGCATAAAAAGTTATTATTTTCTCAGATTGAGCTTCACAACAAAATTTGGAAAGCATGGACCAATTTGAACTAAATTTGGTATGGTAAATTATCCTATTTGTTAGGCTATACTTCCTATGGAAGACAGGCCCCTGTGTCTTCTGCTGGAAGTAGATGAATTACAGCTCCCAAAGGGAACTTAATTCAGCTAGTTATATCTATTTAATTCATATTACTGAATATTTTTTTTATTTCACAGTTAAATAAAACAAACTGGCAACAGCATATTTATCTTTACTGCTAGCCTACAGAATTAGTCTGTTCGAAGTTATAACTGCATTAAATAATGCCAAAGACCTTTGGATCAGGAAGAAAATCAGGGCATGAATGGAGTGAAGTCAATATTATTGATGGGACTAGTAAAGTTAGATGCAAACCATTGCAATAATGAAATAAGTAATAAAATAGAGCGAACAAAAATGCATTTAATGAAATGTTTGAAACACATGGAATCAAGAAACAAGACTGACAATACTGCCAGTACATCATCTTCATACTGCCATGACATAGACCTCTCAGATGATCCAGACTCATCCTCATCACCACTGATATAATTACAGATGAAAAAAAGAAAAATTCAAAAGAAAGTAAGCGATTTTGGCATGACAACAACAACTTTGCAGAAAAATGTCATTGATAACAAAATAGCCAAATTCTTTTATGCAAATAATATTCCATTTCTATGTGCAGAGTTTAAGTATTTTATTGAAATGATAGAGACTCTAAGACCAGGCTACACTCCACCTTCCCGTCAAAATTTGTCTGGTCCACTTTTAAATACAATCCATGAAGAAGTAGAAAATTCCTTGAAGACGCAGTTGACTGAAGAATCAGGATGTATAACACCCTGATTGGCTGATGTCTACACTCTATAACCTGCTACCTCACCCAAAGAGTTATACCTGTAGGTCTATTTGTTGACTCATGTTTGCTTGCTTTGCATGTAAAATCATTATAGGTGCCTATATGACAATTTTTAAAAATAATTGCATATGCACTTCTTAAGTTTCATGAAAAAACCCACAAGTGGGTAAAATAGTGGGTTTTTCAAGTGGGTTTAAAAAAAAAAATAAAAAATGGGTGGTTTTTTTCGGGCTGGGCCCACTAGTGCCAACCCTGGACTGCTAACTAACGAAAATATCATGACCTAACCTAACCAATCGTTAGGTCAATTGTACGCCCTTGATGATTGGTTAGGTTAGGTCATGATATTTTCGTTAGTTAGCACATATTGGAATGTAAATTTTACGGTAGAGCACGTATTGGAAGAGCACCCTTTTTTATTATGAACGTAAATATTCAGAGGGTGGTGGAGTATTTATTTATGCCAAGACAAATCTGAATCCAGTTGAAGTTACCTCCGTTAAAGAGGAAATAGTTGAATCTGTATGGATAGATATTGGGCATAAAAATGCCAGGAAAATCAGGATAGGGGGTATTTATAGACCACCTGAGGGATGTTCAGTTGGAGGAATCCCCAAAAGTAGAGAAGAAAATAAGTATGTAGAAAATAAACTTATTGATGAAATAAATAAAGCAATGACAAGCAATATTATTATTGTTGGAGATTTCAATTATAGGCATATAGACTGGGAAATATTACAAACACCAGAAAGTAATGAGAGATTCTTAGACTGTATAATTGAGAATGGTTTAACCCAGTTAGTAAAGGAGCCAACCAGGGCCGATGCCATTCTAGATTTAATTCTAACAAATAATCCTGATACCTTCCAGGATATCTTGGTTTCAGAAACACTAGGTTCAGGTGATCATTGTATCCTTCGGTTTAATATTGTTTGTAATTCAAGACCTAGTGAAAATAAAATAGAAGTTCCAGATTTTAAAAGAGGAAATATAAATGGACTAGTAAATGATCTGTGTCTAATAAATTGGACAGATATTCTACAGCCTGAACAGACAGTAACTAGTATGTGGGAAAAATTTAAAAGTATAATAATGAACATACAAAGGAAGCATATCCCACAGTGTAAAATCAGAACTGGAAAAAATAAAAAACAACCTTGGATAAAAAGTTCTGCAATGTAAAAAGAGCAATCAGAGAAAAAACAAGAGCATTTCATAAATTCAAAAGAACTAAAAATGGCACAGACTCCGAAATATATAAAAGTAAAAGAAGCATTTGCAAGAAAGTAATCAGAGATAGCAAACATGACCTGGAAAAAAGCCTAGCCAAGAATTCAAAAAACAATCCTAAGAAGTTTTTCAGTCACTTCAATTTGAAAAGTAGAGTGAAAAAGAAAATTGGCCCCCTCCATATAGATGATAAAACTATAGATGATGATCTTGAAATAACTGAAGAACTAAACAAATACTTCTCATCAGTATTCACAAATGAAAATTTAAATAATATTCCTGATATTATACTACCAGGACAAGATAGAGAAATAAATGAATTAAGGATAACAAAACTAGATATCCTAAAAGCAATAGATAAATTAAAAATGGAAAAATCTCCAGGGCCAGATGAAATGCATCCAATAGTCATAAAAGCTGCCAAAAAGAATATAGCACAGGCACTAGAAATTATTTTTAATAAATCATTGATATGTACCGAAATTCCAGAGGATTGGAAGAAAGCAAATGTGGCTCCAATCTTTAAAAAAGGAAATAGAAACTTGGCAAAAAACTACAGACCCATCAGCCTCACCTCCATTATTTGCAAATTACTCGAAAGTATCATTAGAAGTAAAGTTACCGAGTTCCTTGAAGAGTGCAACCTTATAAATGATAGCCAGCATGGCTTTCGAAATGGAAGGTCCTGTCTAACCAACTTGATTGAATTTTATGATGGAGTCCTATTGCATTTGGACAATAAAGAGCCAGTAGATATAGTATACTTAGATTTTGCAAAGGCATTTGATACTGTTCCTCATGCAAGATTGTTGGTAAAAGTTAGAGCCCATGGTATAAGAGGTCATATAGCTGATTGGATAGAAGAATTGCTGAGAAATAGAAAACAGAGAGTTCATCTAAATGGAAATAAGTCTACTTGGAGACCCGTATTGAGCGGAGTCCCACAGCGGTCTGTTCTGGGACCTCTGCTTTTTGTTGTCTATATAAATGATCTAGAGAAGGGCCTATCATGTAAAACCTCAAAATTTGCTGATGATACAAAATTAGGCCACAATGTTAAGTCAGTAGCAGGAGCAATGACAATACAAAAACACTTACACAGAGTAACAGCCTGGGCAGATAAGTGGGAGATGAAATTTAATGTTGATAAGTGCAAGGTTATGCATATTAGGCCAAAAAATCCAGAATTTGAATACAATATGAATGGAATTTGGATTAAAATTGATGATAAAGAGAAAGACTTGGGTGTCACTGTGACAAATGAACTTAAACCCTCAAATCACTGTATGGTAATCAGAAATAAAGCAAATGCTAGACTCAATCTCATGCAGACACACATTGAATACAAATCACCCAATATTATAAAGCAACTATACATTTCATATGTGAGACCCCTCCTCGAATACTGCATTCAATTTAATAGTCCCTATTTGATACAAGATATTGAAAAACTGGAAAAAGTACAGAAACGAGCAACAAGAATGATCCCATCTCTAAGACAATTGACATATAAGGAAAGACTGGCGTATCTAAGCATGTTCTCATTAAAAAGGAGGTTAAGGGGTGATATGACAGAGGTGTATAAAATGATAAAAGGGTTGGATAAGATAGATTTTGAGTCTCTTTTCATTAAAGATCACAATAATCAGACTAGAGGTCATAGTATGAAATTATTTAAGCCAAGCTGTAGAACAAATTTAAGAAAACAGTTTTACAAACAGAATAATTAAGTTTTGGAACAGTCTGACAAAAGAAGTGGTGACTTCAGATACGCTTCATTCTTTCAAAAGAAGGTTGGATAGTTTGATGTCTGCAAGGGACATCTGGTGATAGTGTTTAAGCCAGGGTCGTGGAGTCGGTCCAAAATTTTCCGACTCCGACTCCACACATTGTAAAAATTCGACTCCAACTCCACACATTGTAAAAAATCTAAAAATCCGACTCCGACTCCTCACATTTTAAATATACAACTCCGACTCCTCTAGTGTTTCACTCTATAATTATCATAATAATAAGACATTTCATCACCACCACACTAAGTGTGAAATTTTATATTTTATATTTAAATAAATATTAATTGTATATTCTGAAAATGTAAAAAAAAAATATTAAAAAAACTTAATCTAGGGGCTATCAATGAATAAGGTTTATTGACCAAAAAAACTAAATAACCTAAATGTTAGTATTTAGGATTTAGAAATTAAGGGTGACACAGGACACAGAAATTGGAGTCGGAGTTGGAAGTTTTTTACCGACTCCGACTCCGCCCTGAAACGTGCGACTCCACGACTCCGACTCCACAACCCTGGTTTAAGCCCATTTTTATTGCATGAATGGTACTAGTTTATTTCATATATATTATGTGCATTTGGGTAATAGATCCCACAGCTCAACACAGGTGTTGTGGGATATAGGGAGGCAGCATCTTGGGTTAGGGGGATACTCTCTGTCCTTACACATTCTATTTAAAGAGATTCCTCTGCCGAGTGGTGCCCCCCATAGTACTGTGAGGTATTGAAAAACTCATGATCTTCACTTGCCCCACAAACACCTTTAAATGGGAGACCCAAAATGGGTGCACACACATTTCTACATTACTGTACAGTAGGGTGGTCCTTGCTTAGGGGGTGAAATTTCAAGTTGAACATTTTTCAGCTCCCACCCACGGAAATCGTTCGAATGGTTGAGAAAACTCTCTAGGTGATTTATTTTTTTAATCGGACAACATTTACCCCTCCCTCATTGAGCATTACCATTAAGCTAATTTTTTTACTTTCAAGTAAATGTTACATAATTTGTAATGTTTGTTTTTTCATTCTTTCCAGATTTTCAGTGGTTGGATAACTAATGTGTGTAAAACTGTAAATTCTAATGATTATAATTTAAACTGAATAACTCCCTTAACCATAAGTCAAGCTACCCGTCAGTGGTTGGATAACTAATGTGTGTAAAACTGTAAATTCTAATGATTATAATTTAAACTGAATAGTGAATAACTCCTTCAACCTTTAAGTAGATAACCTGGATCATGGCAGCGAAGCTGCGCTACCTGATTGCCCCGCAGGAATCGATCGCCGGGTCACAACTTCCTTCGCAAAAAGAGGTCTTGGCCCTAACGGTCTACAGGATCGACGTCCAGAAGAAGTCACTTCGAGAGGCCACCAACCAGGTCGTCAAGCTCGTCACCGAGGTGTGGTCCAAGGCGCGAATCCCCCTCCGCCGGAAGGACCACATCATCACCAAGATTGAGAAGCTCCACAAGGAGTTCAACGATGTGAAGAGGAACAAGGGGCGAGCTGGCGCTCAAGCGAAGCGGGAGGACGAGTTCAGCGAGCGGATGATGAACCTGTTCGACGTCGCTGCCACTAACGCCATGGAGCTGCTCAAGAACGAGGAGGACAAGGCGTTCCTCCTCGCTCAGCGCGAACCCCGTCGGCGCGGCAAGCTGGGGTCCGTCGACTCGACGCTAGCCGCTGTTGATGCCCGCGCATCTCAATGCCAAGGGGAAGAAGACCGACGGAGGCAGCGAGCCGAGGAAGAAGCGACGACATCTACGGCCCGAGTGGAGCTCGAGTGGTCTTCGTCCTCTTCCAGTGGTGCCGCAAGCGCAGCGGAGAGCGACGACCATGGAGAAGGGAGCCCTCGGGCTCCGAAGCGCTCCAGGCGGGGCACGACGAACATCGTTGAGGCGGCTGTGGCGTCGTCGCTGGATCGCACGAAGGTGACCGACCGAGGAGCTGTCTACGTCCTGACAGAGGTTGCCCGGTCGCTTGGGCACGACGTCGCAGAGCTCAATATCAACCGCAGCTCCATCCGCCGACACCGGCGCAGGCACCGCTCCAGGCTCAACGTGGTGCTCAAGGAAGAGCTGAGGGCCGGCAAGCTCATGCAGGACTTGATGAGCAAGGAGCAAGTCAATCGGCTTCCCATCTTGGTCTCCGGTAATGGCGCGGTGCAGCTCCTGGAAGTCCCGAAGTTGCCGAGTGGAACGGGCTCTGAGATGGCCAAGGCCGTCCTCAATGCGTTGGAGGAGTGGGAGCTCACTGAGCAAGTGAGTGGCTTGTCATTCGATACCACCGCCTCGAACACCGGCCGGAACAATGGAGCGTGCGTCCTCATTGAGCAACACCTCGCGAAAGACTTGCTCTACTTCGCATGCCGCCATCATGTGCTGGAGCTCCTCGTCGGTGCGGCGTTCACGGCTGTGATGGGCCCCACGTCCGGTCCTGACGTGACCCTCTTCAAGCGTTTTCATGAGCGCTGGGATTTCCTGGACAGAAGCCAGTACGAGTCCTGCGCTGTGCACCCCAATGTCGCTCCTCTGCTCACCACTGTCGACACAGAGTGGTTTGAGAAGGCGATAGTCGAGCGCAAGGACCTGCGCGACGATTACCGTGAGCTGCTCGAGCTCACCCTCCTCTTCGTCGGTCACGTCCCCCCGCAAGGAGTGTGTTTCCGAGCTCCCGGGCTGATTCACCACGCCCGCTGGATGGCGAAGGCAATCTACGCCTTGAAGGTCTGGATGTTCCAACAGCAGTTCAAACTCACGGCGAGGGAGGAGAGTGGCCTCCGGAGCATCTGCATCTTCGTCTGTCGGGTCTATGCCAAGGCGTGGACGGAGGCTCCAATCGCCGCAACTGCCCCCCGAAATGATTTCGCCCTCCTCAAGGACCTGCTGGCCTACTCTGACATCAGCCCTGCGGTGGCCAAGGCGGCGCTGACCAAGTTCCAGAACCACCTCTGGTACCTGTCGGAGGAGCTGGTGGTGCTGGCGCTGTTCGATCCGGGGATCGCCATCGATCAGAAGAGGAAGATCATCGCCTCTCTCCACGACCGGGTCGGTGAGGAGTCCCCGGCGAAGCGGCCCATGCTGCCAAACCGAGTACTCGCCGGGCTTCAGTTGGAAGACCTGGCATCGTCCAACACACAAGGTTTCTTCGAGAAACTTCGACTGGAGGACAGCTTCCTCGAGGTCGACCCGGAGACCTGGCCGAAGCGGGAAGACTTCAAGACAGCGGCGGCACGTGTGGGAGGGCTCGCCATAATCAATGACCATGCCGAGCGAGGAGTTGCCCTCGTCCAAGAGTACAACCGGACGCTGACCCACGACGAGGAGCAACTCCAGTTCCTCCTGCAAGTCGTCGCTCGCCACCGCTGCCAGTTTCCGGACTCTCGGAAGCGAACCCTACAGACCCAGGATCGCTAACCGGGCAACAACGGCAACAACTCCGGGGGTAAAAGTTCAAGGTCGATGAGGGAGGGGTAAACGTTGTCCGATTTAATAAAAAATTCAACTAGAGAGTTTTCTCAACCATTCGAATGATTTCCGGGGGTGGGAGCTGAAACTTCCCAACTTTGAATTTTAAGGACCACCCTACTGTACAGTCTTTACAGCCACACCTACACTTTTCCTCTTAAGTATATATATTGTAATGTATATGGATGTAAATTGTGACTTGGTCCGCAATTGATATGGACCGTGACTTATTTTTGGTTGGCATGGTACTGGTATTGATGGGTACCATAATGAAATTGACTGGATTCTTTGGATCTGATATATTTGCATGTCAGTTATAAATAGATATAGTGTGTAACATATTTGTGGATAGTAGCCTATTATGACTTTGATCCTCTGGATCCAGAGACTCTCACTTTAGTTTTAAATTGATAATTAATTAGTTTTAAATTGATACTTAATTAGTTCTGTAAAAATTGGTTATTGCCAATGTACAGGCAGTTTTTACATAGTGGAGCCACCTCGATGGGCCGAAGTGGCCCCTGGTGTGCCCACTATAAAAATTTCTTATGTTCTTATACCAGTCAAAAAACAATTCCAAAATGCAAGATCAATCTCAACTACAGCCACGAAAAGATTGGGTCAATCCCAGAATAGGCACCTGATGTACCTCAATCCCAGATGAAGCACCTGTGTTCAACCTCAATCCCAGAATAGGCACCTGATGTACCTCAATCCCAGATGAAGCACCTGTGTTCAACCTCAATCCCAGAATAGGCACCTTGCAAGGAATTAAATAAAAAAAACCTGATGATTACAAAATTTATTGTTTATACAAAGTTTATTACAAATGTAATAAAGGCAAAGTTATAAAAGGTTTAAAGTGGTTTAATGAATAAAGAAAAATTTTAGATATTATAAATTCCTGCAATATGAGCCTGAATGTTTCTGAATCCATCTGAAGCAAATCTATCTTGCCACATAAATTGGTATAGATATACAGTGGAACCTTGCTTAACGAGTGCCTTGTATAACGAGAAATTCGTATAACGAGCCAAAAGAATGGGGGAAAATTACCTTGCATAACGAGCGACACTTTGCTTAACGAGCAAAATATTTCGTCAAAATTTAAAGCGTAGACAAAAACAAATGTCTCTAGACAGTTTCCTCGTGAAAAAGGATCCAAAAGAAAGTGAAAGTGCCTCTAAAAAATTTAAAGCTAGTGACTGTGAGCTCGTCGAGAATGTTATTGCATTGAACAAAGACGATTCTCCTCCTTCCCCTCAATAACCCTCTCCTCCTCCCCTGTCTCTTCATTTCCTTTGCGTGCGTCAGGAGCACCTTCTCTCTTCGTAAGTTATTTATAAATTTCACCGTTTACTAATTATTTACATTCTCTTTTGGGTTAATTTTTATTAATAATCTTTTCATTTCATGCAATAATAATTTAAAAAACGCCTTTAAATATCATTATAAATATTATTTTAAGTATTTTTTAAGCATGGAACGCATTATCATATTTTACATTGATTCCTATGGAAAAAATTGCCTTGCTTAACGAGCATTTTGCATAACGAGCACAGTTCGGGAACGAATTATGCTCGTTAAGCAAGGTTCCTCTGTAGATATAGGTTAGAGTTGATTTTTTTCAAATATTGATAAAAACAATGAAATTATATCTCTAAAAACTGTTTATATTTTTTTCTCCTCAATCCCAGATTAAGCACCTGTGTTTTGCCTCAATCCCAGATTAAGCACCTAAAAATGATTTCAGGTGCCTATTCTGGGATTGATCCAAAAGATTTTTCAACACCACACTCCTGGTTTCAGAAATAAAGAATTTGAACTTTTTGTTAATTAACAAGCAATTCTAGTCACGATGACTATTACAAAGGTTCACCAAAAACTCTCAGGTGGAGCTTGTTTAACTCAAGAACATAAGAACATAAAATTTTTTTATAGTGGGCACACTAGGGGCCACTTCGGCCCATCGAGGTGGCTCCACTATGTAAAAACTGCCTGTACATTGGCAATAACCAATTTTTACAGAACTAATTAAGTATCAAATTAAAACTAATTAATTATCAATTTAAAACTAAAGATAGAATCTCTGGATCCAGAGGATCAAAGTCATAATAGGCTACTATCCACAAATATGTTACACACTATATCTATTTATAACTGACATGCAAATATATCAGATCCAAAGAATCCAGTCAATTTCATTATGGTACCCATCAATACCAGTACCATGCCAACCAAAAATAAGTCACGGTCCATATCAATTGCGGACCAAGTCACAACTTACATCCATATACATTACAATATATATACTTAAGAGAAGTGTAGGTGTGGCTGTAAAGACTGTACAGTAATGTAGAAATGTGTGTGCACCCATTTTGGGTCTCCCATTTAAAGGTGTTTGTGGGGCAAGTGAAGATCATGAGTTTTTCAATACCTCACAGTACTATGGGGGGCACCACTCGGCAGAGGAATCTCTTTAAATAGGGGGTGTAAGGACAGAGAGTATCCCCTAACCCAAGATGCTGCCTCCCTATATCCCACAACACCTGTGTTGAGCTGTGGGATCTATCACCCAAATGCACATAATATATATGAAATAAACTAGTACCATTCATGCAATAAAAATGGGCTTAAACACCATCACCAGATGTCCCTTGCAGACATCAAACTATCCAACCTTCTTTTGAAAGAATCAAGTGTATCTGAAGTCACCACTTCTTCTGTTAGACTGTTCCAAAACTTAATTAGGATCATATGTAGAATTTGGACCCCTACCAAGGTTGGGGTCCGAATTCTACATTAGCGGAAGGTTGGGGTCTATATTCTCCATTTGGCTTGTTTAAGCTACTCTTTAACTATTTGAGTTTCTACATTTGCCTTAACATCCAAGGCCATGTTTAAGCTACGCTTTAACTATTCAAGTCAGTTTTAGCCGAACCATTGTAGTGACAACAAGCTTGATCCCACTTATTATTTGTGAAAAGTTATTGGTAAATCCATGGATAGATCAATTTTCCAAGATGATGTGTGTCCTCTGATATCAACTGAAGACACTTTAATGATCATTAACTGGATGAAACAGAATCGCCTTCTTGCAAGTGATCTGAAGTGTAGCAGCTGTGATCAAATTATGAACTGGACTAAACATTCCTCAGCTAAAGACAAATTTGCATGGAAATGCCAAAATAAGGACTGCACCAAATACAAAACTAGAATATCCATACGTTCTAAATCCTTTTTTGCTAATTCAAATCTACCTCTAAAGACATGGATATTCGCCATTTATCTTTGGAGTGAAAGAACCAGTCAAAAAAATGCCATGAGTAAGCTTAATGTTTCAGAAAAAACTATTGTGGATATATATAATTTTGGTAATTATATAGAAAACGGCGCAACCCGAAGTATGATGTAAAAAACATTTTATTAGGTCAATTTTGATGTGCTGAAGCCAAATCTGTTAACCATTTGGTGTGCAAATGCTTCAAATTAGAGTAAATGTTATTTATATTTTACTCTTATTTTGAAGCATTTGCCTAAAAAATGGCTAACAAATTAGGCTTAAGCACATGAAAACTAACCTAACCTAAGAGTAAAATAATAAAATCATTTTGCTAGATATTTATTTTTACACAACATCCCTAGTGATCAGAGACCATTTTTTCCTCAAAGCTGCGGCAAAGTTGTATCCTCCCAATGTTTAAGTTAAAGGTAAGGGGTCATTCTCTGTCAGATCAACCAAAAAAAATTGAAATTAACACCCTCATCTCTCATATTTTGCTGAAATTTGGTTTATAGGGAGTTTGTGAGCCCTGAATCCATTTCTGAAATTATAAGGTCAATCCAACCAACGGTTCAAGAGATATGACCTCGGGCAATTTGAGGTCACTCGCGAGGTTACTAACATTTGGCGAGCCATAACTTGGGTAATAATTGTCATAATTATATAAAAGTATATATATTTAGAATCAGAAAATGACAAGGAATCCAAATATGCAAGTTTTAGAACTCTAGGTTAAAAAATAAAAAAGTTACACTGTAACCAAAATTTGAGGTCACGATTTGACCTCTGGGGTATCAAATGAGAATTTTTTTTTTAAATGTAAAAAATGAAGGCATAGGCATTGGCTATTAGAATCAGCAAAAAAAAGTTTGTTTATGTTAGTATTTTTCATGTAACTAACATATAAGTGAACACCATATTCATAAGTTGTGCGTCAATTCTACCTATTTTTTCACACTTAAGCTCATAATTTGACCTATAGAAATTAAAATTACATTTTTTATAGATAAAAAAACAAAGTCAGAGTTCTTGACTAATAGAAACAATCATAAAAAGTTTGTTTATGTTGGTACTTTTCATGTAACTAACTTATAAGTGAACACCATATTTATAAATTGCTTGTCATTTCAAGGAATTTTTATATCTTAGCTATCAATTTGACCTCAAGCTCCAAGAATTTAATAAAAATTGTATTTCACTGCTAATCTACACTGGCAATAATAGTTATAATAGTGAAAGGGGAAGACTAAGCTCACATGTAGCCTAAACAAACCTGTTGAAACATGTTGCTACTTGTCTAAGTGCAGAATCAACACAGATAGTTGCAAAATTCCTTGTCTACAGGTTAGTACAGTTCCAGCCAGCACTGTGGGTGGCTGGTGGGTATGGTGTTTTAATGAGCCTCAGAGACTATCAAGGCCTAAAATATTAAGTGTGTATAGCTATATATTTTCTAAAAAATATATATTACCTAATTGTAAATCCTATATCTTTACAGATCAAAATACAATGGTTCGGCACTTGAAATACTGCCAGGACCCTATTCAAAAACACAAGAAACGCATAACAATCAATCTTAGAAAAGTGACTGATGTACTTGTTGTTGTTGTTGTTGTTGTTGTTTAGCCGATCAGCCCACCCTGATCGAGCAAGCCGGCGGCACGCAGGTAACCGATCGCCCTCTCCGGAGTGGACCAGAGGTTCCGCGCACTCGTGATGTTGTGTTGTGTTCGTTGTTGTGCTAGAGCGGTACAGTCCGTCATAATGTGTTCAATTGTTTGTGGTGTGTCTTGGCACAGGTGGCAGGTGTCGTCTATGGAGTTGTCTAGTCTGTGTTTATATGTCCATAAGTTGGGGTGATGTCCACATCGGAATCGTGCTAAGTTAACTCGATCCGATCTGCTCAGGCTGATCTCTGACCTGTTAATGGCCGGCGGCTTCGCACCTAGGACCGCATTCGGACCGAGTCGTGTCAGTGCTTTGTGGGTTAGGTGTGTGTATGTGTTTTCTGTACTGTGTGATGTCTGTGGGGCGTGGTATGGAATGGAGTATTTGGTTATAATGTCTCTCTAGTGTTACCTTAATGGTGCGAGGTGTTGGTGCATGATTGTACATGTAGTGGCAAGGGTGTTGTGGGTTAGTTGTCGCTGCTGCCATGAATTGTGTTCCCCTCATGTCTAAATGTTCCCTAACTTTTAGTATTTTTGTTTCTGTGTGCAGGTGTTCTATTGGTGTTGTTTGAGTGCATCCTGTAATGATACGAAGTGCGTTGTTTTGTATTGTTTGTAAGGTGTTTATGTGTGTGTTTGAGATAATGGGTGCCCAGCATGGGCTAGCATAGTCCATAACTGAGCAAATATATTGTTTGTAGATGAGTGATGTTGTTTCCTGCTGGTGTCCAAAGTTTGTGCCTGTTAGTACCCTAAGCATGTTAAGTCTTGACGTACATTTGTTTTTAATGTCCTGAATGTGGTTTGCAAAAGATAATGATGTGTTGTATGTGACACCTAGTATTTTGGTTCTGTGAGTGTGTGGAATGTTGATGTTGTTTAGTGTAAGTTGTGGAATTACCTGGTGTTCTTTTGTGTTGCTTGTAAGCAAGGTGATGGTTGATTTTGTTGGCGCTACTTTGAGTCTATTGTGTGTGAGCCAGTCTTGTATACTGTTTATGTATGTTTGTAGGTTATTTGTAGCGGTGTCGATGTTGTTGTGGGTGGATGTTAGAGTGATATCATCTGCATATGATGATAAGGTAAGCTTGTTATCTATGGGTGTTGGAATGTCATGCATGTATAAGTTGAAGAGTGTTGGTGAGAGAACAGAGCCTTGAGGGACCCAGTTCGGAAAAAGCTTGTTTTTGGATGACTTGCCATTAAATGTGACATGTGAGTATCTTCCTGAGAGATAGTTGCTCAGCCACCTTTTGGTGTTATTGTGCATGTTTGTGTTGAGTATTTTGTTTATGAGAGGGAAGCGTGGGATAGCATCAAATGCTTTACTAATGTCTATTGTTGCTAATAGTGTACGTTGAGCTGGTCTTCTAGAGTTGATGCCATCCATGATGTGCTGCGTCAGGTTAGTGAGTAATGTCGTGGTTGAGTGGTGAGGTCTGAATCCATGTTGAGTAGGCGATAGTGGTATGTGTGGGTTGGTGATTTGTAAGATTAGTCTTTCTGTTACTTTGGAAGGTGTGCATAGTAAAGTAATGGGTCTATAGGAAGCTGGTTCTGTTGGATTTTTGTTTGGTTTGAGTAGTGTAATAATTTTACCTTGTTTCCATATGTCAGGAATAATACAGTGTTGGTATGAATATGTGCTGATATTTGTGAGAGCTAGTATTCCTTGTGGGCCCAAGTGTTTAAGGTGTATGTTAGATATGTTGTCTGGTCCAGTAGCCTTCAAATTTTTAATGTTTTTGATGATCTTGGTGGTCTGGTCTGTATTGAAGGGTGTAATGGTCGTGTCGAGTCTGTAGGTTTTCTTGTGTCTGGCTGTTTGTTTGTCTGCGTGTTTCTGGTTGTTGTCTCTGTTTAAGTGACTTATCTTTGCGTAGTGATTAACTAGAATGTTAGCTTGTTGTGTGTATGTTGGGATATTATTTTGGCTGCGACAGATAGCCGCGTGTGAGGTGTGAATGCCGCTGTTAGAGTGGGTAATGCTGTTTATAGTCTTGTATAGCCTGTATGTATCTGTGGAGTGGTTTAGTGTTGTTATGAATTCCCTGAATGTTTCTGTTTGTTTTTCTTTGAGTTTGTTGTTTATTTCTGTGTTGAGCTGTTGTATCTGCTGCTTTATGGCTTCTGTGTGTGGTGTTTGTGTGTTATGTTTGAGGTTGTTACGTTGCCTTATGAGGTGGGCTATTTCTGATGTACTTGTTGAAAAATGTGCTGGAAGAGTGAAAAAAGACTCATTGTTGTGTGTGAACTGCTGGACACTGATAATGAAAAACCCCACTATACTTAGTACCACTGAAAACAACGAGTCTGAGCAGGATTCAAATGAATCGTCTACTATCAGTGGCTTGAGTAACATCTCTTCAATTCAAGATCTGGACAATGACAGTGATTGCTTGATAAAGGAAAATCCTTCAACTTCAGTTGAACCAGTTCTAGCATTTCTGGACCAAACACCAGTTAAAAAAAGTAAGTAATAAATTAATATAATAACTTATACTTTACTACAAGGTCTGTTTGATCTACTATATAGCCAATTATATAGCATTTAAGGTACTATAATTAATATTTAATTACTAATATTCAGGTGTGTGAAACCTTTTTTTCTGTTCTTTTCAGAAGGGCTGTCATTAAGCCAGAAAAAGCGCAAGGCTCGTGGTAAGCTATCATCTGCTCAGAAACACCTGAAGGAGAGGCTAACGGGTCATTCCATGTCAACTCAGCCACAAAATGGCACTTTTTGCACTCACCCCTTTCAATTTTGCTCATACTTGGCACAATAGCAGATATACATGCCAAACTTAAATTCCCAAATTATTAGAGCTGACTGACCTTTGGTTACTGAGATACAAGGTCACAAAGTTGTGACATTTTGACCTTTTTTGCGTTAAATGACTATTTTTCAAAATGGTGTAACTAAACAACTATTAAAGCTAGAGCATTGATTTTGGTCTCATTTTAAAGCTCTTTAGTAGCCCCTTGTTTATTGTCTCTTGTTAAATATCTCTACTGTGAAAAATAAAAAAATCCCTTCAAAAGTTGACCTTTGACCTTGAATAAAAAAAAAATACCTTCTCCTAAAAAATTCAATTTTTTTTCATTAATACCTTGAGTCATGTACAACAAAATCCCAAGAAGCTGTAAGTGGCTGATAACTAGTTCAATGTATAAAAAATAAATGAAGTTGGCATCATTCTTCAATTTTAGATTTTTTTTGTCAGTTCATTTATTTAAAAGTTCTGTCCTGATATAGTCAGTGAAGACTTAGTTCAACTTAACATTATTAGTTCAAAAACCTTTTTGTGACCTGTGCCAAAAGAAGTCTTTTAAAAGACAACCAGGGTTAAACCCCTCGACAGCCCCAAATCTACTGGAGTAGCGCTGATCCAAAGGCCCAACTAGTATATAAGTACTGTCAACTTTACAGAGTTGACTCCTGACTTCAAGTTAAAGTTAATTTATTTTTACTAAATACATGTATAAAAATTTATTTAATAATTCATTAATTGTTCATTGTTTTCTTTTCAGGATTTTCTTTGTGCTTTTGTGATTTCAGAGTACAAACATGGAACATTTAAAACTGAAACAGAAGTGTGCTGATCCTTTGCTGCGTCACAAAGGTCAGTGTCGAAAGAAGAGTTTGAGAATTGTACCACAGGAACTTGTAAATAAGTTTCCCAATCTGCACTTAACACTACATCACAGACTTTGTAAGCAGTGTAGAGAACATCTTGAGTCCTTGCCTGAGAAAGGAATAGGCACTTTGAATTCAGACATAAATGATGATTCTTCTTGTAGTAGTGAACCACCTGAAGATCTTGAGAAAATTGAAAATGTTGACAATAGTGATGCATCAACTTCAGAGCAAAACCATGAGATGTGTACTTTGAATGCTTCTTTTGTTTCAATTGGTGAATCACCCATAAAAAAGAGAAAGCTTGTAGAGCAAAAGTCATATGGAGCTAAAAAACTAAGCAAGGTGACAGAGACAGTTAAGAAGAGAATGGAAACAGTTGCAGGAAAAGAGATTTCTGACTCACAATTTAAGGAGCCATCTGGAGATGTAGACTGTTTAGAAATAATAAATCAACTCAAGGAAAAATTCAAAAATGAAAATACTAAAAGAAGTGATAAAATAAAAATCCTCACTGTATTGCCCAAAAGTTGGAGCATTAGGAAAATTGCTTCAGAATTTAACACAACAAGGCATACAGCATTTATTGCTAAAAAAATAGTTGAAGAAAAAGGTGTCCTTTCAGACCCAAATCCAAAGGTGGGAAAAGAATTAAACAGGATACTGTTGATGCTATTAAAGCATTTTATCTTTCAGAAGACATCAGTAGAACAATGCCAGGAAAGAAAGACTATTGTAGTATCATTGACAATGAAAGAGGAAGGATACATTTGCAAAAGCATCTTTTACTTTGCAATTTAAAAGAAGCCTATCATATTTTCAAAGAAAGAAATCCTTTGGTTAAGGTGGGATTCAGTAAATTTGCAGAATTGCGTCCAAAGCAGTGTGTTATTGCTGGAGCAACAGGAACTCACTCAGTATGTGTCTGTACAATTCATCAGAATGCCAAACTTATGTTTGTAGGAGCTGAATTAGAAAACTAACTGCAAATGATGACACACCTATTAAGAATGTACGTCATTGTGCTGCCTTTATGGAATGCAATCCTGCCTCACAGAAATGCTGCCTCAGACAATGTGAACAATGTGGAGATCCATCAGATTTAAAAAACAGACTACTGGACATATTTACAAACAACTTCATTGATATCATAAATTTTAAAAAGTGGACCAATACAGATCGGTCAAATCTTGAATCAGTAGAACTGAATACAGATGAATATATTGACCAATTCTGTAACCAACTGAAAGAATACCAGATACATGACTTCAAGACAAAGATGCAAGCAACTTATTACCGTGAAACAAAAATGTCTTTGAAAGATGGTGAGGTCCTTGCTGTGTGTGATTTTGCTGAAAATTATTCCTTTATTCTTCAAGATGAGGTTCAGAGCTTTCACTGGAACAATGAGATGGCTACTCTACATCCATTTGTTATTTACTATAAAAAGGAAGATGAGATTGCTCACCTTAGCTTTGTTATTATTTCAGAGTGTAACATCCATAACACAGTTGCTGTACATTTGTTTCAAAAGCATCTGATAAAATTCCTAAAAGATAATATCTCATCCATCGGTTCCATCCACAAAATAATTTACTTTTCAGATGGGTGTGCAGGACAGTATACGAACTGCAAAAACTTTTTGAATCTTTGCCATCACAGAGATGATTTTGGAATTGAGGCAGAATGGAATTTTTTTGCAACAAGTCATGGAAAGGGACCCTGTGATGGTGTTGGAGGCACAGTTAAGAGATTAGCTGCAAAAGCTAGTCTACAACGACCTTATGATGAACAGATCCTTACTGCAGAACAGTTATATACATTTGCAAGTGAAAATATTGTAAATATAAAATGTCATTTTTCAACCAATAAAGAGCATGAAGAGGAAAGCCAACTTCTCCAAGACACTCAACTGCAAGGACTATTGCTGGTACACAGAAATTACACCATTTACAGCCAGTTTCATTGACTTCTCTTAAGGTTAAACATTATTCATTATCAGATTATTCAAATATTGAGAAAGTTACTGAAAAGGAAGAAGTTGTGACTGAGGAGAAAATACATGGTTTTGTTACCATATTCAGACACAAGTTGAGGCATCTACTACTAATGGATGAACATACAGGATTTGCAAAGAAGTTACTTTGAAGGCATCCAAAGCTTTGGCAGATCTACAGCACAGAAAGGTAAGAATTCAAAATTAAAATGGTCATGTAACTATATATACACTGCATACATTTTAAGTTGTGATAAATGGAAATCAATGAGCACTATACCTATACATATTGTATGTACATTTTAATATGTTACTTGTATTTGTTAATTAGGTAGCTATCTAGGTATACATTAAAAATTGTTTTCTCTTCTAGAAATCACAATAAATTGGGTGGCCCACAAGAATCTTGTCAACTACTGAAAACCATGCACAACATACAGGTGAGGTGGGTAAAGAACAAATATTTAAAAATAAGTATTTGCTTGTTTGTAGAAGGCTGCAGATAGTATGTAGATATGGGTTGTATTTGTAAGAGATTGAGCTGACCTTAGACAAAAATGGTTACTGACATACAAGGTCACAAAGTCATGACTTTTTGACAATTTTTGTATAAAATTACTTTTTTCAAATGTTGCTTGAATTCATTATTTTTTATACATTGAACTAGTTATCAGCCACTTACAGCTTCTTGGGATTTTGTTGTACATGACTCAAGGTATTAATGTAAAAAAATTGAATTTTTTAGGAGAAGGTATTTTTTTTTTATTCAAGGTCAAAGGTCAACTTTTGAAGGGATTTTTTTATTTTTCACAGTAGAGATATTTAACAAGAGACAATAAACAAGGGGCTACTAAAGAGCTTTAAAATGAGATCAAAATCAATGCTCTAGCTTTAATAGTTTTTTAGTTACACCATTTTGAAAATAGTCATTTAACGCAAAAAAGGTCAAAATGTCACAACTTTGTGACCTTGTATCTCAGTAACCAAAGGTCAGTCAGCTCTAATAATTTGGGAATTTAAGTTTGGCATGTATATGGGTCATTCTCTGTCAGATCAACCAGTGCCTAACACCCTCATCTCTCAGATTTTGCTGAAATTTGGTTTATAGGGAGTTTGTGGGCCCTGAATCCATTTCTGAAATTATAAGGTCAATCCAACCAACGGTTCAAGAGATGTGACCTCGGGAAATTTGAGGTCACTTGCGAGGTCACTAACATTTGGCGACCCATAACTTGGGTAATAATGGTCACAATTATATAAAAGTATATATACAGTATTTAGAATCAGAAAACGACAAGGAATCCAAATATGCAAGTTTTAGAACTCTAGGTTGAAAAATAAAAACGTTACACAGTAACCAAAATTTGAGGTCACGATTTGACCTCTGGGGTATCAAATGAGAATTTTTTTTTTAAATGTAAAAAATGAAGGCATAGGCATTGGCTATTAGAATCAGCAAAAAAAAGTTTGTTTATGTTAGTATTTTTCATGTAACTAACATATAAGTGAACACCATATTCATAAGTTGTGCGTCAATTCTACCTATTTTTTCACACTTAAGCTCATAATTTGACCTATAGAAATTAAAATTACATTTTTTTATAGATATAAAAACAAAGGCAAAAAATGTAAAATTGTATTTCACTGCTAATCTACACTGGCAATAATAGTTATAATAGTGAAAGGGGAAGACCTACTTAGAGGATTCATGTGCTAGCCTAATACAATTTTTGCATGCTCGATGCTCTCATCAATTTCTTTTTGTGGAAAAATGTATTGAATTCTGCTGCCTCCTCTTAGGGTAGGACAACTCATTACAGTTAATATATGATGTCCTGGCACTACACATGAATCCTTGTTTGATGGATAATAATATGCACTTGATCCTGATGACCCAGAGGGATGTAGAAAGTTCACAGTGAAATCATCAAACTCTTCACAATATTCCTCCACAATTCCATACCAAACTTGCATGTCATAAATGCAGCCAACATACTCTCCTGGTTTGACACATTTTAGGTTACCAAGCATTGCAGGTTCATTAGTAAAATGACTTTTCCTTATTCTTTTCTTTTCTCCAATGCCACTTGAAATGGGATACACCATCAGTTCTTCCTTGTTTAGGGGAACAAATCTATGATATTTCTGAGTTCCAGGAATAGCCCTACTATCTTGAATCGATGTTCCAACCGTTCTTCTGCATCTTTCAAATCAGCTGTAGTTACAAAGAAAAATTTATCTTCTTGCTCAAGTTTTCTTCACAAAACTGAAACACGTGTTCTGGTGTAAGAATTTGCCTCTCTGTAGTTCTCTGCAAACTGGCACGAGCAGTAGCTCTTTTCACTGTTCCTCCAATCCCATCACATGCATTTTAGCCATGGGATGTAGCAAAGAAGTGCCATTCACAAGACAGACCAAAATCCTCTTCATGGTAACAGAGATTTGTGAAGTTGTATCTGTTCTTATATTGGCCAGCACATCCATCTGAGAAATAGTGCACCTTCTTCAATTGTGGGCATCTGAATTTAACATATGTCATAAGCTTCAATATGAATGAGTAAACCATTATAGTGTTGTGTTTTAGTGATGCAGATAAGAAACAGACACTAAAATGGCTAAGTTCCTGGTCTGCAGATGATCTATAATAGATGACAAAAGGGTGAACTGTACACTGTGAATTGTCCCAGTGAAACCCTTGGGCAGCATCCTGGACAATGAAAGAATAATTCTCAGAGAAATCACCTACTATAACTACCTCGCTCTGAGGTGGTAGTGTTTCTTTCAACTGCTTGAAGTACTGTGATTGTTGCTGAGCAACAAAGTGATGACGAACCATGCGGGATATTTTCATGCTTAGGGATGATAAGTATTCATGAAGTGGCTCCACCTTATCAACCATTGTACAACGGTCAACAGTCACCCATTGCTTGTAAGATATTTCATTTGGAGCTGATTTCACACTGTCAAGTAACTCAAGAAAATCCAGGACACCCTCTTCTCTTGGGCAATCATTGCAAAGTTGCATCATGCAAGTCTCTCTTTCTGTACTGCAGACACTGTAATCCATAAGATCCTTCTATGAAAGACCTCTTTCTCCCAATGCAGCCAGCTGCAATTTTGGATTTTGATGGTATGTGCAGACACAGACAGAATGAGTCCCACCACTACCAGCAAGCACACAATATGATGGCCGTAATTTTGCAAATGTGGAAAATCCTATTTTGGGATTCTTTTCATCATTTTTATATAGTTCAAACATCTCTCTTAAATTCCCGAGGACCAATCATTTTTGCACCTTCATTGCACCTTCAGCACTGATAACTTTCACGCAATCCTTTTGGCCAGGACACATACGACTAACCTCTTCTGACTCATAGAATCTTCTAACTATATCTTTGTGTTCTTCAGATATCACTTTTCCTTTGCTCATTAGTGGAATCTTCGGAAGGATTCCATGTTCTGATTTAAGTGAACGGCTTCTTTTCACCATGTATGTTGTAGTTTGAAAGAAACTAGCTGTTTTTTCAATTGTGTATGGTGAGAGTGTCAATATTTGTAGTTTGTGATGGTGACATTTGCTCTCCAGGAATGACTGTTTCAATTCATTCATTAATTTGTCTAGATGTTTTTCAGATTTAGTTTCAGGTTTTGAAGTATCACTTACCTCCTCGGTAATTTGAACACCATAACTGAGTTCTAGCCTCTCCTTCAGGTGTTTCTGAGCAGATGATAGCTTACCACGAGCCTTGCGCTTTTTATGGCTTAATGACAGCCCTTCTGAAAAGAACAGAAAAAAAGGTTTCACACACCTGAATATTAGTAATTAAATATTAATTATAGTACCTTAAATGCTATATAATTGGCTATACAGTAGATCAAACAGACCTTGTAGTAAAGTATAAATTATTATATTAATTTATTACTTACTTTTTTTAACTGGTGTTTGGTCCAGAAATGCTAGAACTGGTTCAACTGAAGTTGAAGGATTTTCCTTTATCAAGCAATCACTGTCATTGTCCAGATCTTGAATTGAAGAGATGTTACTCAAGCCACTGATAGTAGATGATTCATTTGAATCCTGCTCAGACTCGTTGTTTTTCAGTGGTACTAAGTATAGTGGGGTTTTTCATTATCAGTGTCCAGCAGTTCACACACAACAATGAGTCTTTTTTCACTCTTCCAGCACATTTTTCAACAAGTACATCAGTCACTTTTCTAAGATTGATTGTTATGCGTTTCTTGTGTTTTTGAATAGGGTCCTGGCAGTATTTCAAGTGCCGAACCATTGTATTTTGATCTGTAAAGATATAGGATTTACAATTAGGTAATATATATTTTTTAGAAAATATATAGCTATACACACTTAATATTTTAGGCCTTGATAGTCTCTGAGGCTCATTAAAACACCATACCCACCAGCCACCCACAGTGCTGGCTGGAACTGTACTAACCTGTAGACAAGGAATTTTGCAACTATCTGTGTTGATTCTGCACTTAGACAAGTAGCAACATGTTTCAACAGGTTTGTTTAGGCTACATGTGAGCTTAGTCTTCCCCTTTCACTATTATAACTATTATTGCCAGTGTAGATTAGCAGTGAAATACAATTTTTATTAAATTCTTGGAGCTTGAGGTCAAATTGATAGCTAAGATATAAAAATTCCTTGAAATGACAAGCAATTTATAAATATGGTGTTCACTTATAAGTTAGTTACATGAAAAGTACCAACATAAACAAACTTTTTATGATTGTTTCTATTAGTCAAGAACTCTGACTTTGTTTTTTATATCTATAAAAAATGTAATTTTAATTTCTATAGGTCAAATTATGAGCTTAAGTGTGAAAAAATAGGTAGAATTGACGCACAACTTATGAATATGGTGTTCACTTATATGTTAGTTACATGAAAAATACTAACATAAACAAACTTTTTTTTGCTGATTCTAATAGCCAATGCCTATGCCTTCATTTTTTACATTTAAAAAAAAAATTCTCATTTGATACCCCAGAGGTCAAATCGTGACCTCAAATTTTGGTTACAGTGTAACTTTTTTATTTTTCAACCTAGAGTTCTAAAACTTGCATATTTGGATTCCTTGTTGTTTTCTGATTCTAAATATATATAACTTTTATATAATTATGACAATTATTACCCAAGTTATGGCTCGCCAAATGTTAGTAACCTCGCGAGTGACCTCAAATTGCCCGAGGTCATATCTCTTGAACCGTTGGTCAGATTGACCTTATAATTTCAGAAATGGATTCAGGGCTCACAAACTCCCTATAAACCAAATTTCAGCAAAATATGAGAGATGAGGGTGTTAATTTCAATTTTTTTTGGTTGATCTGACAGAGAATGACCCATATCTGCTATTGTGCCAAGTATGAGCAAAATTGAAAGGGGTGTGTGTTTTAGGTGGCTGACTTGACATGGAATGACCCGAACTCAGTTATGGTGTTCAAATTACCGAGGAGGTAAGTGATACTTCAAAACCTGAAACTAAATCTGAAAAACATCTAGACAAATTAATGAATGAATTGAAACAGTCATTCCTGGAGAGCAAATGTCACCATCACAAACTACAAATATTGACACTCTCACCATACACAATTGAAAAAACAGCTAGTTTCTTTCAAACTACAACATACATGGTGAAAAGAAGCCGTTCACTTAAATCAGAACATGGAATCCTTCCGAAGATTCCACTAATGAGCAAAGGAAAAGTGATATCTGAAGAACACAAAGATATAGTTAGAAGATTCTATGAGTCAGAAGAGGTTAGTCGTATGTGTCCTGGCCAAAAGGATTGCGTGAAAGTTATCAGTGCTGAAGGTGCAATGAAGGTGCAAAAACGATTGGTCCTCGGGAATTTAAGAGAGATGTTTGAACTATATAAAAATGATGAAAAGAATCCCAAAATAGGATTTTCCACATTTGCAAAATTACGGCCATCATATTGTGTGCTTGCCGGTAGTGGTGGGACTCATTCTGTCTGTGTCTGCACATACCATCAAAATCCAAAATTGCAGCTGGCTGCATTGGGAGAAAGAGGTCTTTCATAGAAGGATCTTATGGATTACAGTGTCTGCAGTACAGAAAGAGAGACTTGCATGATGCAACTTTGCAATGATTGCCCAAGAGAAGAGGGTGTCCTGGATTTTCTTGAGTTACTTGACAGTGTGAAATCAGCTCCAAATGAAATATCTTACAAGCAATGGGTGACTGTTGACCGTTGTACAATGGTTGATAAGGTGGAGCCACTTCATGAATACTTATCATCCCTAAGCATGAAAATATCCTGCATGGTTCGTCATCACTTTGTTGCTCAGCAACAATCACAGTACTTCAAGCAGTTGAAAGAAACACTACCACCTCAGAGCGAGGTAGTTATAGTAGGTGATTTCTCTGAGAATTATTCTTTCATTGTCCAGGATGCTGCCCAAGGGTTTCACTGGGACAATTCACAGTGTACAGTTCACCCTTGTCATCTATTATAGATCATCTGCAGACCAGGAACTTAGCCATTTTAGTGTCTGTTTCTTATCTGCATCACTAAAACACAACACTATAATGGTTTACTCATTCATATTGAAACTTATGACATATGTTAAATTCAGATGCCCACAATTGAAGAAGGTGCACTATTTCTCAGATGGATGTGCTGGCCAATATAAGAACAGATACAACTTCACAAATCTCTGTTACCATGAAGAGGATTTTGGTCTATCTTGTGAATGGCACTTCTTTGCTACATCCCATGGCAAAAATGCATGTGATGGGATTGGAGGAACAGTGAAAAGAGCTACTGCTCGTGCCAGTTTGCAGAGAACTACAGAGAGGCAAATTCTTACACCAGAACACATGTTTCAGTTTTGTGAAGAAAACTTGAGCAAGAAGATAAATTTTTTCTTTGTAACTACAGCTGATTTGAAAGATGCAGAAGAACGGTTGGAACATCGATTCAAGGATAGTAGGGCTATTCCTGGAACTCAGAAATATCATAGATTTGTTCCCCTAAACAAGGAAGAACTGATGGTGTATCCCATTTCAAGTGGCATTGGGAGAAAAGAAAAGAATAAGGAAAAGTCATTTTACTAATGAACCTGCAATGCTTGGTAACCTAAAATGTGTCAAACCAGGAGAGTATGTTGGCTGCATTTATGACATGCAAGTTTGGTATGGAATTGTGGAGGAATATTGTGAAGAGTTTGATGATTTCACTGTGAACTTTCTACATCCCTCTGGGTCATCAGGATCAAGTGCATATTATTATCCATCAAACAAGGATTCATGTGCAGTGCCAGGACATCATATATTAACTGTAATGAGTTGTCTACCCTAAGAGGAGGCAGCAGAATTCAATACATTTTTCCACAAAAAGAAATTGATGAGAGCATCGAGCATGCAAAAATTGTATTAGGCTAGCACATGAATCCTCTAGGTAGGTCTTCCCCTTTCACTATTATAACTATTATTGCCAGTGTAGATTAGCAGTGAAATACAATTTTACATTTTTTGCCTTTGTTTTTATATCTATAAAAAAATGTAATTTTAATTTTTATAGGTCAAATTATGAGCTTAAGTGTGAAAAAATAGGTAGAATTGACGCACAACTTATGAATATGGTGTTCACTTATATGTTAGTTACATGAAAAATACTAACAAACAAACTTTTTTTTGCTGATTCTAATAGCCAATGCCTATGCCTTCATTTTTTACATTTAAAAAAAAAATTCTCATTTGATACCCCAGAGGTCAAATTGTGACTTCAAATTTTGGTTACAGTGTAACTTTTTTATTTTTCAACCTAGAGTTCTAAAACTTGCATATTTGGATTCCTTGTTGTTTTCTGATTCTAAATATATATACTTTTATATAATTGTGACCATTATTACCCAAGTTATGGGTCGCCAAATGTTAGTGACCTCGCAAGTGACCTCAAATTTCCCGAGGTCATATCTCTTGAACCGTTGGTCGGATTGACCTTATAATTTCAGAAATGGATTCAGGGCCCACAAACTCCCTATAAACCAAATTTCAGCAAAATCTGAGAGATGAGGGTGTTAGGCACTGGTTGATCTGACAGAGAATGACCCTAAGTTGATTTGATTATTTTACTCTTAGGTTAGGTTAGGTTAGGTTAGTTTTCATGGGCTTAAGCCTAATTTGTTAGCCATTTTTTAGGCAAATGCTTCAAAATAAGAGTAAAATATAAATAACATTTACTCTAATTTGAAGCATTTGCACACCAAATGGTTAACAGATTTGGCTTCAGCACATCGAAATTGACCTAATAAAATGTTTTTTACATCATACTTCGGGTTGCACCATTTTCTATATAATTACCATAATTTTTTCCAAGAAGTGTGTTCAAAATACTTTGAAGATAATCCAATACAACTTGGTGGTCCTGGCATTGTTGTAGAAATAGACGAGTCATGTTTTTCACACAAGCCCAAGTACCATCGCGGGAGAGCTCTGAGCACATCATTATGGGTTTTTGGTCTGGTTGACACAAGTACTAAACCTGCTGTAGGATATATGGAGATTGTGGATAAGAGAAATGCAGATACGTTACTACCAATTATTCAAAAAGTAGTAAAACCTGGAACTACAATTCACAGTGATGAATGGAAGGCTTACAGGCGCATTCAACAAGATCTTGGATTTACTCACAGGACTGTGAATCATTCGCTTTGTTTTGTTGACATAAATACTCTAGTACACACACACAAACTATTGAAAGCTATTGGAATCGGCAAAAAAGTTTTATTAAATCAATGCATGGATGTAGGAGATCACACTTAAATTCATACTTAGACGAATTTTTGTGGCATGAAAGACACATAAACAATACGTTTTTCCAATTTTGTGATACCATTTTTTCACAATATCCTTTTAATTTTAAACTTTCACTTAATAAGATTGGATCAAATGTAGAATTCGGACCCCAGCCTTCTTTTGTTAGCTTTATAAGGCTAACTAATGAAAATATCATGACCTAACCTAACCAATCGTCAAGGGCGTACAGTTAACCTAACGATTGGTTAGGTTAGGTTGTGATATTTTCGTTAGTTAGCCTTATAAAGCTAACTAAAGAAGGCTGGGGTCCGAATTCTACATTTGATATAAGATTTTACAATTGTGTGATTTTAACAGGGTTGTGGAGTCAGAGTTGGAGAGTCGCACGTTTCAGGGCGGAGTCGGAGTCGGTAAAAAACTTCCGACTCCGACTCCAATTTCTGTGTCCTGTGTCACCCTTAATTTCTAAATCCTAAATACTAACATTTAGGTTATTTAGTTTTTTTGGTCAATAAACCTTATTCATTGATAGCCCCTAGATTAAGTTTTTTAATATTTTTTTTTTACATTTTCAGAATATACAATTAATATTTATTTAAATATAAAATATAAAATATAAAATATAAAATTTCACACTTAGTGTGGTGGTGATGAAATGTCTTATTATTATGATAATTATAGAGTGAAACACTAGAGGAGTCAGAGTCGTATATTTAAAATATGAGGAGTCGGAGTCAGATTTTTAGATTTTTTACAATGTGTGGAGTCGGAGTCGGAGTCAAATTTTTACAATGTGTGGAGTCGGAGTCGGAAAATTTTGGACCGACTCCACAACCCTGGATTTTAATAGTTTTTATTTGTGATAATAATAATAAAATTTTCTATGAACCTTTAAATTGTTTATTGATGTCCTTATACGATTCGTTTGGGGTCTGGCTTCTATAATCTATACATTAGGGGAAAGTTGGGGTCTGGATTCTACATTAGGGGAAAGTTGGGGTCTGGATTCTACATTAGGGGAAAGTTGGGGTCTGGATTCTACATTAGGGGAAAGTTGGGGTCCAAATTCTACATATGATCCCTTAATTACTCTGTTTGTAAAACTATGTTTTCTTAAATTTGTTCTACATCTTGGCTTAAATAATTTCATACTATGACCTCTAGTCTGATTATTGTGATCTTTAATGAAGAGAGACTCAAAATCTATCTTATCCAACCCTTTTATCATTTTATACACCTCTATCATATCACCCCTTAACCTCCTCCTTTTTAATGAGAACATGCTTAGATACGCCAGTCTTTCCTTATATATCAATTGTCTTAGAGATGGGATCATTCTTGTTGCTCGTTTCTGTACTTTTTCCAGTTTTTCAATATCTTGTATCAAATAGGGACTATTAAATTGAATGCAGTATTCAAGGAGGGGTCTCACATATGAAATGTATAGTTGCTTTATAATATTGGGTGATTTGTATTCAATGTGTGTCTGCATGAGATTGAGTCTAGCATTTGCTTTATTTCTGATTACCATACAGTGATTTGAGGGTTTAAGTTCATTTGTCACAGTGACACCCAAGTCTTTCTCTTTATCATCATTTTTAATCCAAATTCCATTCATATTGTATTCAAATTCTGGATTTTTTGGCCCAATATGCATAACCTTGCACTTATCAACATTAAATTTCATCTCCCACTTATTTGCCCAAGCTGTTACTCTGTCTAAGTCTTTTTGTATTGTCATTGCTCCTGCTACTGACTTAACATTATGGCCTAATTTTGTATCATCAGCAAATTTTGAGGTTTTACATGATAGGCCCTTCTCTAGATCATTTATATAGACAACAAAAAGCAGGTCCCAGAACAGACCCCTGTGGGACTCCGCTCAATACGGGTCTCCAAGTAGACTTATTTCCATTTAGATGCAATTAAGTCTGCGTTATAGCCTATGCCTCACTGGCATTTTCTAAGCCCCAACGAGCATATTCAGTAATATAACGAGAATTGGCCGCTATCCGTTGGGGAGTCAAAACTTTTAGAGCTTTTTGTATGGGGTTCCTTTCACTTTAAACACTGACCACCAAGCTCTCCAGTATTTACACAACATGAGGTAGGTCAGCCATAGACTTGCTAGAACTCTAGATCTAGCTCATTTTTATTTTGAATTGAGGTATACTCCAGGTAAGGATAATCTAGCAGCAGATGCCCTTTCGACCGAACATTGCCACACTATTGAACAAACTGATAGTGGAATTCCAGAAACCCTGCCCAAGGATTGTTTTTATTTCAAGCCTGATGGTGGTGGTGATACCATGGTGGAATATTTTTGGCATGCCTTGAAAATTTGCCTAGAAAGAATTCCCCGATTCTTGTTTACAGTTGCGACAACAGCTTGTTGAGGCAGTTATTCGAAATCCAGTAAATATGGCATCAAGATGAATACCACAGTAAAGAAAAGGTTGAATGGAATGAAAATTCCAGGTCAGGTACTTCTCCAGAGGTGTTTTTTGCATTTTGTAACAACTTGTTTCATGAAACGTTACCAGGTTCCTGGCACCTATAATATCGTACCCTTTGAATACCATAAACCTTGGTTGTTTTATATATATATATATATATATATATATATATATATATATATATATATATAGTAGCGGATTATAATGGGGGCATTTGCCCCCGGCCCCAGATGCTGACCGGCCCCATAGATGCTGACCGACCCCAAGAAACTATGTAAACGCTATAATCTACCGTTGAAATAATTGGTCGACCGTGAGGAAGAAAAAAAAATTCTAGATTCCGCTTTTACAAAACCTAGTTTAGTATCCCCTTTATGTGAACAAAGTATATATTTTCTGTAATCACATCTTTGTTTTTTTCGTTTTCAGTTGATCAATCCCAGTCAGCTGATCACATCACTCATGTATGATGTATCAGGTAAAGAATTGTGTTTTTCTAGTGACACTGGCCCGAAAATATTCATTGCCCCCTGCCCTAACAATGCTTAATCCAGCCCTGTATATATATATATATATATATATATAATATATACATTTAACTGCAATGACCACGCAGTATATTAATGTATAGAAACGACGTAAGTAAAGAGGAGTGTTCTGCACACGAGGAAGAGAAATAACCAACAAATGAAAAATAAGGCACCCGCCCGGGAATCGAACCCAGGATCTTCCAATTGCCGGTCAGACGTGCTAACCACTACACTACGGAGCCACGATAATCAGAAGTTGTAATTCTCCTACATAGGGCAGAAACCAATGCCTTGAGAGGGCACCCTCGCAAATCGTGAATATGTACATTTAACTGCAATGACCACGCAGTATATTAATGTATAGAAACGACGTAAGTAAAGAGGAGTGTTCTGCACACGAGGAAGAGAAATAACCAACAAATGAAAAATAAGGCACCCGCCCGGGAATCGAACCCAGGATCTTCCAATTGCCGGTCAGACGTGCTAACCACTACACTACGGAGCCACGATAATCAGAAGTTGTAATTCTCCTACATAGGGCAGAAACCAATGCCTTGAGAGGGCACCCTCGCAAATCGTGAATATGTACATTTAACTGCAATGACCACGCAGTATATTAATGTATAGAAACGACGTAAGTAAAGAGGAGTGTTCTGCACACGAGGAAGAGAAATAACCAACAAATGAAAAATAAGGCACCCGCCCGGGAATCGAACCCAGGATCTTCCAATTGCCGGTCAGACGTGCTAACCACTACACTACGGAGCCACGATAATCAGAAGTTGTAATTCTCCTACATAGGGCGGGTGCCTTATTTTTCATTTGTTGGTTATTTCTCTTCCTCGTGTGCAGAACACTCCTCTTTACTTACGTCGTTTCTATACATTAATATACTGCGTGGTCATTGCAGTTAAATGTACATATTCACGATTTGCGAGGGTGCCCTCTCAAGGCATTGGTTTCTGCCCTATGTAGGAGAATTACAACTTCTGATTATCGTGGCTCCGTAGTGTAGTGGTTAGCACGTCTGACCGGCAATTG
Organism: Bathynomus jamesi; assembly: GCA_023014485.1. Lineage (NCBI taxonomy): Eukaryota > Metazoa > Arthropoda > Malacostraca > Isopoda > Cirolanidae > Bathynomus > Bathynomus jamesi. The sequence continues at coordinate 323,544 of JAJOZX010003264.1, forward strand.
GAAGATCCTGGGTTCGATTCCCGGGCGGGTGCCTTATTTTTCATTTGTTGGTTATTTCTCTTCCTCGTGTGCAGAACACTCCTCTTTACTTACGTCGTTTCTATACATATATATATATATATATGTGTATGTGTGTGTGTATCTATTTACCTGCTGACGATATGTTTATTTTATTTATTACGTATATTTGAATATGTTTATTAAATAAATCCTGTTTCAATTAGGGTTTCATTTTCTCCTTTGTGTAGGAAAAAGTCCTAAGCTCCGCCCACTGTAAGATCAATCAAAGGGTCACGTGACTCCTGCTACTACGTAGGTATATCTCTACCGCCGCACTGCGTGTTCAGTTGGCCGCTGCAAGCCCTGGATCTCAGACGTATATTTGAAGAATTCTCACGTAGACGAAAAATAGTGATGGCAACCTTTGATATTGCGACTGTGAAAAAACTGTATAGGGCTATGGGTTGAGTGCCTGATACCCTCATCCGTTGGAAATTTCCAGCAGATTACAGTGGAGAGTTAACGACAAAAGCCCTACGTTTTTTTCGTTAGAGAGTTATGTATTTATAGGTCTTCAAAGGACCTCTTTATGTTTATTTGCCTTCGGTATTTGCGCTGCCAAATGGTAAAGAAAGAAATTGCCTTACCTTATTATTTCGTTGAGCCTCGCTTCTGTTCGTAGGACGCGACGATGTTTTTCGATGTAGGGCCGCGGTACGATGGAGTTACACAGCGAGTTGCTTTGATGTAATTAATATAGGCAGTCACTGTATTTAAATACCTGAAGGAATAGGCCTATCCTTTTGCTTTATTAGGTTTATATCACATGTTATTCATTCAGAACTTATAGGAAGATAAAGTACATCTTCCTTGCTTAAAGCATCGCTGTAACATAAGTAAGCTCCGAGAGAGGCGCTCATATAATCGTTAGGAATCTGCTGATTCTTCAAAGTTCATTGACTCTTCTCTCGATGTAATTTTCCAGAGTCAGCAGTGGAAAATTTTGAACACGAAATAATAAATTTTCTTGTGGTTGGGTGGGCCCAATGCCTCCATATTGGGTGCTATGTATGTATGGCAATTATTTTCATTTTCAATAGGCTATGTCGCCAATCCCGAGGCAATTTTGTAGATATTTAATTCAATTAATTAATAATTTATATTTAATTAAGAAGTAAAGGTACCACATACAATACCATGTTGTAAGCGTGTATAGTTTTTCCATATACTGGGGGGGGAGGGTGCCGGAGAAAAATTTGTATGTTATACATTACATTTTTTGACAAACTGTGTGTTTTGAACCATGTGAAATGGATTAAAAGAATGAAGTAGGAATTTAGGGAGAGAAAGGTTACTCAAGAGCTATTTAAATATAAAAGTTCAAGAGGCTAGCTTCTCAAGTTTAATTAAAGTTATGTCAATCAGTTTGACTCCCCTTAGGTATAGGAAATTTATGGAATTAAAGTAAAGTTATTAAACATTTTAACTTTGCTCATTATTTGGGTAAGTTTTATATAGTGTTAGAAAATCTAGAAGAGGAAGAACCATTGTTGTCCCAAGGCGATATGATGACTAAGCTGATTGATGCAGCATTGCTTGTATATATTAAGTTAAGGTGTATATATATCCATCTCATAATTGTAAGGTTAGTGAAAAATTCACTTAATAGAGCTAGCATTTTTGGGCTCTTGTGGCATCAGTGTTTGGGACGCTGGTGGCATCATTTTGGGGCGCTGCGCGTCTTTTCTACTCGTTTGTGGGATGTCGTACGTACAGGGTGTGGTCTTGTAGAGAGCTCTCTTGCAATTCAGTTTGGTTGTTTAGATACAAGATTGTTGCACCGTGCAATAGTCCAGGTTGCGTTGTTGTTGCAAGGTTGAGAAAGAAGACCATAAATAGTACCCTTTTTGTTTACATTAAAATTCATGTAACAAAGGTCTAAGTAGGCCCGCATCGAGTCAGCAACCCTGAGGTTACCCTGAGGTAGGACCTAATAGGATCTCAAATCCGTAAGTTTTAATTTAGCTTAACTTGGGCTTCAGATAGAACTGGCCCTTTAGAATTTGGCCGTTCACGGCTCAGCTGGGATTTTGAACCCACAAATAAATAAAATAACATGGTCCTTCGAACCGGATTCTACCCCAAGACTGAGTCAGTGACTATTTTTCGGCAAAGTTCTGATTGTGCAAATTGTAGCCCAAGTTAGGCCTAGACGGGTTGAGTATTATTGAATTAAGGTCCCAGGGTAAAAAGTTTGGTCGCCCAATTGCGAAACTTGGCCAGTCGTCTGTCGTTGTTTTGGCCTACATTTTACCGGTTTGGTTAATTTTGGGTTATTATTGAATTAAGGTCCCAGGGTAGAAAGTTTGGTCGCCCAATTGCGAAACTTGGCCAGTCGTCTGTCGTTGTTTTGGCCTACATTTTACCGGTTTGGTTAATTTTGGGTTATTATTGAATTAAGGTCCCAGGGTAGAAAGTTTGGTGCCCAATTGCGAAACTTGGCCAGTCGTCTGTCGTTGTTTTGGCCTACATTTTACCGGTTTGGTTAATTTTGGGTTATTATTGAATTAAGGTCCCAGGGTAAAAGTTTGGTCGCCCAATTGCGAAACTTGGCCAGTCGTCTGTCGTTGTTTTGGCCTACATTTTACCGGTTTGGTTAATTTTGGGTTATTATTGAATTAAGGTCCCAGGGTAGAAAGTTTGGTGCCCAATTGCGAAACTTGGCCAGTCGTCTGTCGTTGTTTTGGCCTACATTTTACCGGTTTGGTTAATTTTGGGTTATTATTGAATTAAGGTCCCAGGGTAAAAGTTTGGTCGCCCAATTGCGAAACTTGGCCAGTCGTCTGTCGTTGTTTTGGCCTACATTTTACCGGTTTGGTTAATTTTGGGTTATTATTGAATTAAGGTCCCAGGGTAGAAAGTTTGGTCGCCCAATTGCGAAACTTGGCCAGTCGTCTGTCGTTGTTTTGGCCTACATTTTACTGGTTTGGTTAATTTTGGGTTATTATTGAATTAAGGTCCCAGGGTAGAAAGTTTGGTCGCCCAATTGCGAAACTTGGCCAGTCGTCTGTCGTTGTTTTGGCCTACATTTTACCGGTTTGGTTAATTTTGGGTTATTATTGAATTAAGGTCCCAGGGTAGAAAGTTTGGTTGCCCAATTGCGAAACTTGGCCACTTGTCTGTCGTTGTTTTTGGCCTACATTTACCAGTTTGGTTAATTTGGTTTATTATTCGTAGGCGAAGGTTGCAGACCAGTGCGCCAGTTACTTGGGTGGAAAATTGGTATTCCATACTGGTGTTGGTTAGTACCCCACCTAGCAATTCAGTTTATTTGAAAGTAAAATTTGCGTTTGATCAGTTTGGTTAAGTATTTCTGCCAATTCAGCTCATTTGGCATTGAGCCCAATTGTTGTTTGCATTGAAGATGAGTGCATCTGAATTGAACAAATTTATAAAAAGGAGAAGCGCCTACAAAGGTCTAATTACAAAGGTCATTGCCACTATAGATTCTGCCATAGAGCAAGAGGATTTACGCTTAGTGACTGCGCAGCTTTCCATATTAGAAACTAAAAAGGTTGCTCTAAGTGAGGTAAATGTTAAAATTGAGGCTCTTATAGAAGAGGATGAAATAGAAAATAACATAATTTACTTTGAAGAGATTATTGATGATATAATTAACGTAGGCCTCCGAGCAAAAGAGTTTAGTAGCTCAGTACAGTTAGAGACCAGGTCTGATAATGAAACACAACACTCAACAAAGATGTTTGTGAAGTTAAGGTTAACAGATCTGTAGTTCAATTACCGAGGCTTGTACTCAAAACATTTTCTGGGAGTATTCAGGAATGGCAAGGATGGGCAGACAGTTTTCAATCAGCAGTTCATTCTAGTCAAGTGTTAAGTGCCGTGGAGAAGTTTAATTATTTGCGGTCCCTCTTGGAAGGGGAGGCAGCAAAGACTATAGCAGGATTAGCATTAACAGAGGCTAATTATAATGTGGCTTGGGATATATTAAAGAAACGGTTTGGTAAGCCAGAGATCTTAATTAAAAGCCACCTCCGTGCACTTTTAGCTATACCTCCTGTTAATAATCCTAATAGTGTCAAGGAGTTACGGCAGTTATATGATGAATTTGAAATTAGAACTAGGTCCCTGGACAACTTGGGTGTAGGAATGGAAAAGTATGGTATAATGTTGGTTCCTACACTGGAGTCTAAATTGCCTAGCTCAATTTTGCTTGAATTAAGTAGGGGACACTCTGCAGAACATGTGTACATCCCCCTTCAGCAGATGTTAAGTCTTTTAGGCACAGAATTAGCAAGACGAGAGGGAGTTGAGTTTGCACAGTGGGATGGTAAACAAGGGGACAAAGGCAGGCACAGCACCAAAGTTTCCACAAAAAGGAATAGCCCAGGTACAGTGTCAGCTCTACATGCCTCCTCTGAGAATAAATTAAAGGGAATCAAGGAATGCATATTTTGCGAAGGCAACCACAAGTCATATAAATGTGAGGTGGCTGAGGCCTTACCCTTTGAGGAGAGAAAGGACAGGGTAACTAAGTCCACAGCATGTTTTAAATGTTTTTTGAAAGGTCATAGAGCAAGGTTTTGTAAGTTTAAAATTTTGTGCAAAAAATGTCATGGTAGGCATCAGCCATTATTGTGTGCAAACACTCTAGTAGGCCTACCCCAGAAGTAGAGACATCAGTGGCACATGCCACTGCTATGCAAGGGAGTAAAAGTAAAGGGGGATTATTGCAAACAACTGCAGCCTTATTAATTGGGAATGAGGGAGAAGCTACTGTAAGAGTGTTGTTTGATAGTGGTAGCCAGTGTAGTTTTATTAAGACCAGAATTTCCAGAAAATTGAAGTTTAAAGAACTTAAGAGGGAAAATTTAAGAATTTCTGGGTTTGGGGGTTCCGTTCAAAACCGAACCAAATTTAAGAAGGTAGAAGTTCTGGTTAAAGGGTTGTTACCGCAAAGTCCCACTATCAAGGTCCAAGCTGTAGAGATTGAGGAACTTTGTGCTCCAGTCACTACTTGTTTAGATATGGCATGTGTCCAAGAATTGCAAGTTAAAGGAATTAATTTGGGCAATAATAAGTTTGAGGGAACAGAAGATATTAGTCTTTTGATTGGAGCTGACTATTATTGGGACTTCATCACTGGTAATATTGTCCGTACATCTCAAGGCCCGGTAGCTATTGAAAGTAAGCTAGGCTGGATGCTACATGGTAGTTATTGCAATGAAATGGAAGTTAAGGCTCTTTTTGTTAAGATTGAGGAGAACAGCCATGGTCTGGAAAGGCATTTGAAAGCGTTTTGGGAACTTGAATCTATTGGCATAAAGGACAACCAGGCAAGTACAGTGAACAATGATGTTTTAGAGCAATTTGAAAAAGGGATTGGGTTTAGAGATGGTTGCTATGAAGTTGGCCTACCATGGAAGGATTCTTGCAAACCCGGTTCAAACCTTCAGCTAGCTAATCGGAGGTTGGAGTTAATTTGGCTTATTGGGTTAATTTGGCTTATTGGGTTCAAGTGGTTGTTTGGAAAATTGGATGCAGACTAGTGGGTCGTCCGATTTGGTTTGTTTGTGTGGGGAAGCTACCGTACTATAGCGTAGGTCCCGCCGCCCAAATTCTAAAACTAATTCCTACTCAGCCCTAACTCTAAAACTAATTCCTACTCAGCCCTAACTCTAAAACTAATTCTTACTCAGCCCTAACTCTAATACAATTCACTATTCAGCCCTAGCTCTAATAAAATTCACTATTCAGTAACTAGACCAAATTTAAACCTAACCTAACCTACTTCACGTGAGTTGGTCTAATTCGGTTTTGCTCTAGCATGTCGGTGATTGGCCATATAAGCCCCTACGAAGACAATGGGGAGGACTTCGAAGCTTATGCCACTAGGGTGAGGTTGTTTTTCGAGGCAAATTCCATTCCGGATGCTAAGAAAGTACCTACCTTTTTAACTATAATAGGCCCTAAAACGTTTGGTTTAGTTATGGACCTAGTTTCTCCTAAAGCACCGGAAACTTGCACCTATAATGAATTGGTACAGGCCCTAACCGATCACTACAAACCCCGAGTAGTTCTCATCTATGAACGTTTCAAATTTTATTCAAGGCATCAGACGGGAAATGAAAGCATTGCAGAGTTTGTTGCAGGAATAAAAAGCCATAGCCGTACGTGTAAATTTGGGGACAAATTAGATGAAATGCTAAGAGATAGGTTTGTAATGGGTCTCAAAGAGGAGTCTACCCAGAGAGCCCTATTAGCCATACAGGACCTAACTTTTAGTCAGGCTGTAGAAATAGCTACGGCTAGAGAAGCAGCTGCTAAAGATGTTAGAGCTTTTGGAAATCATAGTAGTAAAGCCCAACACGTAAATAGCTTTAAATCTTCTAGGCCTGGCAGACCTAACGAGCCTACTAGACAGGCAAATAAAAGGTATGAGGCGAATACGACTAAGCCTACTAATTCTACTAAGCCTTCCAAGCCATGTACAGGGTGTGGAAAACACCATTGGAAGAAAGATTGCCCTTTTAAAGAAGCAGTTTGCCGAAACTGTAGTAAAAGGCTACATAGCTAAAGTGTGTTTTTCAAAGAAAACAAAGGGTGAAAATTCTAATTTTAACATTTCTAGTATAAATCCTCAAAAGGGAAATACTTCGAACATTGGAGTGGAGTACCTATTCTATGAGCAGCAAAGTGGGGAAAATACAGGCCCATATATTGTAGAGGTAGGCCTAAATGGAATTACAGTTCCTCTAGAATTGGATACGGGTGCTGCCCGGACGGTCATGTCCAAGGTAGTTTTTGATAAGATTTTCAAAAACACACCTAAACTACATGCATCTAAAACGATTTTGAAGAAGTACGGTGACATACAAATACCTATTTGTGGAGAAGCATACGTCACAGTTACACTTAACCAGAAAACTTTGTCTCATCCCTTAACCCTTTTAGTGGTGGATGAGCAAGGGCCTACTCTACTAGGCCGTGATTGGATTGATGCTTTGGAAATGCCAATTGACAAAATCTTGCCAAGGGGTCAGGCAGATGTGCATACACTTTCATATCCATCTGACATAGACTCATTGTTAAGGGAGTTTTCTTCTATTTTTGGGCCTGAAGTAGGCAACCTAAAAGGCCATCAGGTCTGCATAGAAGTAGATCCTAATGTAACTCCGAAATTTTGTAAGGCTCGTTCAATTGCGCATGCACTGCGGGAGAAGGTAGATTTAGAAATTGACAGGCTGCTAAAAGATAAAATTATTGAACCAGTCACACACGCTAAGTGGGCTGCCCCAGTAGTTCCTGTACTAAAACCGGACAAGTCCGTGCGGTTATGCGGGGATTACCGTTTAACAGCAAATAGAGCCGTCCTTCTAGATTGCTATCCTATACCCAAGCCTGATGAATTATTTAGCTCTCTTGCTGGGGGAAAATATTTCACAAAACTCGATATGTCCCAAGCCTATGCTCAACTAAGTTTAGATGAAAACTCTAAAGAATTAACTATCATAAATACGCACCGAGGCCTATATAAGTATAATAGGCTATGCTATGGAATAGCATCGGCTCCAGGTATTTTTCAGAGGACAATGGACCAAGTTCTAGGTCACATTCCAGGGGTACTTTGCTTTCTAGATGATGTCCTCATTTCAGGTTCGACTAAAAAAGAACACCTAACTAGATTAACCACGGTTCTAAAAAGACCGGGATGCTGGACTTAAGCTAAAGAGAGAAAAGTGTTCATGGGTCACTAATGAGGTTTCATATTTAGGGTTCCGCATAGATGCCTCAGGCATTCATCCAACGGTGGATAAACTAGAAGCAATAGAAAAGGCACCACCTCCACAAAACATCACACAGTTACAAGCTTATTTAGGTCTCCTAAATTTTTATAGGAAATTTTTGCCTAATGCATCGACTTTCCTTGAACCCCTAAATAAGCTATTACGATCTGGGGAACAGTGGAGATGGGAGAAAACTCAAAAGGAAGCATTTGAGGCTTCCAAGGACGTACTACTAAAGTCCACTCTCCTAGTGCATTATGATCCTAAACTTCCTCTCGTAGTTTCAGCAGACAGCAGTTCTTATGGAATTGGGGCAGTGTTATCTCACCACATTGATGGTGTAGATAGGCCTATCTGTTTTGCTTCTAGAACACTAACTGAGACGGAAAGACGATATGCACAAGTGGAACGTGAAGCATTAGCCTTAGTATTTGCAGTAAAAAAAATTTCATTTCTATCTATGGGGTCATGAATTTAAACTAATTACTGACCATAAGCCTCTTTTAGGTTTATTTTCACCTAATAAAAATATTCCAGTTATGGCCTCAGGTAGGATTCAACGATGGGCACTGATTCTACAAGCCTATAAATTTGACTTAGTACATCGGTCAGGTAAACTTCTAGGTACGGCTGATGCGCTAAGTAGGTTGCCCTTAGAAAATCCAAATGATTGTGTACCTATACCTACAGAATGGGTTCACTTGGTGGAGTTTTTGGAATCCACTCCAGTATCTGCAGTACAAATAGAGCACTGGACAAAATCAGACCCTATTCTGTCTAGGGTCATCCATTTCTGCTCAGTTGGTTGGCCTACTAAGGTTGAGAGTGAATTACAGCCTTTTATTCAGCGTCAGTCTGGCCTCTCTATTCAAAATGGCTGTCTCTTATGGGGCCACAGAGTGATTATTCCAAATAAAGGCAGGTCGAATTTAGTGAAGGAACTTCACGCTGAACACATGGGCGCAACAAAAATGAAAGAGCTGGCGAGAGCTTATTTCTGGTGGCCTGGTTTAGATGGAGAACTCGAATCATTGGTTCGTTCCTGTCAAAGCTGCCTAGAGAACAGAGATCTCCCAAGGAAAAGTCCACTTCATCCTTGGGAATGGCCTACTATACCGTGGCATAGGATCCATGTTGACTATGCAGGTCCTATAAATAATATTTATTTCCTAGTCATGTGGACGCCTACTCTAAGTGGGTGGAAATTTTTCCAACCACTTCCACGACTTCGGGTGTTACTATTCGCTTACTCCGTTCAGTTTTCGCTCGATGGGGTTTACCCGTAGTCCTGGTTTCCGACAATGGTACTTGTTTTACCAGTGAGGAATTTCGTTCCTTCGTCCACCTAAATGGCATTAGACATGTCCGGTCTAGTGTTTTCCACCCGTCTACTAACGGTCTCGCGGAAAACATGGTCCGTACTTTCAAGTCGGCCTTGCGTCATTCTCGTGGGGAGGAAATGCAAGTGGTGTTGGATAAATTTTTGTTTAAATATCGAATAACACCACACACCACGACAGGGGTGTCTCCCTCTAAACTTCTGATTGGCCGGGGAATTCGTTCAGTTTTTGATTTGTTACGTCCAAACGAAATGTTACAACAACGAGTTTTACGCCATCAGGAAAAACAGAAGTTGTACCACGACACTAAAAGAGGGAGAGTTCTAGAAGCGAAACCTAATGATCCAGTTGTGATTCGCAACTATGGGGCTGGACCAAAATGGGTTCCTGCAACTGTGCAGGAGAGAACGGGCCCTGTTTCCTTCAAGTGCCAACTAGAAGATGGTCGTTCTATTAAACGCCATCAGGACCAGATATGGGAACGGGAAGTGCAGAAGGACCAGAGTCTTCCGGAAGAGAGAACTGATCCTCCGGAAAATGGTTCAACTTGCCCGCCTATACAGGTTGCACCTGATCCTACTACATCAACCCCGCTCCGCAGGTCGTCTAGGGTCCCTCATCCCCCTGACAGACTAAACTTGTAGGGGAGGAGTGAGGTGACGTGTATGTATATATATGTATATAGTCTAAAAGTCACTAAAGAGTAAATATCACTAAATCTAAGCTGAATGGCAAGACAAGCCATAAACGAACCAACGGGCTGTTCGTATTGCTTTGGTCTGGCCTAGACATGTTTTTTCCTATCTGACCTAATCTTTGGTGCTGAGTAAAATTAGGTGATGAATCTAAGGTACAAATCGGGTAGGAAGTTGTTCGTACTTAAGTATAGTTAGGGGTAATGTCTATAGCTTCTAAATTGGTAATGTAAGAGAGAGTTAGGTAGGCTGTTGTGGGACACAGGAATAAAACGGTAGGCTTCAAGGAATACCTAATTCAACGCACCGGTAAGTGCTTTTGATTGTTTGCTAGAACCTAAGTAACCTAACTGGGGTGTCTACCCCACGCTATCACACTAAGAAAAAATGAGTTGTTGTTAATTGAATACAATGAGGCCATCCTAAGTTATGTAAGGGAGGGCTATGCTGAAAGGGTGCAAGGTGAGCTGGTGAGCCAGGAGGCACATTATCTGCCACACCATGCAGTGGTACGGCGAGACAAAACTACCACCAAACTGAGGGTAGTTTTTGATGGCTCAGCCAAGGACAAAGGTGGTGTGTCCTTGAATGACTGTTTGGATGCTGGGCCAAATTTAAATGCAGATTTATTTTCCTTGTTACTGAGATTCAGGTTTGGTAGAGTAGCATTGACTGCAGATGTGAAGCAAGCCTTTTTGCGGATAAAGTTAAAACCAGAGGACAGAGATGCAGTAAGGTATCTGTGGGTGGATACGAAAGACTTGTTGGAAAATGAACCTAAGGTTCAAGCATATAGAATGAAAGTCAGTGTTGTTTGGCCTCAGCTCTAGTCCATTTCTGTTGGCAGCTACTATGCAGTACCATTTTAAGAAATATTCTGAAGTCTATCCTAACACTATTGAACACATAAGGAAAAATTTTTATGTTGATGATTTGCTGTGTTCCGTGGATAATACAGAAATGGCTAAACAGATATTCATGGAGGCTAGAGCTATAATGAGGGAGGCTGGCATGGAGCTTAGAAAATGGCAGACCAATCATTCGCAATTACAAGAGTTTATGAGTCATTCCTGTGTAGTACCTGATGCAGCAGAAAGTATTGAGGATTCTGGTATTAAGGAGTTGTGGGCAATAGACGCAAAGGTGCTAGGCATTGTTTGGCAGCAAGATGATGATTTGTTTACCTTCAATGGGAAATCTTTAGTAGAGCTGGCTGAGAATGAGACAAGGTGGACAAAACGTACAGCTCTTAGTTTGGCTTCAAAGGTCTTTGATCCTCTTGGATTCCTGGCTCCATTTGTGATAAAGTAAAAAATTTGGTTTCAGAGCCTCTGGGAAATTGGACTTGGTTGGGACCAAGAGTTACCTGATCATATGGTGGTAAGGTGGAAATATTGGTTCAAAGAATTGGCACATCTTGGAGACATTGAAATCCCAAGATGGTACTTTGGAGAGTTGAACAATAGTCCAGACAATTTGGAGCTGCACATCTTTTGTGATGCAAGTGAGGAAGCCTATGCAACTTGTATTTATATAGAGGCACATTGCAAGAGGAAGTAAGTTGCAGGTTGGTTGCTGCAAAGAGCAGAGTAGCACCTTTGAAAAGGCTTTCTGTTCCAAGGTTGGAATTGATGGGTGCCGTTATTGCTAGTCGGCTTGCAATTACAGTGCGAAAGTCTTTGGCCCTCTATGAAATTCCAAGCTATTATTGGACAGACTCCACTATAGTTTGGCACTGGTTAAGAGGCCAGGCTGAAGAAGCATGGGTGAGTGAGGTGAGAAAATGCGCTGTGAACAGTTGTCAAGTTATGCAGCAGGACCCCATATTGAGGCTTGAGGACATTAGCAGTCTGAAAAGATTGTTAAGAGTGACAGCATGGGTATATAGATTTACCAACAACATTAAGGGAGAAACAAGAAGGAAAGGAATTCTGAACAGTAATGAGATTCAGCAAGCCAGGAAATACTGGGTGGTATATATGCAGAAGGAAAAATTTGGTGAAGAGAGAGAATTGCTCACCAGTCATCCATTACAGGTTCTACCAACACATTCTGCGCTCAAAGGTTTGAATGTGTTTTTGGATCAGGATTTATTGAGAGTAGGAGGTAGACTACAGTTTTCTGGGCTTCCAGAGGAGAAAAGACATCCAATTTTGCTACCTTCTGGGGGACCTTTTGATCCTGGATACTCATCATAAGCTGTTACATGCTGGAGTTAGAGAAGTGATAATAGAGATTAGACAACAATTTTGGATTCCCAAAATTAGACAAGTAGTAAAAAAGGTCTTGCATAAATGTGTGGTTTGCAAGCGTTGGAGTGCAAAGCCTTATTATGAAAAGGTGGCTCCACTTCCAAGAGAACGGTGTGTCTATACTGCCCCATTTGATGTAGTGGGAGTAGACTTTGCAGGGCCAGTCTATGTGTATGAGCGAGGGGAGTTTAACAAAGGTTATATATGTCTTTTCACCTGTGCTACCACCAGAGCAATCCATTTGGAGTTGGTAAGCAACTTAAGTAGTGATGTATTTCTTTTGGCCTTTAAAAGGTTTGTCAACAGAAGGGGTTTCCCAAATAAAATCATATCGGATAATGCAAAAACCTTCAAAACGGCTGCAAAGGAACTCCAAGAAATTTGGTCCTTGCTAAAAGAGGAAGGATTCCAATCCTACTTTTCACACCAAGGGTTACAGTGGGAGTTTATTGTTGAGAGAGCACCATGGTGGGGAGGATTTTGGGAAAGGCTAGTGAGAAGTGTAAAGTGTCCATTAAAGAAACTTTTAGCTAATGCTCATTTGAGCAAAGAAGAATTCTCTACTGTTTTATGTGAAGTAGAAGCAATGGTGAACAGTAGGCCTATCACTTTTGTTTACAACAGTATGCAGGATGCAGAGCCATTGACACCAAATCATTTTCTTTGTGGTAAACGATTAACATCAAGCCCCAGTGTGCCAGAAGACTTGCAGCCTATCCAGAGCACTCAAGGAGAGTTAACTAGACGGTTCAGGTACCTTGAAGAGCTACAAGATCAGTTATGGAAGAGGTGGCAGATGGAATACTTGCCAGAACTCAATTATTACCCATCAGGCAAGGTAAAGGGCTCCAATGCAAATTGTATCAAGGTCGGAGAAGTGGTAATGATTGGGGATGAAAGACCAAGGCAATGCTGGAAGCTTGGCATAATTGAAGAGTTGTTTGTTGGCAAAGACAATTTAGTAAGGTCTGCACTGGTAAAGACTTCAGGAGGAAAGTTAAAGAGACCTATACAAAAACTCTATGCTTTAGAAATCAGCAAAAACACAGATAGTCAAGATGAAACATTTGAGTTACAACCTCATGGAGAAGGCTTGGCTAACCTTGCGGAAGGTAACGACAACAATGCCTCTTCGGTGGGGAGTGTTAGAAAATCTAGAAGAGGAAGAACCATTGTTGTCCCAAGGCGATATGATGACTAAGCTGATTGATGCAGCATTGCTTGTATATATTAAGTTAAGGTGTATATATATCCATCTCATAATTGTAAGGTTAGTGAAAAATTCACTTAATTTAGAGCTAACATTTTTGGGCTCTTGTGGCATCAGTGTTTGGGACGCTGGTGGCATCATTTTGGGACGCTGCGCGTCTTTTCTACTCGTTTGTGGGATGTCGTACGTACAGGGTGTGGTCTGATAGACATTAGAGAGCTCTCTTGCAATTCAGTTTGGTTGTTTAGATACAAGATTGTTGCACCGTGCAATAGTCCAGGTTGCGTTGTTGTTGCAAGGTTGAGAAAGAAGACTATAAATAGTACCCTTTTTGTTTACATTAAAATTCATGTAACTAAGGTCTAAGGTAGGCCCGCATCGAGTCAGCAACCCTGAGGTTACCCTGAGGTAGGACCTAATAGGATCTCAAATCCGTAAGTTTTAATTTAGCTTAACTTGGGCTTCAGGTAGAACTGGCCCTTTAGAATTTGGCCATTCACGGCTCAGCTGGGATTTTGAACCCGACAAATAAATAAAATAACATATAGGTCACCAGTTTTTAAATGCTGGTTTGCTAATGTTGTTTTGGAGTTTTGTTATGTTTTGTTTTGTTAACGATTTATGTTTTGAAGTGACTTCTACGTTGGTGAGTTAATTGAAATGTACTGTACTTCCATGTTGTGTTGTTTAGTTAAAAGAGTTTGTACTGTATTCAAACCTCCTACCACTTTAGACTAGTCAATACCCATAGTTTTAGTAGAGTAAATATTACTCCTCCACAGGTAGATGTGGAGGGTTGGGGCTTTGAATCCTGTACTGTTTTTGTGTTGTTTGGTCTCTGGCCAAGGGAGGCCATAAGACCGTTGTTGTTTGGCCCATGGCCAAGGTAGGCCATAAGACCCTTGTAGTAGTTTGGTCTCTGGCCAAGGGAGGCCACAAGACCCTTTTTGTAGTTTGGTCTCTGGCCAAGGGAGGCCACAAGACCCTTTTTGTAGTTTGGTCTCTGGCCAAGGGAGACCACAAGACCCTTTTTGCAGTTTGGTCTCTGGCTAAGGGAGGCTACAAGACCATTTTTGTAGTTTGGTCTCTGGCTGTTATATTTTATTTTATTAGGTTCAGAATCCCAGCTAAGCCCTGAACGGCCAAGCTCTGAAGGGCCAGTTTAACCTACAGCCCAAGTTAAGCTAGACTAAAACTTACGGACTTGGAGGTCCTGTTAGGTCCTACCTCAGGGTTGCTGACTCGATGTGGGCCTACCTTCAGGGCCGCATTTAGGGGGTGGCGCACCGGGCAAATGTCCAAGGCTCCGTGCCCGATGGGCCCCGCAAATTTCAATTGAAAAAAATTAAACGTCACGTATTTGCCATCTGCGACGAGTTTTACTTTTTCCGGCAGGCGGCATGGCATCAGACATTCTAATATCCGCTTTGATGGTGTTTAATTTGTTGTTCTTGTTAGTGTTACTCATTTCTAATGTTGTTACTAACTTCTTGTTGTTTCTGTTGCAGATTCATGATTTATGTTCTTATTGTTGGAATTGTAATACGTACAACATGGAAACGAGCCGTGACCGGGATCGAAGGAGGAAATATAAACCCGGTAGTAAAAAACGTAAGAATAAGAAGCGCAGAGAAGAGTTTCTTGCGACAGTGCCGAAACTGACTAATTGGATTAAAAAATGGTGAACCAGTTTAAAAAGGAGTGCAACTACTGGCAGGAAGTTTTGCGGCGCTGTGTCGACGTTATCAAGTATATCACGTCACGAGGACTAGCAATTCGTGGACACGACTCCCGTTTCAGTTCACCAAACAACGGCAACTATTACGGAATTTTGGAACTTTTAAGTAAGTATGACAGTTTTCTAGCTGCGCATATAAGCGAGCATGCCAACAAAGGTAGCGGACACACCTCGTATCTCTCATTTCATTTGCGAGGAACTCATACAGTTGATGGCCGATAAAGTACTTCAGACGATTATCCGAGAAATCCAGCAGTCAAAATACTACTCTCCATCCGTCGACTCTACGTCTGATGTTTCCCACACCGATCAACTGTGCTTCACCGTCCGATATGTGGTTGAGTCTGGGTCCGTCGAGCGATTTCTACAGTTCATACCTATGAACACACATACAGGGAAAGGAATCGCCGACGTGGTCCTCAACTTTCTGGAGACGCATGGCATTCGAATTGGAGACTGCAGAGGACAGTCTTATGATAACGCAAGCAATATGGTAGGGAAGTACAACGGCGTAAAGAGCCACATCAAGTCAAAATCTCCGTATGCTGAGTTTGTGCCATGCATGTGCCACTCAATAAATCTTGTGGGTAAATCAGCAGTGGACAGTTGCACAGCAGCCGTTGAATTGTTTATGCTCATTCAGAATGTCTACACGTTTCTCGTCTCCTCGACATACCGATGGCGTCGACATGTAGAGGTTCTCGATAGTAGTTCCCGTAGTGAGAAACTAAAGGTCGACAAAGGTCTCTCCGATACCCGCTGGTCAGCCAGATCAGATGCCGTCCAATCTTTAACCGAAGGCTACGCCGAGAATATTGTGGTACTGGATGAGCTAGCAGCAGATACCAGCCAAACTGCGGAAGCCAGGATCGAAGTCAGGGAATTGTCTAAACAGCTTCAACAACTCGAAACAGCCATTTTATTGGTTTTATGGAACACTATTCTCGAACGATTTCAAAAAACGAGTGCATCCCTGCAAAAAAAAGAATGTCGTCAGACTCAGCCATCCTCTTGCTGAAATCACTACTGCAATTTGTTGAAGATCTTAGATCAAGATTTGACGAATTCGAGGACCAGGGCATCGGAAAGTGTGGTCATCGAGTATACAAGGAATCGACTCAACGCACAAAGAAGAGAAAGCGCCATCATGACGAAATCGGAACTGCCGAAGATACGAATCTGACACCAAGAGATTCATTTCGGACCACTGCATTTCTACCGATAATTGATAAACTGTGTACCACTCTGAACACACGTCTAGAAGCGTACGCTGTCCTGCAGAAAAGATTTGGATATTTGTATTTCCTTCTAGTCCTGGACATCGACAGTCTTCGACGGTCAGCTGAACATCTAGTAGAATGCTATCCGGTTGATCTGGAGAAAGAGCTGGTAACAGAAGTTGTGCAGTTCGCTGCCCTAATGAAACTCACCGAAAGTGAAACAGAATCCCAGACGCAAAGTGAAGACATGTGCAACAGATTTTATCGGCATATGAACACAAACGAACTAAAAGGAACATTCCCAAACATGGAAATAGCAATGAGAATATACCTGTGTATGTTTGTCACGAACTGTTCTGGTGAACGTTCATTCTCGAAACTCAAACTGATTAAAAATTACCTTCGCTCCACAATGGGCCAGGAGCGCCTTTCGTCCCTGGCGCTGTTGAGTATAGAGCATGAGGTGTTGCAGTCGGTGAGTTTCGAGGACACAATCAAGCAGTTTTCCAAACAAAAAGCCAGGAAGCGTCCTATGTAATATTCATTACAAATCTACACTCTATCTACAGTACAGTAAGCTGTACAGTTTAGCTATTTATTAAGTGCATTACAATAACTGTGTAGATCTCCGTGCATTACAACTGTGTAGCCTACTAGTGTAGCTGTATACACTGTATGTGTACATAGTTAAGTTATAGTCTTTAATATCACATTAATAAGCCGAATGGCTTCCGCATGTGTGTTTTGTGTGTTAAAAAAATATATCTGTTATGTGCATTACAAAATATTGTCATTCATTAACACACTAAAATAAAATAGTTTGCCCAAGGCCCCGCACACTGTAAGTGCGCCCCTGCCTACCTTAAGCTTCAGTTGCATAAAATTAAGATAAAAAACAAAAGGGGCACTATTTATGGTCGTCTTTATAAACCATGCAACAACACACAACCTGCATCATTGCACGATGAAACAATCTTGTATCTAAACAACCAAACTGAATTGCAAGAGAGCTCTCTATAAAACCACGCTCTGTAAGTGCCGCATTCAACAAACGAGTAGGAAGGACGCGCAGTGCCCCAAAAATTGATGCCACAAGAGCCCCAAAATGCTAGCTCTAAATTAAGTGATTTTTTCACTAACCTTACAATTATGAGATGGATAGATACACACCTTAACTTAATATATACAAGGAATGCTGCATCAATCAGCTTAGTCATCATATCGCCTTGGGTGTTATTTTATTTATTTGTCGGGTTCGAAATCCCAGCTGAGCCGTGAACGGCCAAATTCTAAAGGGCAAGTTCTACCTAAAGCCCAAGTTAAGCTAAATTAAACTTTACGGATTTGAGATCCTATTAGGTCCTACCTCAGGGTAACCTCAGGGTTGCTGACTCGATGCGGGCCTACCTTAGACCTTAAATTACATGAACTTAAAAGGTAAACAAAAGGGTACTATTTGTGGTCTTCTTTATGAACCTTGCAACAACAACGCAACCTGGACTATTGCACGATGCAACAATCATGTATCTAAACAACCAAACTGAATTGCAAGAGAGCTCTCTATCAAACCACACCTTTACGTACGACCTTCCACAAACGAGTAGAAAGACGCGCAGCGTCTCAAAATGATGCCAACAGTGTGACCAAACAATGATGCCACAAGAGCTCAAAAATGCTAGCTCTAAATTAATTTAATTTTTCACTAACCTTACAATTATGAGATGGATATATATACACACCTTAACTTAATATATATACAAGCAATGCTGCATCAATCAGCTTAGTCATCGTATCGCCTTGGGACAACAATGGTTCTTCCTCTTCTAGATTTTCTAACACTCCCCACCGAAGCGGCATTGTTGTCATTACCTTCTGCAAGGTTAGCCAAGCCTTCTTCATGAGGCCGTAACTCAAATGTTTCATCTTGACTATCTGTGTTTTTGCTGATTTCTAAAGCATAGAGTTTTTGTATAGGTCTCTTTAACTTTCCTCCTGAAGTCTTTACCAGTGCAGACCTAACTAAATTGTCTTTGCCAACAAACAACTCTTCAATTATGCCAAGCTTCCAGCATTGCCTTGGTCTTTCATCCCCAATCATTACCACTTCTCCCACCTTGATACAATTTGCATTGGAGCCCTTTACCTTGCCTGATGGGTAATAATTGAGTTCTGGCAAGTATTCCATCTGCCACCTCTTCCATAACTGATCTTGTAGCTCTTCAAGGTACCTGAACCGTCTGGTTAACTCTCCTTGAGTGCTCTGGATGGGCTGCAAGTCTTCTGGCACACTGGGGTTTGATGTTAATCGTTTACCACAAAGAAAATGATTTGGTGTCAATGGCTCTGCATCCTGCCTACTATTGTAAACAAAAGTGATAGGCCTACTGTTCACCATTGCTTCTACTTCACATAAAACAGTAGAGAATTCTTCTTTGCTCAAATGAGCATTAGCTAAAAGTTTCTTTAATGGACACTTTACACTTCTCACTAGCCTTTCCCAAAATCCTCCCCACCATGGTGCTCTCTCAACAATAAACTCCCACTGTACCCCTTGGTGTGAAAAGTAGGATTGGAATCCTTCCTCTTTTAGCAAGGACCAAATTTCTTGGAGTTCCTTTGCAGCCTTTTTGAAGGTTTTTGCATTATCCGATATGATTTTATTTGGGAAACCCCTTCTGTTCACAAACCGTTTAAAGGCCAAAAGAAATACATCACTACTTAAGTTGCTTACCAACTCCAAATGGATTGCTCTGGTGGTAGCACAGGTGAAAAGACATATATAACCTTTGTTAGACTCCCCTCGCTCATACACATAGACTGGCCCTGCAAAGTCTACTCCCACTACATCAAATGGGGCAGTATAGACACACCGTTCTCTTGGAAGTGGAGCCACCTTTTCATAATAAGGCTTTGCACTCCAACGCTTGCAAACCACACATTTATGCAAGACCTTTTTTACTACTTGTCTAATTTTGGGAATCCAAAATTGTTGTCTAATCTCTATTATCACTTTTCTAACTCCAGCATGTAACAGCTTATGATGAGTATCCAGGATCAAAAGGTCCCCCAGAAGGTAGCAAAATTGGATGTCTTTTCTCCTCTGGAAGCCCAGAAAACTGTAGTCTACCTCCTACTCTCAATAAATCCTGATCCAAAACACATCCAAACCCTTGAGCGCAGAATGTGTTGGTAGAACCTGTAATGGATGGCTGGTGAGCAATTCTCTCTCTTCACCAAATTTTTTCTTCTGCATATATACCACCCAGTATTTCCTGGCTTGCTGAATCTCATTACTGTTCAGAATTCCTTCCCTTCTTGTTTCTCCCTTAATGTTGTTGGTAAATCTATATACCCATGCTGTCACTCTTAACAATCTTTTCAGACTGCTAATGTCCTCAAGCCTCAATATGGGGTCCTGCTGCATAACTTGACAACTGTTCACAGCGCATTTTCTCACCTCACTCACCCATGCTTCTTCAGCCTGGCATTCTCCTACAATAGGCTGATTAGAAGGCCAGTTTTCACTTCCAAGTTTTAGCCACTCTGGCCCATTCCACCACAAACTTGATTGTGAAAGATCTTTCACCGAAATTCCTCGTGTTGGTAAATCAGCGGGGTTTTGGATGCCTGGACAATGCTTCCATTGCTTGGGATCTGTGTGCGCTTGAATTTCCTCCACCCTATTGGCAACAAATGGTTTCCATTTCCTTGCCTGACTTCTTAACCAGTGCCAAACTATAGTGGAGTCTGTCCAATAATAGCTTGGAATTTCATAGAGGGCCAAAGACTTTCGCACTGTAATTGCAAGCCGACTAGCAATAACGGCACCCATCAATTCCAACCTTGGAACAGAAAGCCTTTTCAAAGGTGCTACTCTACTCTTTGCAACAACCAACCTGCAACTTACTTCTTCTTGCAATGCGCCTCTTATATAAATACAAGTTGCATAGGCTTCCTCACTTGCATCACAAAAGATGTGCAGCTCCAAATTGTCTGGACTATTGTTCAAGTCTCCAAAGTACCATCTTGGGATTTCAATGTCTCCAAGATGTGCCAATTCTTTGAACCAATATTTCCACCTTACCACCATATGATCAGGTAACTCTTGGTCCCAACCAAGTCCAATTTCCCAGAGGCTCTGAAACCAAATTTTTGACTTTATCACAAATGGAGCCAGGAATCCAAGAGGATCAAAGACCTTCGAAGCCAAACTAAGAGCTGTACGTTTTGTCCACCTTGTCTCATTCTCGGCCAGCTCTACTAAAGATTTCCCATTGAAGGTAAACAAATCATCATCTTGCTGCCAAACGATGCCTAGCACCTTTGCGTCTATTGCCCACAACTCCTTAATACCAGAATCCTCAATACTTGCTGCTGCGTCAGGTACTACAGAGGAATGACTCATAAACTCTTGTAATTGCGAATGATTGGTCTGCCATTTTCTGAGCTCCATGCCAGCCTCCCTCATTATAGCTCTAGCCTCCATGAATATCTGTTTAGCCATTTCTGTATTATCCACGGAACATAGCAAATCATCAACATAAAAATTTGTCCTTATGTGTTCAATAGTGTTAGGATAGACTTCAGAATATTTCTTAAAATGGTACTGCATAGTAGCTGCCAACAGAAATGGACTAGAGCTGAGGCCAAACAACACTGACTTCATTCTATATGCTTGAACCTTAGGTTCATTTTCCAACAAGTCTTTCGTATCCACCCACAGATACCTTACTGCATCTCTGTCCTCTGGTTTTAACTTTATCCGCAAAAAAGCTTGCTTCACATCTGCAGTCAATGCTACTCTACCAAACCTGAATCTCAGTAACAAGGAAAATAAATCTGCATTTAAATTTGGCCCAGCATCCAAACAGTCATTCAAGGACACACCACCTTTGTCCTTGGCTGAGCCATCAAAAACTACCCTCAGTTTGGTGGTAGTTTTGTCTCGCCGTACCACTGCATGGTGTGGCAGATAATGTGCCTCCTGGCTCACCAGCTCACCTTGCACCCTTTCAGCATAGCCCTCCCTTACATAACTTAGGATGGCCTCATCGTATTCAATTAACAACTCCTCATTTTTTCTTAGCCTGTACAATGAAGTCTCCAACCTCCGATTAGCTAGCTGAAGGTTTGAACCGGGTTTGCAAGAATCCTTCCATGGTAGGCCAACTTCATAGCAACCATCTCTAAACCCAATCCTTTTTCAAAGTGCTCTAAAACATCATTGTTCACTATACTTGCCTGGTTGTCCTTTATACCAATAGATTCAAGTTCCCAAAATGCTTTCAAATGCCTTTCCAGACCATGGCTGTTCTCCTCAATCTTAACAAAGAGAGCCTTAACTTCCATTTCATTGCAATAACTACCATGTAGCATCCAGCCTAGCTTACTTTCAATAGCTACTGGGCCTTGAGATGTACGGACAATATTACCAGTGATGAAGTCCCAATAATAGTCAGCTCCAATCAAAAGACTAATATCTTCTGTTCCCTCAAACTTATTATTGCCCAAATTAATTCCTTTAACTTGCAATTCTTGGACACATGCCATATCTAAACAAGTAGTGACTGGAGCACAAAGTTCCTCAATCTCTACAGCTTGGACCTTGATAGTGGGACTTTGCGGTAACAACCCTTTAACCAGAACTTCTACCTTCTTAAATTTGGTTCGGTTTTGAACGGAACCCCCAAACCCAGAAATTCTTAAATTTTCCCTCTTAAGTTCTTTAAACTTCAATTTTCTGGAAATTCTGGTCTTAATAAAACTACACTGGCTACCACTATCAAACAACACTCTTACAGTAGCTTCTCCCTCATTCCCAATTAATAAGGCTGCAGTTGTTTGCAATAATCCCCCTTTACTTTTACTCCCTTGCATAGCAGTGGCATGTGCCACTGATGTCTCTACTTCTGGGGTAGGCCTACTAAGAGTGTTTTCACACAATAATGGCTGATGCCTACCATGACATTTTTTGCACAAAATTTTAAACTTACAAAACCTTGCTCTATGACCTTTCAAAAAACATTTAAAACATGCTGTGGACTTAGTTACCCTGTCCTTTCTCTCCTCAAAAGGTAAGGCCTCAGCCACCTCACATTTATATGACTTGTGGTTGCCTTCGCAAAATATACATTCCTTGATTCCCTTTAATTTATTCTCAGAAGAGGCATGTAGAGCTGACACTGTACCTGGGCTATTCCTTTTTGTGGAAACTTTGGTGCTGTGCCTGCCTTTGTCCTCTTGTTTACCATCCCACTGTGCAAACTCAACTCCCTCTCGTCTTGCTAATTCTGTGCCTAAAAGACTTAACATCTGCTGAAGGGGGATGTACACATGTTCTGCAGAGTGTCCCCTACTTAATTCAAGCAAAATTGAGCTAGGCAATTTAGACTCCAGTGTAGGAACCAACATTATACCATACTTTTCCATTCCTACACCCAAGTTGTCCAGAGACCTAGTTCTAATTTCAAATTCATCATATAACTGCCGTAACTCCTTGACACTATTAGGATTATTAACAGGAGGTATAGTTAAAAGTGCACGGAGGTGGCTTTTAATTAAGATCTCTGGCTTACCAAACCGTTTCTTTAATATATCCCAAGCCACATTATAATTAGCCTCTGTTAATGCTAATCCTGCTATAGTCTTTGCTGCCTCCCCTTCCAAGAGGGACCGCAAATAATTAAACTTCTCCACGGCACTTAACACTTGACTAGAATGAACTGCTGATTGAAAACTGTCTGCCCATCCTTGCCATTCCTGAATACTCCCAGAAAATGTTTTGAGTACAAGCCTCGGTAATTGAACTACAGATCTGTTAACCTTAACTTCACAAGCATCATTTGTTGAGTGTTGTGTTTCATTATTAGACCTGGTCTCTAACTGTACTGAGCTGCTAAACTCTTTTGCTCGGAGGCCTACGTTAGTCATATCATCAATAATCTCTTCAAAGTAAATTATGTTATTTTCTATTTCATCCTCTTCTATAAGAGCCTCAATTTTAACATTTACCTCACTTAGAGCAACCTTTTTAGTTTCTAATATGGCAAGCTTCGCAGTCACTAAGCGTAAATCCTCTTGCTCTATGGCAGAATCTATAGTGGCAATGACCTTTGTAATTAGACCTTTGTAGGCACTTCTCCTTTTTATAAATTTGTTCAATTCAGATGCACTCATCTTCAATGTAAACAACCCTTGGGCTCAATACCAAATGAGCTGAATTGGCAGAAATACTTAACCAAACTGATCAAACGCAAATTTTACTTTCAAATAAACTGAATTGCTGAGTGGGGTACTAACCAAAACCAGTATGGAATACCAAATTTTCCACCCCAGGACCTTAATTCAATAATGACCCAAAATTAACCAAACCAGAAAAAATATAGGCCAAAAAACGACCGACGACTGGCCAAGTTTCGCAATTGGGCGACCAAACTTTACCCTGGGACCTTAATTCAATAATAACCCAAAATTAACCAAACCGGAAAAAAAGTAGGCCAAAAAACGACAGACGACTGGCCAAGTTTCGCAATTGGGCGACCAAACTTTTTACCCTGGGACCTTAACTCAATAATACTCAACCCGTCTAGGCCTAACTTGGGATACAATTTGCACAATCAGAACTTTGCCGAAAAATGGTCACTGACTCAGTCTTGGGGTAGAAATCCGGTTCTGAAGGACCATGTTATTTTATTTATTTGTCGGGTTCAAAATCCCAGCTGAGCCGTGAACGGCCAAATTCTAAAGGGCAAGTTCTACCTAAAGCCCAAGTTAAGCTAAATTAAACTTTACGGATTTGAGATCCTATTAGGTCCTACCTCAGGGTAACCACAGTTGCTGACTCGATGCGGGCCTACCTTAGACCTTAAATTACATGAACTTAAAAGGTAAACAAAAGGGTACTATTTGTGGTCTTCTTTATGAACCTTGCAACAACAACGCAACCTGGACTATTGCACGATGCAACAATCATGTATCTAAACAACCAAACTGAATTGCAAGAGAGCTCTCTATCAAACCACACCTTTACGTACGACCTTCCACAAACGAGTAGAAAGACGCGCAGCGTCTCAAAATGATGCCAACAGTGTGACCAAACAATGATGCCACAAGAGCTCAAAAATGCTAGCTCTAAATTAATTTAATTTTTCACTAACCTTACAATTATGAGATGGATATATATACACACCTTAACTTAATATATATACAAGCAATGCTGCATCAATCAGCTTAGTCATCGTATCGCCTTGGGACAACAATGGTTCTTCCTCTTCTAGATTTTCTAACATTGGGACAACAATGGCTCTTCCTCTTCTAGATTTTCTAACACTCCCCACCGAAGAAGCATCGTTGTCATTACCTTCTGAAGTTTAGCCAAGCCTTCTCCATGAGGCTGTAACTCAAATGTTTCATCTTGACTATCCGTGTTTTTGCTGATTTCTAAAGCATAGAGTTTTTGTATAGGTCTCTTTAATTTCCCTCCTGAAGTCTTTACCAGTGCAGACCTAACTAAATTGTCTTTGCCAACAAACAACTCTTCAATTATGCCAAGCTTCCAGCATTGCCTTGGTTTTTCATCCCCAAACATTACCACTTCTCCCACCATGATACAATTTGCATTGGAGCCATTTACATTGCCTGATGGGTAATAATTGAGTTCTGGCAAGTATTCCATCTGCCACCTCTTCCATAACTGATCTTGTAGCTTTTCAAGGTACTTAAACTTTCTGGTTAACTCTTCTCGAGTGCTCTGGATAGGCTGTAAGTCTTCTGGCAAGCTGGGGCTTGATGTTAATCGTTTACCACAAAGAAAATGATTTGGTGTCAATGGCTCTGCATCCTGCATACTGTTATAAACACAGGTGATAGGCCTACTGTTCACCATTGCTTCTACTTCACACAAAACAGTGCAGAATGCTTCTTTGCTCAAATGAACATTAGCTAAAAGTTTCTTTAATGGACACTTTACACTTCTCACTAGCCTTTCCCAAAATCCTCCCCACCAAGGTGCTCTCTCAACAATAAACTCCCACTGTACCCCTTGGTGTGAAAAGTAGGATTGGAATCCTTCCTCTTTTAGCAAGGACCAAACTTCTTGGAGTTCCTTTGCAGCCTTTTTGAAGGTTTTTGCATTATCAGATATGATTTTATTTGGGAAACCCCTTCTGTTCACAAACCTTTTAAAGGCCAAAAGAAATACATCACTACTTAAGTTGCTTACCAACTCCAAATTGATTGTTCTGGTGGTAACACATGTGAAAAGACCTATATAACCTTTGTTAGACTCCCCTTGTTCATACACATAGACTGGACCTGCGAAGTCTACTCCCACTATATCAAATGGGACAGTATAGACACACCGTTCTCTTGGAAGTGGAGCCACCTTTTCATAATAAGGCTTTGCACTCCAACGCTTGCAAACCACACATTTATGCAAGACCTTTTTTACTACTTGTCTAATTTTGGAAATCCAAAACTGTTGTCTGATCTTTATTATCACTTCTCTAACTCCAACAACTTATGATGCGTATCCAGGATCAAAAGTTCCACAAAGTGCCCCACAGAAGGTAGCAAAATTGGATCTTTTCTCCTCTTGAAGCCCAGAAAACTGTAGTCTACCTCCTACTCTCAATAAATCCTGATCCAAAAAAACATCCAAACCCTTGAGAGCAGAATGTGTTGGTAGAACCTGTAATGGACTGCTGGTGAGTAATTCCCTCTCTTCACCAAATTTTTCCTTCTGCACAAATATCACCCAGTGTTGCCTGGCTTGCTGAATCTCCTTACTGTTCAGAATTTCTTCCCTTCTTGTTTCTCCCTTAATGTTAGGCTGACCATATTTCCTTGAGACAAAAACGGGACATTGGGATGGCAAAAAAGGGACGGGGGTTATGTAATATTCTGTATTCATGAAAAAGTAAGTACATAAACATATTGAGCTTACAATTATTCTTCAGTGACAGAACCCATACAGAACCCATAAAAAAAACGGTACTGTCCCGTTCAAAACGGTACGTATTGTCAGCCTACTTAATGTTGTCTGTAAATCTATATATCCATGCTGTCACTCTTAACTTTTTCAGACTGCTAATGTCCTCAAGCCTTAATATGGGGTCCTGTTGCATAACTTGACAACTGTTCACAGTGCATTTTCTCATCTCACTCACCCATTCTTTTTCAGCCTGGCATTCTCCGACAATAGCCTGAAAAGAAGGCCAATTTTCACTTTTAAGTTTTAGCCACTCTGGCCCATTCCACCATAAACTTGAGTGTCCAAGATCTTTCACTGAAATTCCTCGTGTTGGTAAATCAGCTGGGTTTTGGGTGCCTGGACAATGTTTCCATTGCTTTGGATCTGTGTGTGCTTGAATTTCCTCGACCCTATTGGCAACAAATGGTTTCCATTTCCTTGCCTGGCTTCTTAACCTGTACCAAACTATGATGGAGTCTGTCCAATAATAACTTGAAATTTCATAAAGGACCAAAGACTTTTGCATTGTAACTGCAAGCCGACTAGCAATAACTGCACCCATCAATTCCAACCTTGGCATAGAAAGCCTTTTCAAAGGTGCTACTCTGCTCTTTGCAGCAACCAACCCATGGGCGCCCGCAGGTAGGGGCAAGGGGGGGCGCTTGCCTCCCCCTGGAAATGCCATGAAAATATATTAAATATTTTCTAAGAAAATATTTATATCCTAAACTTGCTGAAAAGTATCCAACTGCCTCCTAAAGGGTGAAAATTTTTATTTGTGTGCATGATAAAGGTTGCTACCTTTTTATTGTTCACCGGGAGAAAATCAACTCCAACAAAACTGATTTTATGGAAAAGGTTGTCATAATTTTGGTAGTGACCGCAGACGACTACAATTCCTATTCAAATGAGCAGTGTAGGTGATGCTCGAAACACCGTTTTCAAATTAGGTACAACATTTACTTCAGTGTGCTTTTTTCTTCATTCTATCATGTTTCTGTTATAAATAAAATAAATGATTGTTATCATGTGCATTGTATGTATATACAATATATATTTGCATTTTCCATTACAGAAAATGCAACACTAAACTTGCTTAGAATTAACCTGGTGGTTCCTAAGGGGTCAAAAGTTTTTTGCTTGCTCCGGTCCCTACCTATTAATACATTAAATTTTGCCCCCCCTTGGAAAAAATCCTGCGGGCGCCCATGAACCAACCTACAACTTACTTCCTCTTTGAATGTGCCTCTTATATAAATACAAGTTGCATAGACTTCCTCAGTTGCATCACAAAAGATGTACCTCCAAATTATCTGGACTATTGTTCAACTCTCCAAAGTACCATCTTGGGATTTCAATGTCTCCAAGATGTGCCAATTCTTTGAACCAATATTTCCACCTTACCACCATATGATCAGGCAACTCTTGGTCCCAACCATGTCCAATTTCCCAGAGGCTCTGAAACCAAATTTTTGACTTTATCACAAATGGAGCCAGGAATCCAAAAGGATCAAAGACCTTTGAAGCCAAACTAAGAACTGTACGTTTTGTCCACCTTGTCTCATTCTCAGCCAGTTCTACTAAAGATTTCCCATCGAAAGTAAACAAATCCTCTCCTTGCTGCCAAACAATGCCTAGCACCTTTGTGTCTATTGCCCACAACTCCTTGATACCAGAATCCTCAATACTTTCTGCTGCATCAGATTCTACACAGGACTGATTCATAAACTCTTGTAAATGAGAATGATTGGTCTGCCATTTTCTAAGCTCCATGCCAGCCTCCCTCATTATAGCTCTAGTCTCCATGAATATCTGTTTAGCCATTTCTGTATTATCCACGGAACACAGCAAATCATCAACATAAAATTTTTTCCTTATGTGTTCAATAGTGTTAGGATAGACTTCAGAATATTTCTTAAAATGGTACTGCATAGTAGCTGCCAACGGAAATGGACTAGAGCTGAGGCCAAACAACACTGACTTCATTCTATATGCTTGAGCCTTAGGTTCATTTTCCAACAAGTCTTTCGTATCCACCCACAGATACCTTACTGCATCCCTGTCCTCTGGTTTTAACTTTATCCGCAAAAAGGCTTGCTTCACCTCTGCAGTCAATGCTACTCGACCAAACTTGAATCTCAGTAACAAGGAAAATAAATCTGCATTTAAATTGTCCCAGCATCCAAACAGTCATTCAAGGACACACCACCGTTGTCCTTGGCTGAGCCATTAAAAACTACTCTCAGTTTGGTGGTAGTTTTGTCTCGCCGTACCACTGCATGGTATGGCAGATAATGTGCCTCCTGGCTCACCAGCTCACCTTGCACCCTTTCAGCATAGCCCTCCTTTACATAGCTTAGGATGGCCTCATTGTATTCAATTAACAACTCATTTTTTCTTAGCTTGTGCAATGAAGTCTCCAACCTCCTATTAGCTAGCTGAAGGTTTGAGCTGGGTTTGCAAGAATCCTTCCAAGGGAGGCCAACTTCATAGCAACCATCTCTAAACCCAATCCCTTTTTCAAATTACTCTAAAACATCGCTGTTCACTGTACTCGCCTGCTTCTCCTGTTTGTCCTTTATGCTAATGGATTCAAGTTCCCAAAAGGCTTTCAAATGCGTTTCCAAACCATGTCTCTTCTCCTCAATCTTAACAAAAAGAGCTTTAACCTCCATTTCATTGCAATAGCTACCATGTAGCATCCAGCCTAGCTTAGTTTCAATAGCTACCGGACCTTGAGATGTGCGGACAATGTTGCCAGTGATGAAGTCCTAATAATAGTCAGCTCCAATCAAAAGACTAATATCTTCTGTTCCTTCAAACTTATTATCGCCCAAATTAATTTCTTTAACTTGCAATTCTTGGACACATGCCATATCTAAACAAGTAGTTTCTGGAGCACAAAGTTCCCCAATCTTTACAGCTTGGACCTTAACCAGAACTTCTACCTTCTTAACTTTGGTTCGGTTTTGAACGGAACCCTCAAACCCAGAAATTCTAAAATTTTCCCTCTTAAGTTTTTTAAACTTCAATTTTCTAGAAATTCTGGTCTTAATAAAGCTACACTGGCTACCACTATCAAACAACACTCTTACAGTAGCTTCTCCATCATTCCCAATTAATAATGCTGCAGCTGTTTGCAATAATCCCCCTTTACTTTTGTAGTGCCTTGCACCACAGGATTATCTTTTATTAGTGAAAATTGCCACAAGTTGGCACGAGTGAAATATTTTAAGTCTAACTAAATAAATACAAATTAAATGTCCAGTGATTAATTTTAATTCTTAAGCATTCAGTGTATAGTAATTTAGTTAAAAATTAAAGTGCAATCATTAAAGAAGTTTAAAGCAAATATAAAAATATACTTTGTGCCTTTTAACGATGTAAATTTTGGGGGGCATGGTGTGACTAGACGTGAGTTTGCTTTAAGGATTATTTTGGCTTGTTGGTAAAATTGTGAAGTAGAAACAAACTTATTTGCAACGACAACACAAGGGACGCCGTTTCCACATTTTTATATAGAATCAAAGCAGGCGCCAACAAGCAAAGTTTCTTCGTGGTATGTTTCTTATTTATAATGTTTATTTTTTTACTATTGCATATCTGTATACAATACCACATACTGCAGACATTAACAAGCCTTATACTGTGTGTGATTAGTACTGAAAGATTCATACTATAAATTAGCTTAGACTAAGTTAGGCCTATCTATGCAAAAGCCAAATTGTAAATTACTCTAGCCTAGCTGAGGCCTACCGTAGCCTTTGTTTTAGATGATTAACCTCAGCCTACTATATTGAAGAGGCATAGGCCTGCCCATTAATTTTCTTAATATACTTTACTTTATAAGCCTATTATGTTTCATGTTATTTTCTTAGCAGATGGCCTACTAGTCATTTGTGGCCTACATACTTTCTTAGTTTTCCTGTTCAACTTAACACAATCCCATAATGAAGATTAACTGTAATTCACCATCCACAGGTTACTGGGCCTATATAGCATATATATTTTAATTATCAATTTTTACCATTTTTATGTATCATTTTTTTTGTCTGGAATATTACTTACAGTATTCTTGTCTCTCTCTTTGCAGACAAGGTTGTCATTGTGGCTATTATTTACATATCATTATTATTATTATTTACATACTATTATTTACATATTATTATTATTTACATACTATTATTTACATATTATTATTATTTACATATTATTTACATATTATTATTATTTACATATTATTATTATTTGTTGCATATTAATATTAGTTGTATGTTAACGGTGCCATTATTTAATTTCGCATTTATATGTCAATCATAGTTGTTATGGGTAAAAATCCCCTTTGCATTTATAAATAATTGTTGCACATAGTTTATTAATTGTTGTCAATAAAATACAAAATTCATGTTGACGATTTTTATAATCAATCTTTCCTTTTTTATTAAAATTATTTTTGCGCTGCAGTGCTGGATGCCAATCTAGTATTTGGGCGCTGGTGACCCTGGCATTTAATTAATTATTTACGTAAAGGTCTATAATAATAAATAAGATAAATAAGACCCTTACAATTGGTGACTCCTGGAGTGACCCAACACCGTAATTTCTGCAAAAATTTTCTAAAAATTTGTTTTTCAATTTTTGTCAACATATTCAGTCTGCATCCATAATTTTATTAAATTCACTAGTACTAAGCACTCATCTGTACTGAAAGTGTATTCTCTGTTGAAAAATATATTCCTTTTATTTTGCCTTTTTATAAAATCAGCATTTTCTAAAGTTTTTTTGTGCAAATTTACTTATATTCTGCAAACAGCCTATACGCAGACTATTTTCATAAAAAAATTTTTTTACGTAACTTTTTGTTATTGGCACTCATAACCCCAATTGAGTCTCATACTCAACCAAACTTACCTGAAGCCATTATTTGTATTCAACAATATTTGTTGAAACGTTGTCAGGTTTTGACACATTTTAATTTTTTTGGTACCTTGTAGCAATATTATAGCCACAATGACCCACAACCACAACAACCCAGGATCATCCAACGGTGGTACTCCAAATTCACCACCTATAACAGACCTTCTAACAATGTATCAGCCTATCACTCCACAATTCATCGCTGAAGAGCCTGGAATCTTCGTGAATCAACTGCGGGATTATTTCACGATAAAAGGAATTACGGACCCACGAACGAAGTTCCTTATCACAAAGAACCTCCTGCCTGCACTAGTATACAAAGTAGTGCAGGATGTGGCTCTATTGCCTCCATCTGACCAAGCTTTTGAGAGCCTCCTCAGCGAGTTAGTCAGGAGGCTCGGCCAATCAGAAGAAGAGCGACCCAAT
This sequence comes from Bathynomus jamesi, assembly GCA_023014485.1. Taxonomy (NCBI): domain Eukaryota; kingdom Metazoa; phylum Arthropoda; class Malacostraca; order Isopoda; family Cirolanidae; genus Bathynomus; species Bathynomus jamesi. The sequence goes on from JAJOZX010003264.1 coordinate 355,120, forward strand.
GCTCTACTCAAGGACCAAGTTCTTGGGGATCGAACGCCAACAGCCTTCCTGAGGCATCTGCAAGACCTGGCGGGACAGACCAACGGAGATGATAAAAACTCACCCTTAATGCGACGCCGCTTCCTCAATGGTCTCCCCACTGCCCTACGACCAATGCTCCGTTGTATGCCAGATGATACAGACCTTCTTATTATGGCCAAAACAGCTGATAAGATGATGATTGAAATCCACCTTGGCCAAGTAGATAATCACGCCCATCACCCCCAAATCTGTGCCACGCAGGATGACACTCAGAGTCTGGCCGCACAAAGTATTAAATTATCCAAAGAAATTCTACAAACAATGAAAGATGAATTTAAAGCTCTCCGAATAGAGCTAGCTAACAACAGGGAACGAGAGAGAAGTTCTTCAAGACGAGGACGACCCTCTGGTCCAAATAGAGCCTCCCAACTTGAAGCTGGACAACGCCTCATTCTACTCCAACCACAGCCGCCGCAAACAGGTCAGTTGGTTGCTCCTAATCCGAATCTATTAGCCTTACCTCCTCATCCTCAATCCCCACTACTCAGCCTCATTCTCAACCTATTTCCTTACTTCAGTCTACTGCTCATACCCCTCCTTGCTGGTATCATGAAAGGTTTAAAGACCGTGCAACGCGCTGTGTCATACCTTGTCCATGGACTCCTAACCCTCCTTTAAACTAACCAGGCTAGTGTCACAGGCGTCTGACACTACAGCCTCTCAACCTATCCTTATTTCAACTAGCCCTACCACTACCTCATCTAATCCTACCTCAATTTTAACTAAGTATTACTCTACCACAAATAATGTTCAACCTATTACTACACACTCGACTACCTCATTTAACACTGTCAAACCAACACATACGTACGCAAGTAAAGTTAAAGAATCGCAACCTACTTATTCAACCACAGCTAATTTAATACCCCCAACAAATTCTCCAAATACAACACAAACTCCTTCCCACAGCAATACTAACCTTCCTCCACAAAAATTTAATGATTCACAAACTACTGCACCACCTGGTCCAACGTTCACCTTGCATGATCCACTCTCAGGCTATGCATTCCTTATTGACACTGGAGCTCAATACAGTGTTATTCCTGCAACAGCCGCAGACCGTGCAAACGGACCTTCTTTCATTTTACGTGCAGCTAATTCTTCATCTATTCATATTTATGGACGTCGTTCTATTTCAGTTTCTTTTGGACTTAGACGTGTTTTCCGCTGGATATTTCTTGTCGCGGATGTATATACCCCAATGTTAGGCTCTGATTTCCTTTCTGCAAATGATTTATTAGTTGATGTTCGTAGAGCACAATTAATTGATAATGCCACACATCTTTCAATAATTGGTTCTCCTACTGCACACCCCTCATCATTATTGGCAAGTTCTCTGCCACAGTGCTCACCTGCTATAGAGCAGCTCCTAAATTAATTTTCTTCCCTTACTCAACCCTGTTCTAAGGATACCCCTATTAAACACACTGTTGTCCACCGTATTGATACGGTAGGCTCACCTGTTTTCACCCGCCCACGTCGCTTAGCTCCAGATCGTCTTGCAATTGTGAGACGAGAATTTGAACACATGCTTGAACTCGGTATTATACGGCCTTCAAGCAGCCCGTATGCCTCTGCTTTACACATGGTCCCAAAACCTACACCTGGAGACTGGCGTCCATGTGGAGATTATCGTGCTTTGAATGACAACACGATTCCAGATCGCTATCCCCTTCCTCACTTACACGATTTTACTTCTGCTCTCCACGGCACCACAGTATTTTCACGCCTTGACTTGGTGCGAGCTTTTCATCAAATTCCTGTACACCCTGAACACATACATAAAACTGCTATAACAACCCCTTTTGGGTTATTTGAAATGACAAAAATGCCATACGGACTGCGTAATGCGGCCCAAACTTTTCAACGCTTCATTGATGAAGTGTTGAGAGGTCTCTCCTTCACATTCACATATGTCGATGACATTCTCATCGCAAGTTCTTCTCCCTCAGAACATATTCAGCATTTACGCTTAGTTTTTTCTCGGTTGGCAGAATATGGTGTACTGCTAAACCCTGAAAAATGTGTCTTTGCTGTAGATGAGCTCACCTTCTTAGGACACAAAGTTACTTCGAAGGGCATCTCTCCTCTCGAAAATAAAGTATCTGTGATAAGGTCTTTCCCACAACCGCAAACCCAAAAGCAACTTCGTCGTTTCTTAGGGATGGTAAACTTCTACCATCGCTTCATTCCTCAGTGTGCAAACATTCTTGCACCCATAACCTCTCTTCTTCGCCAATCAAAAAGGGGCAGATCCACTGCAGTTCTGTGGAACCCCGAAGCTACCAATGCTTTTTCACAAGCAAAAGAGGCTATAGCACAAGCTACATGCCTTGTTCACCCTCAACCAGACGCTCCTCTGAACTTAGCCACTGATGCCTCTGACGTTGCAGTGTCAGGAGTGCTCCAGCAGCTTGTTTCAGGCGTTTGGGAACCTCTCGCATTCTTTTCACGCAAGCTCTCACCTTCACAAATGAGGTACAGCACTTTCGGTCGAGAGTTGCTGGCGATATACCTCTCCATCCGTCATTTCAGGCCATTCCTGGAAGGACGTGACTTCAGCATTTTTACGGATCATCGTCCGTTAATATTTGCTCTCCATTCTCAATCAGACTCTCATGCTCCTATTGAGAGAAGACACCTTGATTTTATCCTCCAATTTACTTCAGACATTCGACACATTTCAGGTTCTTTGAATGTCGTGCCGGATGCTCTATCTCGCATCTCAGCAATTTCTGATCCTGGACAGCAATTTCTGATCCTGGACTCTCACACATCAACCTTTCAGAGATGGCTGAGGCTCAGTCCACGGATACAGACCTCCAAGCTCTTATTAATTCACCCACTTCGTTGCAAGTCCGCTCTTTACCAGTTGAACCCAAGTCAGACTTACAAATTTTGTGTGACGTCTCGACTGAGCATATTCGACCGTTGGTCCCACAAGGGCTGCGAAGAGCTGTTTTTGCTAAACTTCATTCCCTTTCTCACCCGGGAATTAAAGCCACCCAAAAATTAATTGCAGCTAGATTTGTATGGCCAAGTATGAACAAAGATATCCGCAATTGGACTCTATCTTGCCTTCAATGTCAGCGTGCCAAAGTTCACCGACACACAAAGTCAGAATTCGGTACCTTTCCTTTGCCGAAGGCTCGTTTTGAGGCCATACATCTAGACATAGTCGGCCCCCTCTATTCTTCTCGAGGTTATACCTATCTTCTCACTGTCACTGATAGGTTCACAAGATGGCCAGAAGCTGTTCCTTTGACTTCTTGTACTGCTTCTGCAGTAGCTCATGCCTTTGTTTCGTGTTGGGTTTCCCGGTTTGGAATACCTGCAACCATTTGCACAGACAGAGGTGCTCAGTTTGAATCGGCCTTATGGAAGGAACTCATGCTCCTTCTTGGGACTGAACGCATCAGAACAACAAGCTATCACCCGCAATCCAATAGGGTGGTAGAACGCTTCCATCGTCAACTTAAAAGTTCCTTGCGAGCCACTGATCCATCTACCACATGGGTGGACCGGCTACCCCTAATCCTACTCGGAATTCGTACTGCTCTGAAGACTGATCTTGCATGCTCTGCAGCAGAATTAGTTTACGGTACCACACTCCGGTTACCCGGAGAATTTTTCACACCTACACCCATTAACCCCACATGTGATCCTGCTTCGTATGTCAAGACATTACGCTCTGTTATGAAGCAAATTCGTCCCACAGCACCTAGAACTTCCACTTCACAAACTACCTTTGTTTCCCCTGATTTACAAACTTGCACACATGTTTTCTTGAGACATGATGCTCACCGCTACCCTCTTCACTGTCCCTATGATGGTCCCTTCCTTGTGCTAGACCGTAAACCCAAAACTTTCATCATCGACAAGGCAGGCAAGCGTGAAACCGTTTCTGTGGACCGCTTGAAACCAGCATACCTTGATTTTTCTCCAACAAAAGATCCTATCCCTCTTCAATCTTCTGTACCTCCACCTCAAATACAGGTACAGCAACCTATCCCTCCTCAATCCTCTGTACCTCCACCTCAAATACAGGTACAGCAACCTATCCCTCCTCAATCTTCTGTACCTTCATCTCATATACAGGTACAGCAATCTACCCTTCCTAAATCCTATGTACCGCCACCTGATCCAAGGGTACAACAATCTATCATCCCTCTTCCAATTCTCCTTCATTATCGCAACCAACTGTCTTTGAACCAGCCAGTAGCCCCATTGCACAGGCACCAGCACCAAGAATCCCCTTCCCCCAATGTCCCTACTGCACCTGTAGCACCATCCATACCTTCAGAACCAGTGCTGCAGGATATTGCCGTCCAAAATCAACCAATCCAACAAACAATGACTCGTTCTGGAAGAGTCATTCGTAAGCCGGTGCGCTTTGACATTTAAGTGGTTTTTTTTTACCCCTGACAACCATGTTTTTTGGGGGCAGTACCTGTAGTGCCTTGCACCACAGGATTATCTTTTATTAGTGAAAATTGCCACAAGTTGGCACGAGTGAAATATTTTAAGTCTAAATAAATAAATACAAATTAAATGTCCAGTGATTAATTTTAATTCTTAAGCATTCAGTGTATAGTAATTTAGTTAAAAATTAAAGTGCAATCATTAAAGAAGTTTAAAGCAAATATAAAAATATACTTTGTGCCTTTTAAACAATGTAAATTTTGGGGGGCATGGTGTGACTAGACGTGAGTTTGCTTTTAAGGATTATTTTGGCTTGTTGGTAAAATTGTGAAGTAGAAACAAACTTATTTGCAACGACAACACAAGGGACGCCGTTTCCACATTTTTATATAGAATCAAAGCAGGCGCCAGCAAGCAAAGTTTCTTCGTGGTATGTTTCTTATTTATAATGTTTATTTTTTAACTATTGCATATCTGTATGCAGTACCGCATACTGCAGACATTAACAAGCCTTATACTGTGTGTGATTAGTACTGAAAGATTCATACTATAAATAGTACTGAAAGATTCATACTATAAATTAGCTTAGACTAAGTTAGGCCTATCTATGCAAAAGCCAAATTGTAAATTACTCTAGCCTAGCTGAGGCCTACCGTAGCCTTTGTTTTAGATGATTAACCTCAGCCTACTATATTGAAGAGGCATAGGCCTGCTCATTAATTTTCTTAATATACTTTACTTTATAAGCCTATTATGTTTCATGTTATTTTCTTAGCAGATGGTCTACTAGTCATTTGTGGCCTACATACTTTCTTAGTTTTCCTGTTCAACTTAACACAATCCCATAATGAGGATTAACTGTAATTCACCATCCACAGGTTACTGGGCCTATATAGCATATATATTTTAATTATCAATTTTTACCATTTTTATGTATCATTTTTTTTTGTCTGGAATATTACTTACAGTATTCTTGCCTCTCTCTTTGCAGACAAGGTTGTCATTGTGGCTATTATTTACATATCATTATTATTATTATTTACATATTATTATTATTTACATATTATATTATTTACATATTATTATTATTTGTTGCATATTAATATTAGTTGAATGTTAACGGTGCCATTATTTAATTTCGCATTTATATGTCAATCAAAGTTGTTACGGGTAAAAATCCGCTTTGCATTTATAAATAATTGTTGCACATAGTTTATTAATTGTTGTCAATAAAATACAAAATTCATGTTGACGATTTTTATAATCAATCTTTCCTTTTTTATTAAAATTATTTTTGCGCTGCAGTGCTGGATGCCAATCTAGTATTTGGGCGCTGGTGACCCTGGCATTTAATTAATTATTTACGTAAAGGTCTATAATAATAAATAAGACCCTTACACTTTAACTCCCTTTCATAGCAGTGGCATGTGCCACTGATGTCTCTACTTCTCGGGTAGGCCTACTAGGGGTGTTTTCACACAATAATGGCTGATGCCGGCCATGGCATTTTTTGCACAAAATTTTAAACTTACAAAACCTTGCTCTGTGACCCTTCAAAAAACATTTAAAACCTGATGTGGACTTAGTTACCCTGTTCTTTCTCTCCTCAACAGGTAAAGCCTCAGCCACCTCACATTTATATGACTTGTGGTTGCCTTCGCAAAATATGCATTCCTTGATTCCCTTTAATTTATTCTCAGACGATGCATGTAGAGCTGACACTGTACCTGAGCTATTCCTTTTTGTAGAAACTTTGGTGCTGTGCTTGCCTTTGTCCCCTTGTTTAACATCCCACTGTGCAAACTCAATTCCCTCTCGTCTTGCTAATTCTGTGCCTAAAAGACTTAACATCTGCTGAAGGGGGATGTACACATGTTCCGTAGAGTGTCCCCTACTTAATTCAAGCAAAATTGAGCTAGGCAAATTAGACTCCAGTACAGTGACCAACATTATACCATACCTTTCCATTCCTACACCCAAGTTGTCTAGGGACCTAGTTCTAACTTCAAATTCATCATATAACGACCGTAACTCCTTGACACTATTGGGATTATTAACAGAAGGTATAGCTAAACGTTCGCGGAGGTGGCTTTTAATTAAGATCTCTGGCTTTCCAAACCGTTTCTTTAATATATCCCAAGCCACATTATAACTAACCTCTGTTAATGCTAATCCTGCTATTGTCTTTGCTGCCTCCCCTTCCAAGAGGGACTGCAAATAATTAAACTTCACCGCACTAAACACTTGACTAGAATGAACTGCTGATTGAAAACTGTCTGCCCATCCTTGCCATTCCTGAATACTCCCAGAAAATGTTTTGAGTACAAGCCTCGGTAACTGAACTGCAGATCTGTTAACCTTAACTTCACAAATACCATTTGTTGAGGGTTGTGTTTCATTATTAGACCTGGTCTCTAACTGTACTGAGCCGCTAAACTCTCTTGCTCTGTGGCATACTTTAATTATATCATCATTAATCTCTTCAAAGTAAATTATGTTATTTTCTATTTCATCCTCTTCTATAAGAGCCTCAATTTTAACATTTACTTCGCTTAGAGCAACAATTTTAGTTTCTAATATGGAAAGCTGCACAGTCACTAAGCTTAAATCCTCTTGCTCTATGGCAAAATCTATAGTGGCAATGACCTTTGTAATTAGACCTTTGTAGGCAGAGGCGTACCAATACTTTTTGCCGCTCGGGGCGAAAATGCCAACGCCGCCCCCCCCTACAACAATTTTCAATTTTAAAAACAATTCCTTTACAAAAATACACTTCTAAACAAAACTTTTATTGGAAGAAAAACTTAAATAAAGCAACTTCAGTTTTAACAATACTACATAATGTACCGTACATAATACACTACATAATTTTAACAATAACTATATAATGTATAATGCCTAGTTAAATTTTTGGACTTTCATAACAGAAAATTCATGAATGATTTTTTCTATGTCCATTGTCTCTGCAACTTCGCGTTCAATTGAAATAATCGCCAAATTGCTCAGTCTAGATTGACTTATAGTTGACCTGAGGTAAGTTTTTATAAGTTTCAGTTTCGAGAAACTTCGTTCGCAACTTGCCACGGACATGCATGTAGTTAGACAGATCCGGAGGGCAGTTGTTATATGAGACAAAGATTCCACTAGATCCCATTTAACAATCCACTGAAGTAGTTTTAACATATCCCAGTTCTTTGGATCATCGTCGACGCTTATGCTTTCGAAACTGAGCAAATGTCTGCGCAAACGCTTTATTTTTTCCAGTAGACTTCCTGGATTAATGTCATTGTAGATGGAAGAAAAATTATTGACCTTGGTATTAATTTCTTCATCTTTGGACTGATTCAAAAGGTACGAAGGAGACAGAAATTCAAAGCGATCATTCATGTTTTTAAGACAAACTGTGCGTTTTTCAATTTCTGCTAATAAACGATTCACGATTTCAAAAAATTATCTGCGTACATCCTCTTGCACGGTCAATCCAGCATCACGAGCTTGCTCTCCAGGCATTCTTCTCCGTCTCCTGACTCTGCGGTCTATACTGATATCCATTTCATTACAGAACTCTTCGGCGGCATCTGCAGCGTTTGATACTACTGCCTCTCGTTCATTAGTTAAAAACACGGATAAAGAGTTCATTTGTAATGCACACTGGTCCAAAGCAAGTCCCTTTCTTTGAAAATATAGCTGAGCATCATTGATTTCTTTCAGCACTGGATCCCAGAAAAATAAGTACACAATGAATATGTATGACATGATGGAGGTCAACAGAGCTTCAGCATCGCCCTTTGTGTCCAGATTTTCGGAGACCCCTTCACTCAGTTCTTCCAAGGCACTAACAACGTGAGTCAAGTTCTTCTTAACACTTTGGGTGCCACGTCACACGTATGTGTGTGGCAGTTATTTTTTTTTTCTGGCGATGGCACACACATACGTGTGACACACATTTTTCAACTCCTGAGCGCAGCACACAAATATATGTGACAGTATAGGGAAATTACTATGTTATTTGAAATCTGTGGGCTCTGAGGAAAATTTTGATATATTATACTTGGTCGTTGGGACAAAATTTATTAAATATGCAGCGTTCTGTTACAGTTACTCAAATCAGTTTATAGTGAAATATATTTAGCATTTTTATGTTTTATTTGTATTATTATGTGCATGTATAATGCACAAAATAATACTATAATGATAAAACTATAATGATATAAGTAACTGCATCCAGGTTCTGGCACGTGGAGCCAGCTGGATGGTGGAACCCTTTTTTTTTTTTTTTTTTTTTTTTTTACTTCCGTTGTTTTTGGTTACAAAGACTTACATGAAAATACTTATTGTAATCTATTTAGGAAATAAACACAAATACATTTTTATATAAAAAAAAATCCTTTTATTTGATTACAAAATACAAAGCCTTTTATGTGAATATAATTATTGTAATTTATTTATGAAAATCTCTAAAACATTCTAGACAAAAGAATGTTTCCCCAGGGCAAGAGCTGCAATACGTATGCACATTCTTAGCATGTTTCCTTGCTTCTTCTCTACCTCTCTCTTTTGTGATTTTTTCATAACATTGTTTGCATCTTCTTCTGATCTTTTTTCCTTGAACATTTTTCTTTTCAAGAATTAAATGTGATGTAGACGCTGGTCTCCTTTGCCGGGGTAAAGTCTCTTCAAAATCCAGGAGTGCCAAAGTTATTTTCTCTTTGAATTCTTTCAGTTGCATCTTTTTGCCAGTTACTTTTTTATACACAATCCAAGCATTCACAACTGAGACTCCTAATAGAAGTGCAATGGCAAGCTTGCGGTACCATTTTATACCCTTCCTAAGTGCCGTTTCATAGGATGCCATCTGGTCAGAGATGTCTATTCCGGTCTTCCCCTTATTGTATGCAATAATTCCTAAGGGCTTCTTTCCACTTTTCCTACGATTTCTTTGCCTTTCTTGTGTATTGGATGGGCCTGGTTCTTCAGTTTCCCTCTCTTCTCTCTCTCTAATTTCCACAAGTTCAAGACTGTGTTTTGTTGATAATAACCGGACATCTCTGGCATCTTTCCATTTCAATACAACTATTCCGTTTTGTTCTTCCATTGCAATCATTTCCCCTTTTTTCAGGTCTTTACTCATTACCTCAGGTGGCATGTTCTTCTTTATTTTATAAAATATATAGTTATGTAAACATAAGATAATAATTTTAAGATTATAATTTTATAAATATTTATAATAGAATCTGAAAAAAAGAGAAAATAATGAAAAAAAATGTCACACACATGGTTGTGCCATGACCAGAAAGGCTAAATTTGTTACTTTTCACACACATGGGTGTGCCATGGGCTCATAAGGAGTGACTATTTAAAAAAATAAAAATGCATATATTTAAAAAAATTATTAGAATTTTTAAAAATTTCTTATGCATTTCTGTTTCTCTATTCATGCCTATTATTAATTCACACAAAAATAAAAATGGGCTGGTGGGAAATTGTTGCGGATTTGGGCGTGGCACCCAAAGTGTTAAGACTAGAAACAGCATCATACTTAGCACTCCACCGCGTATCATCGACTCGCTTGACAGTGATTTTGGAATGTTTTGTTAAGACATCCCAACGATGAGTAGAGGAAGAAAAGTAGACGAAAATTCGTTCAATTGTTCCAAAGAAAGTTACAGCATTAGGACTCAGTCCCGCGGCATGAACTCCAGCCAAGTTCAGCGAGTGGTTATTGCAAGGAATGAAAACAGCGTGTTTGCTAACATCAAGAATTCTGCGTTGAACTCCAAGATGAATACCTGCCATCGTAGCAGCATTGTCATACCCTTGACCATAACAATTCTGGATATCCAGCCCATCCTCACGGAGCTTAGTGACAATGAGATCAGTAACTGCCTCAGCAGTCTTCCCCTCTAATTTAATAAAATCAACGAAGGATTCCTTCACCTCTACATTACCATCTTTAATCGACACATAGCGAATTACCTGAGACATCTGATCAATATGCGATATGTCTGGTGTACTATCGAAAATTATTGCAAAGTACTTTGCACTAGACACATTATCAATTATACATTTTCGAACATTGCAGCCGATTAGTGTGATGAACTCATTTTGAATGTTAGGTGACAAATACGTAGTGGATATCTTGTCAGTCATTCGTATTTTTGTAAGATGTTCCCTAATTACTGGGTCATATTTGCCCGTTAGTTTTATTAACTCCAAAAAGTTTCCAGAATTGCCAGCTAGCCCAGCTTCTTCATTTAAGTTCTCTCGGTGCCCTCGGAATGCAAGATCTTGTTTTGCCAAGAACATGATGCAGTCATAAATTCGTCTCAGTATTTCTTTCCACTTAGCAGTAGCATGTTTTATTTGCAACTGATGTGCATTATCTATTGTAGCATTCAACTGAAGGCGCATAGACAACTCTTTCCATTGTTCAAAGCATCGGATATGATATGGACTGTTTTCATGTTCAGGTACTCTTGGATTCAGTTTCCTCCAGGCAAAAAAATCCTTCTTCTTTTCCAAATGCACTGGAGATGTTGTTGAAGAGACGACAGCAAAAGCATTGCAAGCTACATTTTGAAGGTGAGAAGATTAGCCATGACCTTTCAATTTTTTCGCCATTTTCCAAAGTTTTGAAATACCAAACTTTTGACATTGACCTATTGTTTGAATCAGCTGGAAAGGGTCCATTCATGTTTTTCAAATGTGATGGTCCACGTTTAATGAGTTCGATTCTCAAATTGTCCGTCATTGGAACGGGCCAGTTGCCAGAATCGTTAAACAGGCTCTGTGGGTGATGGGTGGGTGGGTGACTTTGTGATGTAGATGAGGGTTCATCCTGATTATTTGGGGGTTCACTTGAAGTTGCCGCTTGAACATCTATCTCTAAAGATATATCACATTGCGGTTGATCTCCTTGCTTCCCAGAAGGCACTGAAGGTGTGTCTGCGAATCCCATTAACTGATGAAATCGCTCAGCAGCACGCTTGCCTTCCTCCTCTTTTTTTCCGCGAAGATTCTTGTATGCAGCACCACTCAGTCTCTGTCGTTTGCTCATGTTTGCTAATTCAGTAGGGTATCTGCAAAATAAAACAACAATTAATTATTAACATCATCAAAGCTCAAAGAATGCAAAGCCTAACCTAAATAATATAGGGAAAGTCTGAAAAATAGGGCTGGCAACCTTTCCGATGTGAAAATTTAACGCAACTATTTGTGGAAATAGTGGCATTGAGGTGGCATATATAGCATTTAATGATGATTTTTCATCAAAACCATGGATATTTTGTACACAAATAACGCGCGACAATGATGAGATATAATTTTTTGGAGGGTTGCATTTTAAAACATAAAAACCCAAAATTTTGCATACTGCGCCCGCCTGACAGTAATTTGCCACCCCTCGGGAAGTGCCGCTCGGGGCGGTCGCCCCTCTCGCCCCTCCCTTGATACGCCACTGTTTGTAGGCGCTTCTCCTTTTTTTAAGCTTGTTCAATTCAGCTGCACTCATCTTCAGTGCAAACAACAATTGGGCTCAATGCCAAATAAGCTGAATTGGCGAAAATACTTAACCAAACTGATCAAACTCAAATTTGGCTTTTTTCAAATAAACTGAACGGCCAAGTTTCGCAATTGGGCAACCAAACTTTCTACCCTGGGACCTTAACTCAATTATGCTCAACCCGTCCAGGCCTAACTTGGACTACAATTTGCACAATCAGAACTTTGCTGAAAAATATTCACTGACTCACTCTTGGGCTAGAATCTGGTTCGAAGGACCATGTTATATTTTATTTTATTGGGTTCATAATCTCAGCTGAGCCCTGAACGGCCAAGCTCTGAAGGGCCAGTTTAACCTACAACCCAAGTTAAGTTAGACTAAAACTTACGGACTTGGAGGTCCTGTTAGGTCCTACCTCAGGGTTTCTGACTCGATGTGGGCCTACCTTAGGCCTCAGTTGCATAAAATTAAGATAAAAAACAAAAGTGGCACTGTTTATGGTCTTCTTTAAACCTTGCAACAACACAACCTGCACCATTGCACGATGCAACAATCTTGTATCTAAACAACCAAATTGAATTGTAAGAGAGTTCTCTTTAAGACCACGCCCTGTAAGTACCGCATTCAACAAACGAGTAGGAAGGACGCGCAGTGCCCCAAAAATATGATGCCACAAGAGTGCCCAAGCAATGATGCCACAAGAGCCCAAAAATGCTAGCTCTAAATTAAGTGAATTTTTCACTAACCTTACAATTATGATATGGATATATATACACCTTAACTTAATATATACAAGCAATGCTGCATCAATCAGCATTTCCTGAGCTCTCTGATATTGCATCTACTTTTGCATATTGCTGAGAATTTTGCTTTTGGAAAGTTTTGAATTTTATATACTTGCGTTTATATTCACGTTGTTATAGTTAAGTAATTGAGTATTAGTGGTTTTTAGCGATTTAGAAGTTTTCATAGCGTGCCGGCTTAATTTAACTTAAACTTGTGACGGTTTAAACTAATTTTTAACTGCGCGATGCCGTCGCAGAAAGCGTCGTGTGTTAGGTGTAGGGTAAACCGGTGGTATTCGGAATTTAAAGACTATAACGGCGGTCCTATGGCGATTACCGAGAGATCAGTTTGTTTCTTTTGCGAGTTAATGGAGGAAATAATTGACATAAAACGCAGTGTACGTGAGGTAACGGAGAGACTTGCAACGCTTGATGAGGGCAGGGGTAGGGCTACGGTTGACGGAAGCCGAACCAATACTAACGTTGAAGACGTTAGTAATTTGAAGGGTGAGGTGCGTAACCTAGTTTCTAGTTTAGGTAGCTTGTCGGGAAGGTTGGATAGAGTTGAGGAAGGGGTTAAAGTTAGTCAGAGAGTAGTAGATGGGGAGGGATTTAGAGAAGTTAAGGGTGGAGCTAGGCCGCGTACGTTAGGTGATAGGAACCCCCCCCCCCTATCGAGGTTTCGAACCCTTTCGCCCATTTGGAAAGGGACGTGAATGAGGGGGAAACTATTTTAATTGGGGACTCTTTAGTGCGCCACATGGACAAAGAGTTCGTTGAACGGCATCCAACCAAGAGGAGGAGGGTCTGTCTCCCAGGGGCCAGGGTTGACACAGTTAGGGACGAAGTGGATAGGATTGACGTTGCATCCCGTCACTCGATGTTGGTGACGATGGTAGGAGGCAACGACTCGTATAGGCCCGATACGAGAGTGCCTGACCTTTTGGAGAGATATAGGGGGTTAATTAGGTCCCTGAAGGCGAGGTCAGATAGGTCTTTAGTTCTAGGTATTACCCCTAGGCACGGGTTGGGTCTTAGGATTACGTAAAAAACAATATTTTTGAATAATAAATTAGAAGAGATTTGTGCTGAGGAAAACGTACCCTTCGTAAAGCTGTGGTCCGAATTCAGTGATCCTAGCCTTTTTATAAAGGATGGGGTGCATTTTAATGAAATAGGTAATGTTAGGCTAGGTAGGTTAATAGACGAAAACGTGCGAAAGCTGTATAGGTCGAAGCCTTCTTTAAACGTTGTGGGTCCGGGGAACGCGGGCCCGACGTGAAAAATAGTTTAAAACGCGGGCCCGTGGTAAAAAATAACTTAAACGTCTTTTATTGTAACGCGCGTAGTATTAGAAATAAATTAAACGAATTTAAGGCGATAATTTATTCCGGCTACTACGATATAGTTGCTATCACTGAAACTTGGTTAAATACCGTGACTCGGGACTTGAGAGAACTTGATATACCGGGTTTTAAACTCTTTACTAATGATAGGTTACATAGGTTTGGTGGAGGCGTTTTGCTGTACATTCGTAATTCCCTTAGGGCTATCGAGGTTAAGTTAGATTTTTCGGCAGCAATTAATGCGATATGTGTTGAAGTTAGGGCGCGTAGTATTAGTTTTAATTTTGTTGTTGTTTATAGACCTCCCGTTCAACCCCTCGATATAGATAGTAGATTTTACTCACTTCTTGGTTACTTTATTGACAATCGGAATAGTATAATTGTCGGAGACTTTAACTGCCCTAATGTTAATTATGAGACTTTTACTGGTAATGAGCAGGGTTTGAGATTGATTGAGTTTATGGAAGATAACTTTTTACGACAGGTGGTTACCGAACCAACGCGCGGTGATAATATTTTAGATTTGGTGATGACGAACGGCGAGAATATAGTCGAAGGTTTAGAAGTAGGCGAGAGTTTAGGATGTAGTGATCATCAAATTCTTAGGTTTAAGTTATTGATAGAAAACACTAAGGCTAGTAACGTAATAAAAGTCTCTGATTTTCGTAGGGCTAATTTTGATAGTTTTGCGGATAGGATGAGAGTAGTGGACTGGGATAACTTATTTATGGGTAATGACACAAATTTGCATTGGGTGGCGTTTAAAGAAAGTTTTAGGAATATTGAAAGGGAGTTTATTCCTCGTAGGCCCAAGCGCGCTAGAAATCATGGTAGGTCCAAGTGGTGGACTAGGGAAATAGGCGAGTTCATAAACGAGCGTAATAGAGCCTATATACTTAATAAGCGTAATGGCACGGCAGCTAACTTTAATAGATATATTGAGCTTAGACGTCAGGTTAAAAGATCAGTTAGGAATGCCAAGCGTAATTTAGAGATACTTATAGCTGCGGATAGTAAACATAATCCAAAAAAGTTTTTTGAATACGTTAATAATCGTAAGCCGATAAAAGATAACATAGACCCTCTAGTGGATGTTAATGGCTCTTTGGCTTCTGACGCTCAGGCGATGGCGGGTATTTTCAATAACTTTTTTGCGACAGTTTTTACTGTAGAAGACGTAAATAATGTCCCCGACGTGGACGATATCGTTCCATTTAGTAGCGAGACTATTTTGGATGAAATAACTGTTTACGAGGCTGAGATTGCGCATTATATCGATAGGCTAAAAGTTAGCAAGGCTCCAGGCCCTGACGCTTTTTATCCCAGACATTTGAAAGATTTGAAAGACGTTATCGTAGGCCCTTTAACGAAGATTTTTAATCAGTCACTCGAAACGGGGATTATTCCTGAAGACTTCAAATTAGCTAACGTCACGCCTATTTTTAAAAAAGGCGACCACGCAGTAGCTAGCAATTATAGGCCCATTAGCTTAACGTCAATTGTCGGTAAACTTTTGGAATCCGTAGTTAGGGATCGTATCATCGATCACTTAGAAAGTAGAGATTTGATTAATAGTATTCAGCATGGGTTTCGACGCCATAGGTCTTGTTTAACTAATTTGTTAGAATTTTATAACGAAATAGTGCGCGAATACGATAGGCATAGAGCGGCTGACGTTATTTATTTAGATTTTAAAAAGGCGTTCGATACAGTTCCGCATAGGAGATTAATTGCGAAGGTCAAAGCGCACGGTATAAGCGGTCAGGTAGCCAACTGGTTAGAAGAATGGCTTCGTGCTAGGAGGCAGAGGGTGGTAGTTAATGGTAGTGAATCGGGGTGATTGGATGTAGGTAGCGGTGTCCCACAGGGTTCAGTGTTAGGCCCATTGCTATTCGTAATTTACATTAACGACATAGATGTAGGATTGACTAGTAACGTGTCAAAATTCGCGGACGATACTAAAATAGGCGGTAAGGTTGTTAACGAGGACGATAGAAATAGGCTCCAAGACGATGTACATAGGATTATGGAGTGGACGGATAAGTGGCAGATGCAATTTAACGTATACAAATGTAAAGTTTTGCATATAGGTTCTCGTAACAATAATTACACGTACACGATGGATGATAGGGAGTTAGCGAGCGTTGACGAGGAAGTAGATTTAGGCGTACGCGTATCTAAGGATTTAAAGGTTAGGAACCAGTGCCTGGAGTCTTGCGCAAAAGCTAATAGGATGTTAGGCTTCAAAGCGCGTAATTTCGAATTTAAATCGAAGGATATTATACTGCCCCTTTACAAGTCCCTAGTCAGGTCTCATTTAGAATATGCCGTTCAGTTTTGGTGCCCGTACTTGCGTGAGGATAGTGATAGGTTAGAAAGGGTTCAGCGTCGTGCCACGAAACTGATTCCGTCATTGCGCAACAGGCCTTATGAAGATAGGATTAAAGAGTTAGACCTGTATTCACTCGAAACTAGGAGATTAAGGGGGGAGCTTATTGAAGTTTTCAAAATCGTTAATAACATCGATAACGTAAATTTTGACAAATTGTTCACTTTCGATAATAATAATACTCGTAATAACGGATTTAAATTGCGTGGCAGACGCTTCATCACTAATATCGTTAAAAACTTCTTTACGTTTAAAGTAACTGATAAATGGAATAATCTTCCCGCGTCAGTCGTGAACTCTACCAGCGTTAATATGTTTAAGAAACGTTTAGATAGGCATTTTAAAAATATTAACGTTGTCTAATATAATAATAAAACAATCCCCCTTCTCCCTCTCAGCCTCCCCCTTTTCCCTCTCAGCCTCACCCTTTTCCCTCTCCCTCGTTAAAATTATTAACGTTGTTTAATGTAATAAAACAATTAGCAACAGGAGCTCTAGAGGTGGTGATCGAGGATGAGTCTGTTGACAATAATGCCAGCTTGTGACACATACCAGTGTGTGATGCCAGCAGTGATGGGCAGTATCTAGATACATGTATCGCCGATACGTATCGATCGATACTTTTGTATCGGTATCGGTATCGCTTTAGCTACTTGACAAAAGTATCGATTTATCGGTATCGCTAAGGTCAATTTTCTTAAATGTATCGAAAAAATCGATACTTCGATACATCGATACGTTAATAAGAATTTTTAAATATTTAAATAGATGTTATAATATGACACTACTGAGTTATATTTATGAATATACATAAATAATAATATTATTAAATATTTATTTAATGACAGTACTACTCTACTGGTCACGTCACACAGTACGGCGCAACGTTTAAACACGTTTGTACTTGTGTTATTGAGATTAATTAACCATAATATAGAAACGCTCATAATATAGAAACGCTCATATAATATAGAAATGTCAGTTGACATTACCATGCGTCACAAGATGGAACTCCTTGTTCGACAGTTTATCAGTTCTGTTGAAGCATAAAAGTGTCCTAAATGAAACAATGAAACAACTAGGACTGCCAACATTTCGTGAAAATGAGCTTGATTTTCTCCAGGAATACCTAACCGTACTACAACCCACTGCAACAGCACTTGATAGGTTGCAGTCCGACAAAGAATGTTTTTACGGTTGCCTGCTTCCGACATTGTTAGCTGTAGAGAAGAAGCTAGAGCGTTTGAATTCGGAGGCATTGCGTCATTGTCAGCCACTTCTCAATGCAGTCACAAGGGTTCACTAAGCGGTTTGAAAAGTTTCTGTGCCTTGATGCGTCGCATGAGTGTAAAGCAGCAATACTGGCATCGTCTTCAAATCCTCTGTTCAAGTTAAAGTGGATGACAATAAAAGACAAATTTAATACTAACATTGTCAAAAAGAGGGTTCAAGAAATGTTGGTTAATGCTGTTAAGAGCCTCAGCGACCAGACCCCCCAGCAACAACTAAGTGATGCTGCATCTGACGGAAGTGCAGATGATTTCTTCCGTTATGAGTCTGCTTCAGTAGTATAGCCGCAAAAGGGTAGAGTGCAGGAATGTTGCAATTTATTACGTAATGCTGCAATGTTGCAAAGGGGTGGTGGGGCTATGCAACAATTCAATGTTGCCAAGGGGGACTATGCAACAATTCAATGTTGCAAATGGGGATATGCAACAATTCAATGTTGCAAATGGGGAAAGGGTTTTGCAAAAAGGGGGGATGCTGCAGGTGCAACAAGGAAACTTGGAGGCGGCGTTATCCCCCAAGAGAAAGGAGAAAAAGGAGGAGAGGTGTTCACCTGGCAGGAGCCAAGTGCATATTAAGACTTCAGCCGAGTAGGCGTTGTCTTATAGGCTCCTAATCAGCCAGTTGGCTGAATCAGCCAGTTGGCTCAGAAGGCCAAGGGGGGAGGGGTACACCTGAAGGGGGAGAGAAAGAGAGAAAGAGAGAGTATCGGCCTTTGTTGCCCAAAATGGGATTGCAAGGGCATGCAACTTGGAGGCGGAGTTCTCCCCCAAGCTATTTTCCCCAAAGGGGTATACCTAACCTAAGAGGCCTCTAAGGGGTTTTCCCAAAGGGCCAGAAAGAGAAAGGACCAGAGATCCTTGCTCGGTTGGGAGCCGAGCTTGTATGACTCCGTCGTCAGCCTCTCGCTCTTTTATAGACCTCTAATCCGTCATTTGGTTGAGTTGCCAGATAGCGCCATGTATTTAATTCCAATAGAAGGCGGAGTTGCCAGTTTGTGCTATATATTTAATTAATTCTAATCGAAGATTGAGTTGCCAGATAGCAATATTTATTAAATTAAACCATATATTCATCAAAATACCACAATATATTTATATGATGGTAGTTAATCGCTGTTGTCACGAATAACAGTGGGAAAGGAAAAGAAAACTTACGAAGATAGGTGAAACATACGACAATTCAAAACACACGATCGTCCCCCTCCTCCCTCATTCCCCCCAAACTTCTCACCCCATCTGTGCTTGTTACCTTATATATATAATATATATATATATATATATATATATATAAATAAATGGATTTTCACCTTAAAGTGAATTAAAACATTAACTTTATTACTTAATTCCTATTTTTATTATAAATTTCACAATTGAATAACAGTTGGAAAGGAAAAGAAACCTTACGAAGAAAGTTGAAATAAACGACAATTCAAAACACACGATCGTCCCCCTCCTCCCTCATTCCCCCCAAACTTCTCACCCCATCTGTGCTTGTTACCTTATATATATATATATATATATAGATACAGAAAGAATCATAATAACCGTGTCTATTTAATTTTGTCATTCCTTATATATATATATATATATATATAATATATATATATAAATGGATTTTCACCTTAAAGTGAATTAAAACATTAATTTATTACTTAATTCCTATTTTTATTATAAATATCACAATTGAATAACAGTGGGAAAGGAAAAGAAACCTTACGAAGAAAGTTGAAATAAACGACAATTCAAAACACACGGTCGTCCCACCTCCTCCCTCATTCCCCCAAAACTTCTCACCCCATCTGTGTTTGTATATATAAAATAAACGAATGAACAACTCGTGCACACACACACACACACACACCTCTGTACATATTATGTGGATGAAAATCAGAAAAAAATGCCAAACGTATATTAATTTAAATCAAATGAAGCTAAACGTATATTAATGTAAAACAAATGAATTTTCTCCTTTTAAGAGAATCAATTATTATAAGAAATTAATTATTCGATATAAGAAATTAATCATTAAGCGCTGTTTTTTCTTTCACGAGGAAAGGATTTCCGAGAATCTGGGTCAACTCAAAACACACGGTCGTCCCCCCTCCTCCCTCATTCCCCCAAACTTCTCACCCTTCGCGAACGTCAAAATATTAGTTCAGACGAAATACACACAAATGAACAACTTTCTCCTTACCTTATATATATATATATATAGAAAGAATCATAATAACCGTGTCTATTTAATTTTGTCATTCCTTATATATATATATATATATATATATATATATATATATATATATATACGGATTTTCACCTTAAAGTGAATTAAAACATTAAAAAATCACTAAACAATTAAAAGAAAAGAAACCTTGCGAAGAAAGTTGAAATAAACGACAATTCAAAACACACGGTCGTCTCCCCCCTCCTCCCTCATTCCCCCCAAACTTCTCACCCCATCTGTGCTTGTATATATATATAATAAACGAATGGACAACACACACACACACACACACACGAGGAAAGGGTTACCGAGAATCTGGGTCAATTCGAATCGTTTGCCCTGATGCCTTTTTTGACCGCGAGTTGACCTTTGTTCCAGTCTACTCGGGATAAATCTCGCTTCACTCCAAATCTTAATTTTGTTGTTGTTATTACTTCTATAATGAAACACATTCTCGAAGCGAAGAAAATGTTTTATATTTTTATTTACGCGTAATTTGTATGGTGTCATATTCTTAGATAACATCTCTGTTATTGAAAGATATACACACAATTATATTAAATAATAATCAGCAAAAGGGTAGAGTGCATAAGGTGGGCAAACCTGAAAGTACTAACAATTATATATATATATATATATATATATATAGAAAGAGAGAGAGAGTTTTGTTCATTCTTTTAAAATAAATAAAGGAATGGATATATATATATATATATATATATATATAGGGTGGTACAAATTACAGTAGTAATAATAATTAACTCTTTCTCGCCGAATTGGAAAGCTTTTCACCCGACCTTAGACCTACAGTTTAACGTGGATTCAGAAATACATCTCGTCAGGGAATGATTGCTCACTATTTCATCGAGATAATTAAAGCTCATATACAGGACCTGCATTGTCTATAAGATCTGTGGCGCGTGGAGCCTTCAGAAGATGTGAACATCTGTTCTGTGGATCAGTTCAAGAAATACATCTCGTCAGGGAATCGTTGCTCACTCTTCCACATTTCAACATAACAGGATCATTTGTTTATTGAACCGGATTTAAAATAACAGGATCATTTGATCCGGGGGTAGTATGACCGCAAAACATGTTAATGCACGATTTTTCTCTTTAGTAATAATAACAACTAGCTCTTCCCCGAATTGTAACAACGGTTAAGGTTTTCACTCCGCCTTAGACCCACAGTTTAACGTGGAAACCGAATGCTCTTTTCTTTTTTAAAAATATAATTAAAGGAATGGATATATTTATAATTTTTATTATAAAATCCTCTCGATTACATTAGTGACTAATGATCCGGGAATAGTGGGGGAAAAATATTGACATGGTAAAGACAGCTAGGGGTAATACGAGCATTAGATCTATTGGAGAAAATATAAAGATGCCATTACTCGTCCGGACCCGTTATAGCGGTGTTACGATTGGTACACAAACATATCATAGCTCCACCCAGCTACACTGACAACCAATCACTACGAACATCTGGTCTTAATCTTTTGGGGCGGAGCTTAGTGATTGTGCATATAAAAGGAAATATTTTTCAGTTGGGAGTAACAGTAGCTATTTTCGCGTCAGTGAATAATCATTCCCTCTGCCAGTGCATTCCCTCCACCATGGACCACGAACTTTACGCTTTTCCGGATTTGTATGAAGAAGGTGATACTGCAGCATTGACTGCAATTAATCTTTTTAACGCGATTGACCGTGATGAATTATTTCCAACGCAAACCGTTGAAGATATTTGCAGTGACGCTCCTTACAATCCGACGCAAGGGACTACCATAGAAATGTAAGTGTCTATAATTTTATTTTTATTCACAAGAAACATGATTTATATATATGGAGGGTTGTAGTATCTCGTCAAATACTTCATTTAGATATTCACCATTATGCTAAAACCGAAATTTTATGGCAATCTTTTGCGTGTTTTAAATGTTATTCGGATTTACCTCTTAAATGAGTTTCGAACCAAAGATATCTTCACATAATGGGGTCTGTCTGTATACTCTGTATATGTTTTTATTAAAAAAGAATCAATCTGAACATTATTCTTTCTCCATTAAGGTCCGATGAGGATTTGACACGTGTTATACAATCTTTTGAAGAATCTCGTGTCATGAATACGGAGGATATACTGATCAGTCAGCATAATGAATGTCACACCGAAATAATGTAAGTGTTTTTCGATCTTTTTGGGGAAGAAGACAATATAAGCACACCGGACAAAAAATTAGTCACCCCTCTCAGAATGTACCTAATAACGTGTGACGGCGCCTCTGGCGTGGATAACCGCACGAATCCGGCGAGGCAGAGACTCTACGAGGTTGTGCATGTACTGAACATCGATTTGCTGCCACTCGTTCATCAGCCGGTCCCGAAGTTCCGCCAGAGTCTGTGGGTGTCAATTCCTGCGCTTCACTTTCTGTTTACAGCCTGAACAACACCTTCGACGCATTCAGGATTAAAGGCTTCATTGGACCTGCGATGTACTCGTCGCCTCCCATCATTGGAGAACAAACAAAAACGGGACTCATCGGACCAAATTACACGTTTCCAATCTGCCGCAGTCCAGTTTTGTGCTTCTGAGCCCATTTATAACGTGCCAATTTGTGACTTGCTGTTAACAGCGGCCTCTTCCGTGGTACCCTGCTCCAGATGTCCATCGCATGCAGTTCTCGTCGCAATGTCCGTTCGGAAATTGGTCGCTGGAGAACCTCATTGGTTTCTTGGAGCAATTGTTCTCTGGTTTGAAAACGATTTGCAGTTACTAGACGAGAAACATGGCGGCGGTCACTATTGTCGAGAATTGTTTTCCGGCCACAGTTACGCCGTCGATTTTCAGTTGATTGCGAACTACACCACTCTTTGTAAACTCGCTGGACAGTACGCGTTGACACACCAACAAATTGGGCTACTTCAGACATTTTGTGTCCGTGGGCTCTGCCAAACACGATGGCTCCTTTTTGCCACTGAGTAACGTCTGCCTCACGACCCATTTTGCAGACTATATCCAACACACACTTTGTTCTTCACCACCTCACGAAACAGATCTGATCCTGTGTGCTACGTCACCGCTACTTGTCACTTACCAATGCTACATCAGCGCCCTCTGTGTGACCTTGAACTTCCTACTATCGGTGCTATTAGGGCTGACTAATTTTTTGTCCGGTTTGCTTATTTTCATAAATTTATTAAATGAAAGAAATCAGTACAATAACCACCTAAACTACAGAATATACCGTTACAAATATACACACACGAACAAAAACATTATACTATACAACGAGTACGTATAATTGGAAAACGGATTTTTATCTGTCTGCATACCATTTCATCGTTTCGGCGAGTGTGACACGGGTCAAATAAATGTAAAAAATTTATAAATTCTTTATCACATGACATATGCATGAGAAATGAGACGCAGTACATTCCGCAAGTATTACTAAAATATCCTTGTATACGAAACGGGTTCCATACATCTTCGGGAATATGTAACTGAGCGAGAAATTTTACAATAATAGGGTCACTCCAGGGTTGAGTACCGAGTGAATCAAAATAGTACATGCGCTGTCTATTTTTAAAATAGACAGCGATCCAATGAATCCCTTCATTACCGATGACATCTATGTTCACAATAAGACTACCGCATTCTCGTGTACTTGGCAAACTCAATGTTTCATTCTTCGCAAACACGCCGATAAATTTGGAACGTGTGACTCGTTCACTATTCATTACTTTCTGAAGTGTATTAGCATCCATTTTAAAAGCCAGTGATAACGCTCCTAAATCTATCTACTTCTATTAGGGCTTGCGATTCAAGATATACTAGTACACTAATAGGCGCATCTATAGGATTGGCGAATTCCAGCCTCACTGAGATGTTTCCGCTCTGCTGTGGGGTTAAATGGGTATTTACGCTAGTAGGTAAGTCAGGTGTAATGTCAAACGGATAAAGGTTAAATTGATTAATGAATTCTTCCTGCGTTACCCCATTACCAAGCTCATCACAATCACCTGCAATATGGGTGATTACTATAGGCTCTGGCGCAAAGAGGTAACACAGCGTCTGATGAATAGTCCGTGCCCATTGTTCCACCCAAAGCAATGCCATTAACGTATAGAGTTATATTTTTAAGTCCGAAATTCTCGAATTTAAAGGCACTCTTTTTATATTTTCCATTCACCGAAGCATGGTCCTGCATTCCGATTAATATCCTTTTAGGAAGATTTCCCAGGGCAATGTTTTCTATCTGCTTCGACACCAACCCTGCAGGCACCGTATATAGTTTGATTTGTACTCTGTTAATAGGATATTTCACTGTAGCGTTTAGTAAATTTTTTCAATTTCTAGTTGTTTTGGTGAACTTAATTTCACTCGCCGTACGCGGAGGTATGTGTCCATAATGTGAACCACAACGGGCTTTGCACCCTCTTCTTGATCAGCATCCAGATTTAAGCAGATCTCAGGACTCGTGCGGGTGAGCTTTATTTTCATATCCACCCCGTTGACAAGCAACTTCTCCTGGAAAGTGAAATCTGTGTGCAGCCGTCCAAAATACTCGTATATTTTCTTTTTAGAATTTTTAAATTTGTCCTTTATACTACTTTCATCTTTAGTTTGATAATATCCCTCGGCACTTAAAAAGGTAGCCTTCGCTTCTTTGGAAAAGTTGAGGACATTTTCCAGATAGGCTCGTAGATGATAGTACCCCGTGCCTGCCGATATGTTGGTCTGATTTAAATATACGTCACACTGATTGAATATGGAGTGCAGCAAGTTTGTTTCAGGGTATACAGCATATTTGTCATCGCAGACCGTTCCATCAGAATGGGCTATACGTAGCTTAGCGTACATGTGCACACAGCTTGGATAAAAAAAGTAAGTGCCTGAGCTGGGTATCACGAATTCTATAGGTGCACTCGGGGAACTAATTGTGTTTAAAGGGTTAATTTTAATAAAATCACTGTGCTCAATAGAAACTTGAGTTGGAGGCAGCTCAAAAAGGGACAGCTCCGATTTACAGCATTGTGAACTACATGGGTGGATGAAGCGTGCCATGGCGAGTTAGAAATAGTGCCTCCTCTCTCGACAAGTAGCAAACAAACTATGATTCATGAGATCAATGTCCTTAGCTTATATCAGTCAAAAAAGTGGTCAACCATAGGTTTCATTCGCTTACAGCACTTCTTTTTTGATATCCTTTTACGTTTAATACCACGTGACCCCTTCTTCCGGGCAGCCCTCTTCTTCTTCTTCTTCCCGCCACCACGCATTTTTCTCTTTGCATCTTTGATGATTTCGTCCCGTGTACGCTTTAAATGTTTTTTTAGAGCTTCTTTAGGTTTAGCCCCGGCCAATATGTCTTCTGCAGTGTTAAGACCTGATTGTAGCGCTTTCCTTCCGGGGTATCTGGCACCCCTCTTCAGCAAAGGAACAGCCGTACGTAGTATGGATGAAAAAATGGATCCAAGTCCACTACCGCGCTGGTATCTCACCCCTCGATAGACGGTGAAAGGCTTTCTATCCATTATAACTCCGTGCGTCGAAAGTGTAGCTTCACTGTTAAGCTTCCGTTACCGAATGGGAAGTTTTCACCTCAATCGTTCTTATATATATTGAGATATTGGTTATTAAATTAGTTGCGACATTCACATAATGGGGTTTGTCATATGTAATACTCAAACTCCTTCCTCTCTGGTTGGGGATGTGAGCAATGCGCAGCAGGCGTGCCTGGGTATCCCCAAGAAACTGGTGCTCCACTATATTACTGTAAATATGCACATGTCTGGGGACTGAGAGCTTTCAGCCAATTTCTCCATCTTCAATTGATACATTAATCTGGACAAGTCATGCTGTGTCTCGTGAAATGTGTCTCTTTGGAAGGCTGCGCTATATCGGCCGTTGGTTAGAATTTTGAACATTCTACAGTCTTTAATACGTCTATTAGTCTTTGATTTTAGGATTAGTGTATGTGCAGGGTTTCCTTTGTTTACAATTTCGTATACTAAATCATTCGTAAGGTTTGAGTTTCTTAAACTTACGTTTAAGTCTCTCACAACATCCTCGACCGAACCATATTGACCCGGTCCTAGTCTTACTTCTGTACTGTAATACCGTGCAACCTTAGTCCGAGCGATACGTATAGTTTCATCATAAGCTACCCCAGCTTTTTCACACTCGTCAATGTCTCTAAGAATCGTAAAAACGGTTTCTTTATGTTCAATATTTAAAAAGATGGTGTCCAGCTGAATTTCGCATATCCCCCCTCATACGAATCACGACCCAATTCAGTGTGCCCGTGGAGTTCTGTTACAAAGTTGGCTAGTGTGTTGTTAGGGTGTACAGACAGGGACGAGGAGGACGGGAGTGTGACGTAGAAATGGTTAGGAGCCATGTTGCATACTATTTAAGCTTCATTATTGCATCAGCTTTTATATAGGTGTTGAAGTTTTCTGGGTACCCTAGCCATTTCACCAGGTACATTTTTCTCTTTCCTGAACCTTTGCTTCCTAAAATTTTCTCAATTTTAAACACATTTTTCCCTAAATTAAACGCAACTTTCTGCAATTCCTCGCGGTAAAAGCCTCCTGAGATTTCTTCCCCATTCAAATCTTCAATGTAATACAGGGGTGGGGAACCTTTTTTCATTGGAAGGCCGCATTTCATTTAACCAAGACCCTATTAGGCCGCATGCTGAGAATTTAACATATACAGTACAACAAAATGTCATATTTTAGTCTACAATCTACATATTTATTAATTTTAAATCAAACTTGATAATACGTGAGGGCTTTTATAATAAATAAAAAATTCAGCAAGAGCACATTTATTTTTGGGGGTGAATAATTAACAATAGAACTAATATTAAGTGAATAATTATATTAAATGAAATGATGTTAATATTAAGTGAAAAAGTGATAAACCATTTAATGACTTTTTTGTGACTGCTTATTGCGGGACAAGAGTCGTACATTTGGTTCCAATATCGTTGACCGTAGTTTTAGTTGGTCCTCCAGGTGAATATTCGTCATCTGAGATCTCAAGCGCGTTTTGATTTGAGTCACATATGAAAACGTTGATTCACAACAGTAGGTTGCGCCGAAAGAAGGCAACATTCGACGAGCATGTTAGCGCAGACGTGGGTATTCAACGCCATTTTTCCATATTTCAACAGGATCCTTCTTAGTATCAAATAGAGACTTAAGGATATTATCTTCTAATAGCTCAATCAACTCCATCTGTAAATCTTCAGGTGCTTTGGAGACATCAACCAGGTGTGGTTGGAAAGCTAGTTTCAGTGTGAAGTCATGTTTCTCAAAATCTTCAAATCTTTTATCGTATTCTTCAATCAGGGAGTCTAGGACAGCTGTGTATTCTTTCATATCGCATTCCCTTAATGATTTGCTTGTATCTTCTTCATCAATTACCTTTGCCAGTTCAGGGAAGTGTTCAGCTGAAAGTTCCGATCGGGTAAGGATAGTTTTGAAAAAGCGCAGCTTCCTCCGAAAAGCCTGGATTTTTTGCCACATTTCATATATGGATTTAGTTTTACCTTGCAAAGAAATATTCAGGTCATTTTGCTTTGACATTACGTCACGCAAAAATGCAGCATTTCTGCAGAAATCCTTTTTTGACAATTCACATGGTTCATTGAGTTCCTCAGAAAATCTTGTGATTTGTTTTCGCAAAGACAAAAGTTTTTCAAAGACTTGCCCTTGTGACAACCAGCGCACTTTAGAATGATACGGAAGATCCACACTGAATGTTTCATCATCAAGCATAAGCCTTAGGGCGGCTCGTTTTTACACTTTTTTCGATATTTGATTTGGGGTAGTGCGGAAAAGTTGCGATTTGGAGAGAAAATAGTGTTAAATTTTTTTGATCTACGTCAATACCTTCCGGTGGCGGCGAGTCCTTAAAAATCGAAAAATAGGCCTAAAAACACAAAAATTTTATATAATTTTTATATAATTTTTATATAATGTTCATTGTTCAATGACTGCTATTAATTTATTCAAGCCTATAATAGTGTTCTCAGGGTTGTTTGCACAGAAATATACCGGAATTAACATTTGAATAACATCTTGTTAAAACTTGCTTTAAATCAATATTTTGGATATTTTAACGGCTAAGACGCCACCGGAAGTTATTAACAGATTGTGCTGAAATTTTTATTGTTTATTTTGTAAGTCTTTAAAACCATTTTCCAATCTACCCCGTTAGGCCTATTTTTCGATTTTTAAGGACTCGCCGCCACCGGAAGGTATTGACGTAGATCAAAAAAATTTTACACACTATTTTCTCCAAATCGCAACTTTTCCGCACTACCCCCAATCAAATATCGAAAAAAGTGTAAAAACGAGCCGCCCTAATAAGCATATTGCGAAACTGGCGATGTCGTGATGTATTTGCTCTAATGTAGTTCACAATACGTATAACTTTACTTAATATGTCACTTAAAACAGTAGATTTGGCACAGAGATTCTGTTGATGCAAAATACAGTGAAAGGAAATCAAGCTATCTGGATTTGGCAGTTCTTTTTGTAGTAGCGCAACAAATCCTGCACATTTTCCTCTCATGGAAGGTGCACCATCTGTACATACACTTACTAAATTACATAAATTCAGTTTCGCTTCACGGCATTTTCTTTGAAGAGAGACAAGACGTCAATTCCACGTGTCTTCCCCGTAAGGGTACCCAAAGCCAGTAACTCCTAGTGCAGAACTCTCACAAAATCTGCAGTTTTAACACGAATAAAAAATGACACTTGCGCTGAGTCAGTAATATCAGTGGACTCATCCAAGGCAATCGAATAATAAGTATTTTCGCTTTGGCATATTGTATGAAGTTGTTCAGTTACATTGAGGGCTAATTCATGTTGCCGATCAGTTATGGTCCTTCTTGAAAGAGGTAGTTGTTTGTATTTGTTAACCTTGTCTGAATCTAAAGAGGCTACAACTTCAACAATGCATTCTTTTATGATTTCCACATTACTATATGGCTTACCTCTTTTTCCAAGTATATATGCTACTTTATAAGTTGCTTCAATGATTTCAGTCCCTAGGCCTGACATCGTTTTAAATACTTGCTGTTGTTGCTGCTTTTGAAGTTTCATCTTCGTAAGTGCAGACTTTCGGGGTTCTTCTTCCAATATAGCATACTTGTGGTTCTTATGAGTTGCATAATGCTGATATGCAATGTGTTTCTTCACTGTTGCAATTATGGCGTTGCAGAGCAAACACATCATTTTATCTTTCTCAGCAACTATGAAATACTGCAATTCCCATTCTTCATGGAATACTCTGTTCTCTTCCTTTAATTTTATTTTCACAGTATTTGACATGATTTGGGTACCAGAAGATTTTTAAATAAAAATGGTACACGAATTGATCAAAGATTTACAGTTTTAAAGGAAACAAGCTTGCGTGTCACTATCGGAGAATCGTCAGTAACTGTCATCCAGTCAGCCAGTCGAGTTGATCGTTGATAGGTAAGGGCGTAAGCCGTAAGGCAACTCTGCCAGTTTCAACTGGCAACGTTGCCATATTTCCTATTGTTCAAGCCATAAAGAAGGCTTGTATGTGTAAGAAGCAGTGAAGCTGAAACCATGATCTAATGAAATAGCCTGAAGCCCTAAAGGGGTATCAGTTGCTGTCCATTATCGTACGGTATGAATTCTGAGTGTCAAATAGGCAGAAGGCCGCAACTAGTACCTCAAAAGGCCGCAGGTTCCCCACCCCTGATCTAATGAAATAGCCTAAAGCCTTAAAGGGGTATCAGTTGCTGTCCATTATCGTACGGTATGAATTCTGAGTGTCAAATAGGCAGAAGGCCGCAACTAGTACCTCAAAAGGCCGCAGGTTCCCCACCCCTGATCTAATGAAATAGCCTAAAGCCCGAAAGGGGTATCAGTTGCTGTCCATTATCGTACGGTATGAATTCTGAATGTCAAATAGGCAGAAGGCCGCAACTAGTACCTCAAAAGGCCGCATGCGGCCTTAAGGCCGCAGGTTCCCCACCCCTGATGTAATACATCATTATCTCACCTTTAGGTCTCATAGCCCTAACTTTAAAAACCTCGCGTGTCCATCCTTGCTCAAAACCCTTTGCGAATTTATTCCCCGAACGCGACAGCCTTACATAATCATTGATTTTGAAGCGCGCCGAGTGTGGTGGTGGTGGTGATCCATCTCTTCTCGGGAGCGTACCTCTTTCTAAAACTTCGTTAGGTGTTGTCCCAATCGTGCGATGGTGTGAGCGGTTGTAGGATGATGCCAATGATTCCAGAATGTCTAGAAATCTGTATGTGTTTTTATGTGTAAAATAACGGTGCATGCGTTCCTTTATGGTGCGCTGAACTCTTTCAGCTAAAGAAGCCTTATGTATAGAATTGGTTGTGTAATAGCTGATATTAAACTCTGTCAACATGTTCTGAAAAGCACGGCCTATAAATTCCTTCCCCATATCCGTACAAAAATAGCCAGGAACCCTGTTTTCTTTTAACATTAGCGTTTTGGTGGCTTTAGCAACTGTTTCAGGTGATTTATTTTTCAGAGGAACTAGCCACAGATATCTAGAGAATACGTCTTTGCATGTCTGTTAAATCTGCTTGCCAAATAGAATCAATCGAGGAAGCCGTTGTCTTGGCTGTTTTAAACCTTTTTCTCACAGGCTTATGAAGCGTATAAGCGTCCTGCTCCCTCAAAAATCTTTCAACATCTTTTTTTCCTACTCCGTAAACACTTCTGTACAGTCTATCTACGCCGCCGTAGGAGGCTGGGTTAGAAATGTCATAATAGCGTTTAGTTAATACGTTAGCCATTTGCGTATTTTAGAGGCACGTGGGTAGGTTTGACCGTTGTTTAACCTCTTCTTTCTCCTCTTCAAAGGTGTTACCGCCGGGGTGACGGCGTCTTCAATTGTGTCACATGCGTTGCATGTTCCAAGTCTTTTAACCTGTTCAGATTTCCTATCAACGTTTTAGGGACATTTATTTGTTGTAGTCTTGCTTTAATATGCTTCCATCCTGATGGTGATGGCCTATCCCACTTTCTCACCAGATCATGGACAATGTCTACGATATTCGATCCCTGTACCTTTGATCCTTCCACAATGATCTCGCCTGTATCGGTCCATTGTATGGCTGGATCCTCATTCAATAGATTATAAAGACTTAAGCCTTTACTCCTCAATGTATGTGGGAGGGTGCTTTTTAATACATGCTCGATATGTTGTGTGGCTAATCCCTTAATTTTTGGTTGGTCAGCTGTATCGTCGGGCACAGATCCTATGTCGCCATGTCCATCGTCCCCCGTGTTGTGCCTAATAACCACAGGAATCTCTGTAGGGTTCTTATAATTTTCGTACTCGTGAAGAAATTTCTGCAGAGCTTCTTGGTATAAGATTCTTTTCTCATCAGGTGTTTTTTCACTGTTTAATAGGGCTAGCAATTCGCTTTCCATTCTTTTAAGTCTGCTTTTACGGGGATCTAGAACCGTGTCTGGATTCCTTTGCAGTGAAGCGTACACCTCGTGGGAAATCACTACCACTTTCTTCATTATATTAATCTAGTCAGTAAAGGACCCAAAACTGAAAATAAGATGGGGAGAAATGACCCTCCTGTTTGTACAATAATTCGTTTTTTCTTCGCTGCAGTTTGACTTTTACGAGCGAGTGCACGTATTATGTTCTTGTAACGGCGTAGGCGAGCCTTCTGAGGGGTTTTCATTGATACATTGCAATTTATAACGTTAAGACAGATTTCACAGATGCATTTTAAAAGTCGGCGTCGATATTTTTAATAAACATCTGCTGCATTGCCCGGGGCAGTCGATGATAGATTTTTATTAATTCACGGTATTTCTTTAGTCTCTTTGTCATTCTGGAATATACACCGTTTCAGGCTCGTTTGGAAATATATTCGTTCGTAGAAGCACCCTAAACGTGTTTCGCGGATGAAGGTCGCAAAGCAAATATCCGTAACGCGTGCTTGTAGCTTCTTTATAAACTTCCAAAAACTCCTTACGCTGATTCGGGAACATTTGATTGGCTAATACCCCAATTTGTGATACATCTCTACGTTGTGCGAATAAGACTAGATATTGTGTATTTAACGACACATCGCGCATGTATCTATTTTTGAAAAATAGATTCTGATTGATGAAGAACACGCTCATGTTAAGATGGTGGGAGAATACTGTAAATGTCTCGGGAAACGTTTTATCCATCTCCAACATGAGATCGTCAATTACAATGACTGTATGTTCATTTCCCTTTAACGAATTAACGTCATATACGCCTTTGTGGAACAAAATATCATCTTGGTACTCGTTGAACACTGATTGATACGTCGAATAGCACCATATAACTTTATGCACAAATTTCGAGAACATCTCTCCCTTTTCTTTAATGATTTTAAGCATAAACACAGTTTTACCACATCCTGTAGGTCCAGATATAATACATGTGGATGGGCTCGTGATAAAACGAATGTCCGCGATAGTCCTGTGAAACTATTTGTGTCCTATATTGTCAAGTTAGCCGACAAGTTAAAAAAAATGACTGTGTATATTCTCGCCCACAACGGGGCAAAGTTTGACACGCAGTTCCTTTATAAGGAGTTGCTTGAACACGAATCCTCTGAGATATTTACAGGTGATCCATTGAAAAGAGGCAACAAATTAATACAGATGCAAATAAGAGGCAATGTACAATTTAAAGACACTTTATTATTCACACCTTGTAAATTAGCAAAGCTACCCTAGGTGATGGGGGTAGCAGCTGAAGTTTCCAAAGGATACTTCCCTTACACTTTCCTCACCAGCGAGACTTTAAACTACGTAGGCCCACCACCACCCAAACATTATTTTAACTATGACTGTATGAGTGTAGATGAACGTGAAGACTTTGATCGATACTACAACAGTTTTAATGAAAGTAACCCTTATAATATAGCTGATGAATGTGAGCGTTATTGCGTGAATGATGTGCGCGTGCTTAGAGTATGTTTCCAGGCCTTTAGAAGGATGTACGTAGGCCGTTTCAAATGCGATCCGCTGCAAGTCGCAACCACCATCGCGTCATTATGTTTTACGGTGTTCAAGAATAACTTCATGCCTAAAGACACCTTAGCCATTATTCACCGAAACAAACCCCGCAGTTACGGTCACAAAGCTATTTACTGGCTCATACACCTACAGCAACAGACAGGTGTATACATAAAGCACGCCCGCAACACGGGTGAAGTACCCATTAAGATTAATGGACGTGTTTTTTGGGTTGATGGGTTAAGTGAAAACCGTGTCACTGGTGTGAAGACTGTGTACTCCTTTAACGGATGCTGGTGGCATGGATGTCCCCGTCCTGAGTGCGGAATCGCCGGAGATATCCACGGTAGATCTCCTGCCGACTGTCTTGCATGGACCCGCACCCGCGATCAACTTATAGGATCACAGTTCACTACAAAGTCTTGTGGGAGCATGAATATGATGCACGGATGGAGACAGACGAAGTGTACCGTGAGGAAATAAACACGATCAAGCGTTCAATGGTGCTGGATCCTCTAAAATGTGGTGATAGCTTGTTTGGAGGACGTACAAATCCATTCAGACTATACTTTCCACCTACGTAGGGCGTGAAGCTCCATTACTACGATTTCTGTTCTTTATGCCCATACGTGATGAATAACAATCCGTACCCCGTGGGCGCTCCTGAGAAACTGGTGGGACCTAACCTGCCCTCCATCAATGAATTTTCAAGAAATTTGAATGATCGTTACTTTGGGCTCTCTTTCGTAGACGTACTCCCCCCACGCAATTTATGGATGCCAATCTTACCTGTCGTTATCGACCACAAGCTCATGTTCCCACTGTGCGTGAAGTGTGCGGAAGAGAATAACGGCGATTGTAACCATATACCCCACCAGCGTAAGATCAGAGGCGTATATACAAGTCCTGAGCTGGCCCTAGCCGTACGCCATGGGTATAGAATACTGAAGATACATGAGGTGTGGAGGTTTCAGAAGCTACCCAACCTTTTCACACTATATATAAACGCATTTTTGAAGGATAAGGTTGAGGCATCAGGGTATCCGCGAGGAGTTGATACCGAAGATGAAAAGTCTGCCTATATTCAACGTTACCGCGACCGCGAAGGTATACAACTTGATCGTGCAGAAATTGCAAAGAATCCTGGCAAGCGCTTTAGTGCAAAGTTGTGTCTAAACAGTCTATGGGGAAAATTTGCACAGAATACCGGCAAAGGGAACATTCATTTGGCACAAAGTTATAGTGATATCTGGGATTATGCCAATACTCCCGATAAAGAGGTCATGGAGATCGTGAATGTAGGTAATACTTACATAATAAAGTACAACAACACTGAATTGGCCACAGATACCTCAAGGGTTACAAACATACCTGTGGCCAGCTTCACAACAGCCTACGCCCGTATAAAACTTTGGGGTCTATTGCATTCTCTTGGGCGGAGAGTATTGTATGCCGATACAGATAGCGTGATATTCACAGAGAGGGAGGGTGAATACATGCCCGCTATTGGGGAGTTCCTCGGCGAGCTCACTGATGAGATCAAGGATGAGTATGGGGACAACGCATACGCCGACTCTTTTGTCTCAACAGGACCTAAAACTTATGGGGTACGGGTGAGGTTGGGGGAGGATATGAAATATATCGTGAAGGCAAAGGGTATTACGCTCAACCATGCGAATCGGCGGGTTGTTAACTTTGAATCGTTGAAGGATCTAGTGTGCTTGGACGATGAGGGCGAACGACCTCCCCAACTAACTGTAGGCACCCACAATTTTCGGGCGCAGAAGCTGGGGGGCGTGAAGGAACTTAGGGGTACGAAGGTGTGCCGTAACACCTATAGGAAACGTTACCAGTTACCTGGTACCTATGATACGTACCCTTTGGATACCATAACTTTTGATGCGCCTATTGTTAACTTACTTATGACACGTATTTGTAAATGTCTTGTATATAATCTTTGATGTGTCTATTGTTAACTTATTTATTACACGTATTTGTAAATATATATATAACTTGAATATCTCGTTTATTAAATCGTATTTGTAAATATATATAACTTGAATATCTCGTTTATTAAATAAATCATGTTTCAATTAGCGTTTTACTTTCTCCTTTGTGTGTGTGCACAGGTGAAACTTCTAAGCTCCGCCCACTGTAAGACCAGCAACGTAAGTCATGCTGCTATCCGGGATTCCCTGCGTGGTCAGTCGACTGCAGTAAGCCCTTGAGATCAGACGTGTATTCGCCAGCGTAGAAGAAAAAAAGGAGATCAGACGTGTATTCAGAAGAAAATGGCTACCTTTAATATTGCTTGTACAACGTTTATGAAATGGTATTCAACAAAGTGTCAGGATGTGGTGGATACCGAAAAACTTCCTATTCCCCCCTCCTATGCCTCTTTTAAAACCACATTGGATTGTGCGAAGTTGCAAGATGTACAAATACTCTACGGATGTTCTGGTGAGACCGTTGAAGGCTTTCGTTGCACAGACGATGTGCTGAAGTATGCTGTAGAGCTAAACTTTATAAAGTCTCACATATACCGTGAAGTAAAAGAAACAACGCGTGCAGAAGAGAAGCAGCAGGTATGGATAATGAGTCTTGTGGATGGGTGGTGTGACAAGCGGTATTATGTCATGTTACACCATGTCGATTACTCATACCCTACGACTGAAAATGTGAATCTCGTCATCATGGACAATCTTAAGTATTTTTATCACTATATTAATGTATATCATGAAGAGGTTCGTAGTGAGGTTGTGGCTAGTGCCCTGCGTGAGTTTTTAACAGACTTTAGAGACGAGTATCGTTTGCTGGGCAGAAAGGAAAAATATGAGCATATGTTCCTCTCAAATAGTGCGCCGGAGTGTGATGTTTAGTAAAACATTATAAAATGTGTCTAGTTCGTGAAAATTATCCTGAGGGAAACTGTCTGGTGCGTAGTCTGGTAGTGATAAAACCGAAATTAATTCTTGTAGCGGAAAAACACCTACCCAATATGTACAACAATTCGCCGCACGATTATGGTGCGACTCGCGGATCATACGAGTTCGAACAAGCCCATTCATGTATCATCGAGTCAGCCGCCTATCGAACCGTTCCTGCCTACCTGCGTGCCTCACACGGCTCATAGTTATCTCAGAGCTTGAACCGAGTGGACGTGCGCTCCTCGAATACGATGGAACTTCCTTTGAGCAGCATTCTCAACGCCTCGTACGATGTGTCCATGACGAAATCGTTGCGCGTGTTCAGGCGTAAATCTGGTACCGTTAGCTATGTACTGGAAACGGAAAGTAGACAAACAAACAAACGAGTTTATTTAAGTGTCGAGGAGATGAATAGAATCTTCGTGATAGTTGAGAAGTGGAGTGAAGATCGTTATAAAATACCTGCTAACGTAGGTACAAGAAGAGAGCAGATTAGTGACGCACCATCATACGCCGTTGTATGTACGTTGTGTATAAATAACGATCGGCCATGCATTGATATACGGCTGATGTGGAAGAATGCTTCTGATAATAACGCTCTTGTTCCTACGCGAAACCGTTTCATTCTCGACAGAATGTTTGAAATCGTCGGATTCCGCAAGCTGAAACCTATATTAGACGCGCGTGTTACGGATATGCTTTATTTTGATACAGTACTTGAATACGCATACACCGCTCTGCTCGATGGGTTTACCGAGTGTAGGGCTGACCAAGGTGAGAATGGTCTAGAGCTGGACGTTTATTTAAAAAGTTTAGACTCTTTGAAATACCGTGAATTTTGGTACAAAGCAATTGATTGGTACAAGGCTGAGCTCACCTACACCGTTCACCCTGAAGAACTATTTCTTTATATAACGAGCAGTTGTCGTAACGATTTAGAAGATTATTTCAATTGCCGCTATGTTGAGTGAAGACGAGTTCACGATTGAAAAGCTCGGGTCGGTAGAAATAAACCCTCGATTGGAAAAGCGTGTTTATAAACTTGTGTTTAATAATGTAGCTAACGATGAACTCTTTGTGCGTGCTTTTGAGTATTTAAAGATGACTTACCAACCGGTTGTAAAGTGGGAACAAAAATAGTACTGAACGATATGAAAGCCCTTCATATCGAGTACAGGTTTCCCTATACTTTAAGCGGTGAAATATTATTAAACCGCATATACTGCGTAATGCAGAGCAATAATGATGTAATTGTATACTCGATTAAGTGCGAGTTTAGTATTTTGAAAAAAAAAGAAAAGTGAAATGTATTTATATATTTAACATATTTGTGTGATATTTCTCCTGTACTGTTATATTGAAGGATATATGATTATATGCATATTCCTCGTTCATATTTCTATTATTATTGATCATTCAAATGTATATTTATTTCTATATATCTCCATAATTGTGTGTGTGTGTGTGTGTGTGTGTGCATATTTTTTTGATTATATGCATATTCCTCGTTCATATTTCTATTATTATTGATCATTCAAATGTATATTTATTTTCTATATATCTCCATAATTGTGTGTGTATATATCTCTCCTGTACTGTTATATTGACGGATATATGATTATATGCATATTCCTCGTTCATATTTCTATTATTATTGATCATTCAAATGTATATTTATTTTCTATATATTTATAATAAACAGAATGATGCAATGTTGTTTTACTTAATTCTTTTGGTTAATTATATCATGTTACGCCTTCTAAACCTACTAGCGGAATTCTAAACCAACTTTTAAGAAAATAAATGGTACAATCTGGCAACTGTATACCTGAACAATGGTATCTGGCAACTCTCCATAATAATGTATACAATTAAAACGGTATCTGGCAACTCTCCAAAATAATGTATAAAATAAAAAGTGGTATCTGGCAACTCAACCTGAACAAGCCATTTACGCCTTCTAAGCCAACTGGCTGATTAGGAGTCTATAATAATGTATACAATTAAAATGGTATCTGGCAACTCTCCATAATAATGTATACAATAAAAGTGGTATTTGGCAACTCAACCTGAACAAGCCATTTACGCCTTCTAAGCCAACTGGCTGATTAGGAGTCTATAAGACAACGCCTACTCGGCTGAAATCTTAATATGCACTTGGCTCCTGCCAGGTGAACACCTCTCCTCCTTTCTGTCCTTTCTCTTGGGGGATAACGCCGCCTCCAAGTTTCCTTGTTGCACCTGCAGCATCCCCCCACCCCACCCCCTTTTTTGCAACACCCTAGCCCCTTTGCAACATTGAGTTGTTGCATAGCCCCACTCCCTTTGCAACATTGAGTTGTTGCATAACCCACCCCTTGCAACATTGCAACATTACGTAATAATTTGCGACATTCCTGCACTCTACCCTTTTTCGGCTATACTACTTGCTTCCACTAATGTCTCTGCAACCCAAGATTCCACTGAGATGGAAGTTTTACAGTATCTGGGTGACGGAAGTCATTCTCTCCAATCTCTGAGGCAGTACCCAGGAATTCTACGGGTCTTCCTGAAGTATAACACACCACTACCATCCTCTGCTCCTGTAGAACGGTTGTTTAGTTTGACTGGTCACATTCACGCTCCAAAAAAGAATAGACTGTCTGACCAGATGTTTAGCCAGCTGGTATTTTTGAAGGGTAATAGTAATTACTTTTAATTGTTAGTGTAATATTTTCAGTCATTCATGTATCCTACAAAATTAAAACATACTTTCATTAAATAAAGCAATTGTTTTTATTTACATCTATAAAACCCATTAAAATGTCGTTGATTTTACTTGCAGTGCGTACAAATTACTAGTATAAACAATAATATCTAATACCTACATATTAAATGAATAATTATAAAAATGTACCGGCGATACATGTATCGGTATCGGTATTGCTTAAGACATCTAGAAAGTATCGGCGTATCGGTATCGCCTAAGACGTTCTTCATGTATCGATGTATCGGTATCGCTTTAGCGATTTTCATGTATCGATGCCCATCACTGGATGCCAGCAAAAAAAAAAAAAAAAAAAAATTAGACTAACACGATCGTAGATGTAGCTCGTAGCGTAAACTAACACACTTTTTGTTTTACTTTACCTACTTTTTTTTTTTCCTTCTTATCCTCTCCTTACTTGCATGTCTGTAGTTTGCATGGTATGATAGTGAGTTAAGACTGTGTTTGCATGGTTTGTAAGCGTTCTTATTTTACTTCTTTTCATCTTTCACCCCTTTCCTTCTCTCCGACTATTTTTCTGACTTGTCGGCAGTGGCCGGCGGATGATGATGGGGAGTCTTTTTTTCTCTTCTGAATGAATGAATGTTAACCCATGAGTGATAGGTGTTGCTACTTAATTAACCCCTTATTTTCTTCTCTTAACCCCCTACTCGCTCCTTTCTCTCGGGCTAACCTTAGAGTGGATCTTAGGGTCTTTGTTAGCCTTAGCTTCTGTAGATCTGTAGATCGCCTTGGGACAACAATGGCTCTTCCTCTTCTAGATTTTCTAACAACTGATGTGGAAGAATGCATCTGATAATAACGTTCTTGTCCCCACGCGAAACCGCTTCATCTTCGACAGAATGTTTGAAATCGTCGGTTTCCGCAGGCTAAAGCCTACAGTATATTAGACGCACGTCTTACGGATATGGTTTATTTTGATATGGTTCTTGAATACGCATACACCGCTCTGCTCGACGGGTTTACCGAATGTAGGAATGAACATGGCGAGAATGGTCTAGAGCTGGATGCTTATTTAAAAGGTTTAGATTCTTCGAAATATTATGAATTTTGGTACAAAGCACTTGAGCGGTACAGGGCAGAGCTCACCTACACTATTCACCCTGAAGAATTGTTTCTTTATATAATGAGCAGCTGTCGTTACGACTTAGAAGATTATTTCAATTGCTAATATGCGTTGTGAAGAAGAGTTCACGATTGAAAAACTCGGATCGGTAAGAAAAAAACCCTCGATTTGAAAGGAGTGTTTATAAATTTGAATTTAATAATGATGTTGTGGCTAACGACGCCCTCTTTGTGCGTGCTTTTGATTGTATTCTGTCCGTGTTTAAAGATAACTTGCCAACCAATTGTAAAGTGGGCACAGAAATAGTATTGAACTAATTGAAGGCCATTTACATTAAATATAGGCACCCGCACACCTTGAGTGGTGAAACAGTGTTAAATCGTATATATTGCATACAATGCATAGTACAAAGCAACAATGATGTAGCTGTAGATTCGATTACGTGCGAGTTTAGTATTTTAGTTAAGTGTGGTAGAACATAATGCGTATATAGATTTCTTCTGTACTATTATTTTTGTTTATATTCCATTGTTTAAAACTGTATTTCTTATTATTATTTTTTTTTTTTTTTTTTGATATATATTCTTCGTTCAACGCGTGTATTTCTTATACTATTATTATTTTTTATATATATATATATATATATATATATATATATATATAATTTAGTGGTGGACCGGATATCCACATCATTTTTAATATCCGCATCCGCACCTCTGACTGCGGATGTTATGCGGATATTACCTCTAAGAAATAATGCAATTTACAATTAAATTAGCTTATAAAGTAGCTTATAAGGCCCAGTCATGCACATTTCATGTAAAGTATTAATTATTAATGAACAAACAAATATATAAACCTCAAAATATAAATACCTGGTAACACAGAAAATTGAATGAAACTTGTTTCATTGAATTTTCTGATGCTGAAACTCTTGAGAAAGTTATTATTTTTATCATAATGAAAACATTAATATTAATTTTAATTCTTATGCATTGCCTGCCATAATAGTAATATTACGAAATTTGAAAAATTATGTCATATATATGCATAATTCTATATTATATTGATAGATTAACTAAATATCCGCATCCGCATCCGCGGATATTGAAATAAAAAATCCGCATCCGCATATGTTGAAAAACTGACATCCGGTTCACCACTAAATATATATACATATATCGGCTATTGATTGGTGGCGCGGAAAACGCAGTTTAATAATAAACAGGAACACCAGAGAAAAAACAAACATCCTTCAAGGTTTAATAGTACCAACGTTTCGGAATGCCCTAATTCCATCTTCAGGGCTAAAACAATAAAATGGCAAATCATACAAAATACAAATTGCTTAATAAAAATTTAAAATAAACTTAAAAAAAAAAAATTATAAAAAGTAGCTAAGAAAACATTAAAACTAAAAGGTAAATAAATGTGAAGTTAAAAAGTTACAATTATAAAAAGTAAAAGCATTAA
The DNA here is from genome assembly GCA_023014485.1 of Bathynomus jamesi. Classification (NCBI taxonomy): domain Eukaryota; kingdom Metazoa; phylum Arthropoda; class Malacostraca; order Isopoda; family Cirolanidae; genus Bathynomus; species Bathynomus jamesi. The sequence goes on from JAJOZX010003264.1 coordinate 396,441, forward strand.
AACTGAAAGGTAAATAAAATAAAATAAAATAAACTAGTACCTTAACCAAAACATAGCAGATCTATCGATGATTCGTCAGAATTTAGGTCTGGTTTTAGTTTATAAATAAACAAAGACTCCATAATTTTAAGCTTAAGGTCAGAGCTTCCGGCAGCGAGTACGGCGAAATTAGACTGTGAAATTGGATGGTTATTGTTGTGCGAGTGATTACTTATGAGAGAATTAGGTGGTTTGCCAAGGGGTAAATTTGTACGGACCGATTTACCGAGATGTTCGTAAATACGAGATTTTAAATGTCTTTTAGTTTTACCTATATATGACCCCATACAGTGGTCACACTTGTATTGATAAACTATGGATGACTTAAGAAGTGTAGGAATAACATCCTTGTATTTAAATAAATGGTGAATACAATTTTTATACATAGTTGTGGGTAGAATTCCTTGAGCAATTTTAAAATATTGCGAATGTAAATTTGTTTAAAACCAAGTTAAAATCCCGATTAATAACGGGATACTAACAAAAATCTTGGATTAATGTCCACTAATAATGTTTTATATTGTCCATTAATATTGTTTAATATTGAAATACAGGCTTTAACTATTAATAATACTTATTTACTTATTTATTTATTTTATTATTATTAATTTATAACGGCTAGCTGCTTATTTTTAATGAGAGCCCAGTAAAGCCTAAAGCTTAAGGGCCAAATTAAAAATAAAAAAATAAATAGTCGAGCTTCACAATTATTTATGTCATTGTAAAAATTGTAAGTTGTAAAAAGACTACTGTATTTATTTTATTATTAATAAAGGTTATTCTATTCTATTCTATTCAAGTTTGTTTCTAATGTTAAAACTTGAGGTTCCCATATAGGGCAAAGTAATACACAAACCTAATTGTCCACTTAGGCCAATTTTATCGGCACTAGGAACTTTTAGTTATAACCTTTCAAAATTCTTGGTTCCCATACTATCACCTATAACTTATAATTTGTATACAGTACGGGATTCTTTTTCTTTCGTTAGAGAAATTACCTCATTAAATAATAATTCTTACACAATGGCTAGCTTCGATGTAAAATCTTTATTTACCAATGTGCCTGTTGCAGAAACTATTGATATATGTATTGACAATCTTTTTAATAATACTGATACTGTGCAGAGTTTTAATAGAGGTCAAATGAAAGAACTACTAAAATTTTCCGTGGCAGACCTTATATTTATATTCAACGGTGAATATTTTAAACAGACTGAAGGTGTTCAAATGGGTCTGCCTCTTGGTCCCACCTTAGCTAACGCGTTTCTGTGTCATCATGAAGTCAAATGGTTGAATGAGTGTCCTTCCAACTTCAAACCGGTTTTTTATAGAAGATATATTGATGACACTTTTCTCCTGTTTAAATCACCAGACCATATCCCTTTGTTTCGTAATTACCTTAATTCTAAGCACCCTAATATTCAATTTACTTCAGAAGTTGAATCTAATAGCTCTCTCTCCTTTTTGGATATTAAGATAATAAAAACTAATTCCTCTTTTGAAACTTCCGTTTACCGAAAGCCGACATTCACCAATCTTACTACGAACTTTTCTTCCTTTATCCCTTTAGGTTTCAAACGAAATTTAATTTCGACTCTGACTGTTGAAAAAAGTGGTTAGAAATAACCGCATATATTTCCAAATAAAATATAAACCAAATAAATAAAAATAAAAACCCTCGTTTCTAACCAACTAGTGAAGTTGGGTTTCCCTAATTAACAAAAAGAAGGAAAAAAAAGTTTCTGGGACAAAGACAAACGGAGCTTTGGCCAGTCTTGAAAATTTTTGACCGCATGAAGCGGGCCCTTTTTTCTAAAAAAAATTAAAATGCTCGTGGTTACCCAAACCGGGAAACTGAGTCAACCTTCAAACCTAACAACCTTTAATTAAACCTTATCCTTAATTAATAACCACTGCAATTAATCAAAAACCATGTTTAACTAAATAGAGGCCTATCAGAACTAGGTGTAAGTAAGTTAAAGAAAATAACTAAGGTAAGAGAAAAACTAGGTACCTAGACGAAACTCGAACCGGGCTCCAACGGCCCTAACTCAATAATTAAATGGCTGTTATAGCCCCTATTAAAACCTAAAGGCAATATAGCCCTAACTTAACTTGAATAAAACCTTCAAAACCTTAAACCTTAAACCTTTAAAACCAAAAACCTTAAGGGCAATACAGCCCTAGCCTAACTTAACCTGCAAAACCTAGGTCTGGGAAATAGCCCCTACAAATAAATAACCTAGCAGTGTGTTAAACAATAACCTAAAACTTAACAACTAAAATTAAAACCTGGAAACTAAATGAAACTTATGAATCAGTTAGAAACTGAAAGGGTAACGTTCAACTGGCAACTTCATTTTTGGTAAGTCTAAATTAATTTTGATGAATTTAGCTTCACCATAGTTAGTAATCTGGCTGCTGACCAAATGTTAACCTGAAAACCACTGCAACCTACAGTGAAAAAGTCTGTAGCTATGTTGACAGTGTCTAAATAGGCCATTATTATTTCTATAATTACCGTGTCTATTTAAAGTAAACTTAACCTTAATACTACACCTAAATCAAAATAATCTCTCTCAAGCTAAATAATAAATTTTTCAATATGGCGCCCCCGGGTGGGCAGTCGAGAAGTTAGTTACCCTTTTTTTGTTTTAATTCTGATACAATAGTTTTAAATCCAGTGAATTAAATTTTTTACACAACCTAAACAAACCTAGCCTAACCTGGCTAAACCTAAAAAGCAAACCTAGCCTAACCTGGCTGAACCTAAAACAACCTAAACAAACCTAGCCTAACCTGGCTGAACCTAAAAAACAAACCTAGCCTAACCTGGCTAAACCTAAAAAACAAACCTAGCCTAACCTGGCTAAACCTAAAAAAACAAACCTAGCCTAACCTGCTGAACCTAAAAAACAAACCTAGCCTAACCTGGCTGAACCTAAAAAACAAACCTAGCCTAACCTGGCTGAACCTAAAACAACCTAAAACACAAACCTAGCCTAACCTGGCTGAACCTAAACAAACCTAGCCTAACCTGGCTAAACCTAAAAAAACAAACCTAACCTAACCTGGCTGAACCTAAAACACAAACCTAGCCTAACCTGGCTGAACCTAAAAAACAAACCTAGCCTAACCTGGCTGAACCTAAAAAACAAACCTAGCCTAACCTGGCTGAACCTAAAACAACCTAAAACACAAACCTAGCCTAACCTGGCTGAACCTAAACAAACCTAGCCTAACCTGGCTAAACCTAAAAAAACAAACCTAGCCTAACCTGGCTGAACCAACAACACAAACCAACCTACCCTACCCTACCTACCCTACCAAACCAACCTACCTACCCTACCAAACCTCCCTACCCTACCTAACCTACCTAACCAACCTAACCTACCCTACCTACCCTACCAAACCAACCTACCCTACCCTACCTACCCTACCAAACCAACCTACCTACCCTACCACCACCCCCCCTACCCTACCAAACCTCCTACCCTACCTACCTACCCTACCAAACCACCTACCTACCCTAACAAACCTCCCTACCCTACCTAACCTAACCTACCAAACCAACCTAACCTACCCTACCTATCCTACCAAACCAACCTACCCTACCCTACCTACCCTACCAAACCAACCTAATCTACCCTACCTACCCTACCAAACCAACCTACCCTACCCTACCTACCCTACCAAACCAACCTACCCTACCCTACCTACCCTACTAAACCAACCTTACCTACCCTACCAAACCAACCTAACCTACCCTACCTACCCTACCAAACCAACCTACCCTACCCTACTACCCTACTAAACCAACCTTACCTACCCTACCAAACCAACCTAACCTACCCTACCTACCCTACCAAACCAACCTACCTACCCTACCTAACTACCTACCCTACCTACCTAAAAAAACCTTTTTAAGAGAACTTTACCCTTTGTCCTTAAACTACTCCCTTCAAAGGTTTTGATTTCAGACAATCAAGCCACCTTCAACACCAGATTGCACAATTTAGCAATAACTTAGGACTAACGTTCTACAGAAAGACGCTTTCATTTTCATATTTCACCTAAAAGGAACTTTTCTGTAGAGCATGTCATTTCATTCATCAAAATAAATAAATAAAATTTCCCAAGAATACAATTCTGGTAAATTTTTCCCCTTTGGGGAATGTTGAAAAAAGTAGTTAGAAATAACCGCATATATTTCCAATAAAATATAAACCAAAATAATAAAAATAAAAACCCTCGTTTCTAACCAACTAGTGAAGTTGGGTTTCCCTAATTACAAAAAGAAGGAAAAAAAAGTTTCTGGACAAAGACAAACGGAGCTTTGGCCAGTCTTGAAAATTTTTGACCGCATGAAGCGGGCCCTTTTTTCTCAAAAAAATTAAAATGCTCGTGGTTACCCAAACCGGGAAACTGGGTCAACCTTCAAACCTAACAACCTTTAATTAAACCTTATCCTTAATTAATAACCACTGCAATTAATCAAAAACCATGTTTAACTAAATAGAGGCCTATCAGAACTAGGTGTAAGTAAGTTAAAGAAAATAACTAAGGTAAGAGAAAAACTAGGTACCTAGACGAAACTCGAACCGGGCTACAACGGCCCTAACTCAATATTAAATGGCTGTTATAGGCCCTATTAAAACCTAAAGGCAATATAGCCCTAACTTAACTGAATAAAACCTTCAAAACCTTAAACCTTAAACCTTCAAAACCAAAAAACCTTAAGGGCAATACAGCCCTAGCCTAACTTAACCTGCAAACCTAGGTCTGGGAATAGCCCCTACAAATAAATAACCTAGCATGTGTTAAACAATAACCTAAAACTTAACAACTAAATTAAAACCTGGAAACTAAATGAAACTTATGAATCAGTTAGAAACTGAAAGGGTAACGTTCAACTGGCAACTTCATTTTTGGTAAGTCTAAATTAATTTTGATGAATTTAGCTTCACCATAGTTAGTAATCTGGCTGCTGACCAAATGTTAACCTGAAAACCACTGCAACCTACAGGAAAAAGTCTGTAGCTATGTTGACAGTGTCTAAATAGGCCATTATTATTTCTATAATTACCTTGTCTATTTAAAGTAAACTTAACCTTAATACTACACCTAAATCAAAATAATCTCTCTCAAGCTAAATAATAAATTTTCAATATGGCGCCCCGGGTGGGCAGTCGAGAAGTTAGTTACCCTTTTTTTGTTTTAATTCTGATACAATAGTTTTAAATCCAGTGAATTAAATTTTTTACACAACCTAAACAAACCTAGCCTAACCTGGCTAAACTAAAAAGCAAACCTAGCCTAACCTGGCTGAACCTAAAACAACCTAACAAAACCTAGCCTAACCTGGCTAAACCTAAAAAACAAACCTAGCCTAACCTGGCTAAACCTAAAAAACAAACCTAGCCTAACCTGGCTAACCTAAAAAAACAAACCTAGCCTAACCTGGCTGAACCTAAAAAACAAACCTAGCCTAACCTGGCTGAACCTAAAACAACCTAAAACACAAACCTAGCCTAACCTGGCTGAACCTAAAACAAACCTAGCCTAACCGGCTATACCTAAAACACAAACCTAGCCTAACCTGGCTGAACCTAAAAAAAACAACTAGCCTAACCTGGCTGAACCTAAAAAACAAACCTAGCCTAACCTGGCTGAACTAAAACAACCTAAAACACAAACCTAGCCTAACCTGGCTGAACCTAAACAAACCTAGCCTAACCTGGCTAAACCTAAAAAGCAAACTAGCCTAACCTGGCTGAACCTAAAACAACCTAAACAAACCTAGCCTAACCTGGCTGAACCTAAAAAACAAACCTAGCCTAACCTGGCTAAACCTAAAAAACAAACCTAGCCTAACCTGGCTAAACCTAAAAAAACAAACCTAGCCTAACCTGGCTGAACCTAAAAAACAAACCTAGCCTAACCTGGCTGAACTAAAAAACAAACCTAGCCTAACCTGGCTGAACCTAAAACAACCTAAAACACAAACCTAGCCTAACCTGGCTGAACCTAAACAAAACCTAGCCTAACCTGGCTAAACCTAAAAAAACAAACCTAACCTAACCTGGCTGAACCTAAAACACAAACCTAGCCTAACCTGGCTGAACCTAAAAACAAACCTAGCCTAACCTGGCTGAACCTAAAAAACAAACCTAGCCTAACCTGGCTGAACCTAAAACAACCTAAAACACAAACCTAGCCTAACCTGGCTGAACCTAAACAAACCTAGCCTAACCTGGCTAAACCTAAAAAAACAAACCTAGCCTAACCTGGCTGAACCAACAACACAAACCAACCTACCCTACCCTACCTACCCTACCAACACCACCTACCTACCCTACCAAACCTCCCTACCCTACCTAACCTACCTAACCAACCTAACCTACCCTACCTACCCTACCAAACCAACCTACCCTACCCTACCTACCCTACCAAACCAACCTACCTACCCTACCAAACACCTACCTACCCTACCTACCCTACCAAACCAACCTACCTACCCTAACAACCTCCCTACCCTACCTAACCTAACCTACCAACCAACCTAACCTACCCTACCTATCCTACCAAACCAACCTACCCTACCCTACCTACCCTACCAAACCAACCTAATCTACCCTACCTACCCTACCAAACCAACCTACCCTACCCTACCTACCCTACCAAACCAACCTACCCTACCCTACCTACCCTACTAAACCAACCTTACCTACCCTACAAACCAACCTAACCTACCCTACCTACCCTACCAAACCAACCTACCCTACCCTACCTACCCTACTAAACCAACCTTACCTACCCTACCAAACCAACCTAACCTACCCTACCTACCTACCAAACAACCTACCTACCCTACCTAACCTACCTACCCTACCTAACCTAAAAAAACCTTTTTAAGAGAACTTTACCCTTTGTCCTTAACTACTCCCTTCCAAAGGTTTTGATTTCAGACAATCAAGCCACCTTCAACACCAGATTGCACAATTTAGCAATAACTTAGGACTAACGTTCTACAGAAAGACGCTTTCATTTTCATATTTCACCTAAAAGGAACTTTTCTGTAGAGCATGTCATTTTCATTCATCAAAATAAATAAATAAAATTTCCCAAGAATACAATTCTGGGTAAATTTTTCCCCTTTGGGGGAATGTTGAAAAAAGTAGTTAGAAATAACCGCATATATTTCCAAATAAAATATAAACCAAATAAATAAAAATAAAAACCCTCGTTTCTAACCAACTAGTGAAGTTGGGTTTCCCTAATTAACAAAAAGAAGGAAAAAAAAAGTTTCTGGGACAAAGACAAACGGAGCTTTGGCCAGTCTTGAAAATTTTTGACCGCATGAAGCGGGCCCTTTTTTCTCAAAAAAAATTAAAATGCTCGTGGTTACCCAAACCGGGAAACTGGGTCAACCTTCAAACCTAACAACCTTTAATTAAACCTTATCCTTAATTAATAACCACTGCAATTAATCAAAAACCATGTTTAACTAAATAGAGGCCTATCAGAACTAGGTGTAAGTAAGTTAAAGAAAATAACTAAGGTAAGAGAAAAACTAGGTACCTAGACGAAACTCGAACCGGGCTACAACGGCCCTAACTCAATAATTAAATGGCTGTTATAGGCCCTATTAAAACCTAAAGGCAATATAGCCCTAACTTAACTTGAATAAAACCTTCAAAACCTTAAACCTTAAACCTTAAAACCAAAAACCTTAAGGGCAATACAGCCCTAGCCTAACTTAACCTGCAAAACCTAGGTCTGGGAAATAGCCCCTACAAATAAATAACCTAGCAGTGTGTTAAACAATAACCTAAAACTTAACAACTAAAATTAAAACCTGGAAACTAAATGAAACTTATGAATCAGTTAGAAACTGAAAGGGTAACGTTCAACTGGCAACTTCATTTTTGGTAAGTCTAAATTAATTTTGATGAATTTAGCTTCACCATAGTTAGTAATCTGGCTGCTGACCAAATGTTAACCTGAAAACCACTGCAACCTACAGTGAAAAAGTCTGTAGCTATGTTGACAGTGTCTAAATAGGCCATTATTATTTCTATAATTACCTTGTCTATTTAAAGTAAACTTAACCTTAATACTAACCTAAATCAAAATAATCTCTCTCAAGCTAAATAATAAATTTTTCAATATGGCGCCCCCGGGTGGGCAGTCGAGAAGTTAGTTACCCTTTTTTTGTTTTAATTCTGATACAATAGTTTTAAATCCAGTGAATTAAATTTTTTACACAACCTAAACAAACCTAGCCTAACCTGGCTAAACCTAAAAGCAAACCTAGCCTAACCTTAACCTGGCTGAACCTAAAACAACCTAAACAAACCTAGCCTAACCTGGCTAAACCTAAAAAACAAACCTAGCCTAACCTGGCTAAACCTAAAAACAAACCTAGCCTAACCTGGCTAAACCTAAAAAAACAAACCTAGCCTAACCTGGCTGAACCTAAAAAACAAACCTAGCCTAACCTGGCTGAACCTAAAACAACCTAAAACACAAACCTAGCCTAACCTGGCTGAACCTAAACAAACCTAGCCTAACCTGGCTATACCTAAAACACAAACCTAGCCTAACCTGGCTGAACCTAAAAAAACAAACCTAGCCTAACCTGGCTGAACCTAAAAAACAAACCTAGCCTAACCTGGCTGAACCTAAAACAACCTAAAACACAAACCTAGCCTAACCTGGCTGAACCTAAACAAACCTAGCCTAACCTGGCTAAACCTAAAAAAACAAACCTAGCCTAACCTGGCTGAACCAACAACACAAACCAACCTACCCTACCCTACCTACCCTACCAAACCAACCTACCTACCCTACCAAACCTCCCTACCCTACCCTACCTACCCTACCAAACCAACCTACCTACCCTACCAAACCTCCCTACCCTACCTAACCTAACCTACCAAACCAACCTAACCTACCCTACCTACCCTACCAAACCAACCTACCCTACCCTACCTACCCTACCAAACCAACCTAATCTACCCTACATACCCTACCAAACCAACCTACCCTACCCTACCTACCCTACCAAACCAACCTACCCTACCCTACCTACCCTACTAAAACAACCTAACCTACCCTACCTACCCTACCAAACCAACCTAACCTACCCTACCTACCCTACCAAACCAACCTACCCTACCCTACCTACCCTACCAAACCAACCTACCTACCCTACCTAACCTACCTAACCTAAAAAAAACTTTTTAAGAGAACTTTACCATTTGTCCTTAAACTACTCCCTTCCAAAGGTTTTGATTTCAGACAATCAAGCCACCTTCAACACCAGATTGCACAATTTAGCAATAACATAGGACTAACGTTCTACAGAAAAGACGCTTTCATTTTCATATTTCACCTAAAAGGAACTTTTCTGTAGAGCATGTCATTTTCATTCATCAAAATAAATAAATAAAATTTCCCAAGAATACAATTCTGGGTAAATTTTTCCCCTTTGGGGGAATGTTGAAAAAAGTGGTTAGAAATAACCGCATATATTTCCAAATAAAATATAAACCAAATAAATAAAAATAAAAACCCTCGTTTCTAACCAACTAGTGAAGTTGGGTTTCCCTAATTAACAAAAAGAAGGAAAAAAAAAGTTTCTGGGACAAAGACAAACGGAGAAACTGAGTCAACCTTCAAACCTAACAACCTTTAATTAAACCTTATCCTTAATTAATAACCACTGCAATTAATCAAAAACCATGTTTAACTAAATAGAGGCCTATCAGAACTAGGTGTAAGTAAGTTAAAGAAAATAACTAAGGTAAGAGAAAAACTAGGTACCTAGACGAAACTCGAACCGGGCTCCAACGGCCCTAACTCAATAATTAAATGGCTGTTATAGCCCCTATTAAAACCTAAAGGCAATATAGCCCTAACTTAACTTGAATAAAACCTTCAAAACCTTAAACCTTAAACCTTTAAAACCAAAAACCTTAAGGGCAATACAGCCCTAGCCTAACTTAACCTGCAAAACCTAGGTCTGGGAAATAGCCCCTACAAATAAATAACCTAGCAGTGTGTTAAACAATAACCTAAAACTTAACAACTAAAATTAAAACCTGGAAACTAAATGAAACTTATGAATCAGTTAGAAACTGAAAGGGTAACGTTCAACTGGCAACTTCATTTTTGGTAAGTCTAAATTAATTTTGATGAATTTAGCTTCACCATAGTTAGTAATCTGGCTGCTGACCAAATGTTAACCTGAAAACCACTGCAACCTACAGTGAAAAAGTCTGTAGAGATGTTGACAGTGTCTAAATAGGCCATTATTATTTCTATAATTACCGTGTCTATTTAAAGTAAACTTAACCTTAATACTACACCTAAATCAAAATAATCTCTCTCAAGCTAAATAATAAATTTTTCAATACTGACCAATAGAGCTTTCAATATCTGTTCAGATTACTTTAAACTACACGATGAACTAGATTTCATCCGAAAACTCCTTGCCAAGAATAATTTCCCTTCTAGACTGGTGGAGACTACAATAGGCAGAACCTTAAATAGACTAATAAGCCCTACAAATTTTTCCTTCTGCACAAATATCACCCAGTGTTGCCTGGCTTGCTGAATCTCCTTACTGTTCAGAATTTCTTCCCTTCTTGTTTCTCCCTTAATGTTAGGCTGACCATATTTCCTTGAGACAAAAACGGGACATTGGGATGGCAAAAAAGGGACGGGGGTTATGTAATATTCTGTATTCATGAAAAAGTAAGTACATAAACATATTGAGCTTACAATTATTCTTCAGTGACAGAACCCATACAGAACCCATAAAAAAAACGGTACTGTCCCGTTCAAAACGGTACGTATTGTCAGCCTACTTAATGTTGTCTGTAAATCTATATATCCATGCTGTCACTCTTAACTTTTTCAGACTGCTAATGTCCTCAAGCCTTAATATGGGGTCCTGTTGCATAACTTGACAACTGTTCACAGTGCATTTTCTCATCTCACTCACCCATTCTTTTTCAGCCTGGCATTCTCCGACAATAGCCTGAAAAGAAGGCCAATTTTCACTTTTAAGTTTTAGCCACTCTGGCCCATTCCACCATAAACTTGAGTGTCCAAGATCTTTCACTGAAATTCCTCGTGTTGGTAAATCAGCTGGGTTTTGGGTGCCTGGACAATGTTTCCATTGCTTTGGATCTGTGTGTGCTTGAATTTCCTCGACCCTATTGGCAACAAATGGTTTCCATTTCCTTGCCTGGCTTCTTAACCTGTACCAAACTATGATGGAGTCTGTCCAATAATAACTTGAAATTTCATAAAGGACCAAAGACTTTTGCATTGTAACTGCAAGCCGACTAGCAATAACTGCACCCATCAATTCCAACCTTGGCATAGAAAGCCTTTTCAAAGGTGCTACTCTGCTCTTTGCAGCAACCAACCTACAACTTACTTCCTCTTTGAATGTGCCTCTTATATAAATACAAGTTGCATAGACTTCCTCAGTTGCATCACAAAAGATGTACCTCCAAATTATCTGGACTATTGTTCAACTCTCCAAAGTACCATCTTGGGATTTCAATGTCTCCAAGATGTGCCAATTCTTTGAACCAATATTTCCACCTTACCACCATATGATCAGGCAACTCTTGGTCCCAACCATGTCCAATTTCCCAGAGGCTCTGAAACCAAATTTTTGACTTTATCACAAATGGAGCCAGGAATCCAAAAGGATCAAAGACCTTTGAAGCCAAACTAAGAACTGTACGTTTTGTCCACCTTGTCTCATTCTCAGCCAGTTCTACTAAAGATTTCCCATCGAAAGTAAACAAATCCTCTCCTTGCTGCCAAACAATGCCTAGCACCTTTGTGTCTATTGCCCACAACTCCTTGATACCAGAATCCTCAATACTTTCTGCTGCATCAGATTCTACACAGGACTGATTCATAAACTCTTGTAAATGAGAATGATTGGTCTGCCATTTTCTAAGCTCCATGCCAGCCTCCCTCATTATAGCTCTAGTCTCCATGAATATCTGTTTAGCCATTTCTGTATTATCCACGGAACACAGCAAATCATCAACATAAAATTTTTTCCTTATGTGTTCAATAGTGTTAGGATAGACTTCAGAATATTTCTTAAAATGGTACTGCATAGTAGCTGCCAACGGAAATGGACTAGAGCTGAGGCCAAACAACACTGACTTCATTCTATATGCTTGAGCCTTAGGTTCATTTTCCAACAAGTCTTTCGTATCCACCCACAGATACCTTACTGCATCCCTGTCCTCTGGTTTTAACTTTATCCGCAAAAAGGCTTGCTTCACCTCTGCAGTCAATGCTACTCGACCAAACTTGAATCTCAGTAACAAGGAAAATAAATCTGCATTTAAATTTGTCCCAGCATCCAAACAGTCATTCAAGGACACACCACCGTTGTCCTTGGCTGAGCCATTAAAAACTACTCTCAGTTTGGTGGTAGTTTTGTCTCGCCGTACCACTGCATGGTATGGCAGATAATGTGCCTCCTGGCTCACCAGCTCACCTTGCACCCTTTCAGCATAGCCCTCCTTTACATAGCTTAGGATGGCCTCATTGTATTCAATTAACAACTCATTTTTTCTTAGCTTGTGCAATGAAGTCTCCAACCTCCTATTAGCTAGCTGAAGGTTTGAGCTGGGTTTGCAAGAATCCTTCCAAGGGAGGCCAACTTCATAGCAACCATCTCTAAACCCAATCCCTTTTTCAAATTACTCTAAAACATCGCTGTTCACTGTACTCGCCTGCTTCTCCTGTTTGTCCTTTATGCTAATGGATTCAAGTTCCCAAAAGGCTTTCAAATGCGTTTCCAAACCATGTCTCTTCTCCTCAATCTTAACAAAAAGAGCTTTAACCTCCATTTCATTGCAATAGCTACCATGTAGCATCCAGCCTAGCTTAGTTTCAATAGCTACCGGACCTTGAGATGTGCGGACAATGTTGCCAGTGATGAAGTCCTAATAATAGTCAGCTCCAATCAAAAGACTAATATCTTCTGTTCCTTCAAACTTATTATCGCCCAAATTAATTTCTTTAACTTGCAATTCTTGGACACATGCCATATCTAAACAAGTAGTTTCTGGAGCACAAAGTTCCCAATCTTTACAGCTTGGACCTTAACCAGAACTTCTACCTTCTTAACTTTGGTTCGGTTTTGAACGGAACCCTCAAACCCAGAAATTCTAAAATTTTCCCTCTTAAGTTTTTTAAACTTCAATTTTCTAGAAATTCTGGTCTTAATAAAGCTACACTGGCTACCACTATCAAACAACACTCTTACAGTAGCTTCTCCATCATTCCCAATTAATAATGCTGCAGCTGTTTGCAATAATCCCCCTTTACTTTTGTAGTGCCTTGCACCACAGGATTATCTTTTATTAGTGAAAATTGCCACAAGTTGGCACGAGTGAAATATTTTAAGTCTAACTAAATAAATACAAATTAAATGTCCAGTGATTAATTTTAATTCTTAAGCATTCAGTGTATAGTAATTTAGTTAAAAATTAAAGTGCAATCATTAAAGAAGTTTAAAGCAAATATAAAAATATACTTTGTGCCTTTTAAACGATGTAAATTTTGGGGGCATGGTGTGACTAGACGTGAGTTTGCTTTTAAGGATTATTTTGGCTTGTTGGTAAAATTGTGAAGTAGAAACAAACTTATTTGCAACGACAACACAAGGGACGCCGTTTCCACATTTTTATATAGAATCAAAGCAGGCGCCAACAAGCAAAGTTTCTTCGTGGTATGTTTCTTATTTATAATGTTTATTTTTTTACTATTGCATATCTGTATACAATACCACATACTGCAGACATTAACAAGCCTTATACTGTGTGTGATTAGTACTGAAAGATTCATACTATAAATTAGCTTAGACTAAGTTAGGCCTATCTATGCAAAAGCCAAATTGTAAATTACTCTAGCCTAGCTGAGGCCTACCGTAGCCTTTGTTTTAGATGATTAACCTCAGCCTACTATATTGAAGAGGCATAGGCCTGCCCATTAATTTTCTTAATATACTTTACTTTATAAGCCTATTATGTTTCATGTTATTTTCTTAGCAGATGGCCTACTAGTCATTTGTGGCCTACATACTTTCTTAGTTTTCCTGTTCAACTTAACACAATCCCATAATGAAGATTAACTGTAATTCACCATCCACAGGTTACTGGGCCTATATAGCATATATATTTTAATTATCAATTTTTACCATTTTTATGTATCATTTTTTTTGTCTGGAATATTACTTACAGTATTCTTGTCTCTCTCTTTGCAGACAAGGTTGTCATTGTGGCTATTATTTACATATCATTATTATTATTATTTACATACTATTATTTACATATTATTATTATTTACATACTATTATTTACATATTATTATTATTTACATATTATTTACATATTATTATTATTTACATATTATTATTATTTGTTGCATATTAATATTAGTTGTATGTTAACGGTGCCATTATTTAATTTCGCATTTATATGTCAATCATAGTTGTTATGGGTAAAAATCCCCTTTGCATTTATAAATAATTGTTGCACATAGTTTATTAATTGTTGTCAATAAAATACAAAATTCATGTTGACGATTTTTATAATCAATCTTTCCTTTTTTATTAAAATTATTTTTGCGCTGCAGTGCTGGATGCCAATCTAGTATTTGGGCGCTGGTGACCCTGGCATTTAATTAATTATTTACGTAAAGGTCTATAATAATAAATAAGATAAATAAGACCCTTACAATTGGTGACTCCTGGAGTGACCCAACACCGTAATTTCTGCAAAAATTTTCTAAAAATTTGTTTTTCAATTTTTGTCAACATATTCAGTCTGCATCCATAATTTTATTAAATTCACTAGTACTAAGCACTCATCTGTACTGAAAGTGTATTCTCTGTTGAAAAATATATTCCTTTTATTTTGCCTTTTTATAAAATCAGCATTTTCTAAAGTTTTTTTGTGCAAATTTACTTATATTCTGCAAACAGCCTATACGCAGACTATTTTCATAAAAAAATTTTTTTTACGTAACTTTTTGTTATTGGCACTCATAACCCCAATTGAGTCTCATACTCAACCAAACTTACCTGAAGCCATTATTTGTATTCAACAATATTTGTTGAAACGTTGTCAGGTTTTGACACATTTTAATTTTTTTGGTACCTTGTAGCAATATTATAGCCACAATGACCCACAACCACAACAACCCAGGATCATCCAACGGTGGTACTCCAAATTCACCACCTATAACAGACCTTCTAACAATGTATCAGCCTATCACTCCACAATTCATCGCTGAAGAGCCTGGAATCTTCGTGAATCAACTGCGGGATTATTTCACGATAAAAGGAATTACGGACCCACGAACGAAGTTCCTTATCACAAAGAACCTCCTGCCTGCACTAGTATACAAAGTAGTGCAGGATGTGGCTCTATTGCCTCCATCTGACCAAGCTTTTGAGAGCCTCCTCAGCGAGTTAGTCAGGAGGCTCGGCCAATCAGAAGAAGAGCGACCCAATGCTCTACTCAAGGACCAAGTTCTTGGGGATCGAACGCCAACAGCCTTCCTGAGGCATCTGCAAGACCTGGCGGGACAGACCAACGGAGATGATAAAAACTCACCCTTAATGCGACGCCGCTTCCTCAATGGTCTCCCCACTGCCCTACGACCAATGCTCCGTTGTATGCCAGATGATACAGACCTTCTTATTATGGCCAAAACAGCTGATAAGATGATGATTGAAATCCACCTTGGCCAAGTAGATAATCACGCCCATCACCCCCAAATCTGTGCCACGCAGGATGACACTCAGAGTCTGGCCGCACAAAGTATTAAATTATCCAAAGAAATTCTACAAACAATGAAAGATGAATTTAAAGCTCTCCGAATAGAGCTAGCTAACAACAGGGAACGAGAGAGAAGTTCTTCAAGACGAGGACGACCCTCTGGTCCAAATAGAGCCTCCCAACTTGAAGCTGGACAACGCCTCATTCTACTCCAACCACAGCCGCCGCAAACAGGTCAGTTGGTTGCTCCTAATCCGAATCTATTAGCCTTACCTCCTCATCCTCAATCCCCACTACTCAGCCTCATTCTCAACCTATTTCCTTACTTCAGTCTACTGCTCATACCCCTCCTTGCTGGTATCATGAAAGGTTTAAAGACCGTGCAACGCGCTGTGTCATACCTTGTCCATGGACTCCTAACCCTCCTTTAAACTAACCAGGCTAGTGTCACAGGCGTCTGACACTACAGCCTCTCAACCTATCCTTATTTCAACTAGCCCTACCACTACCTCATCTAATCCTACCTCAATTTTAACTAAGTATTACTCTACCACAAATAATGTTCAACCTATTACTACACACTCGACTACCTCATTTAACACTGTCAAACCAACACATACGTACGCAAGTAAAGTTAAAGAATCGCAACCTACTTATTCAACCACAGCTAATTTAATACCCCCAACAAATTCTCCAAATACAACACAAACTCCTTCCCACAGCAATACTAACCTTCCTCCACAAAAATTTAATGATTCACAAACTACTGCACCACCTGGTCCAACGTTCACCTTGCATGATCCACTCTCAGGCTATGCATTCCTTATTGACACTGGAGCTCAATACAGTGTTATTCCTGCAACAGCCGCAGACCGTGCAAACGGACCTTCTTTCATTTTACGTGCAGCTAATTCTTCATCTATTCATATTTATGGACGTCGTTCTATTTCAGTTTCTTTTGGACTTAGACGTGTTTTCCGCTGGATATTTCTTGTCGCGGATGTATATACCCCAATGTTAGGCTCTGATTTCCTTTCTGCAAATGATTTATTAGTTGATGTTCGTAGAGCACAATTAATTGATAATGCCACACATCTTTCAATAATTGGTTCTCCTACTGCACACCCCTCATCATTATTGGCAAGTTCTCTGCCACAGTGCTCACCTGCTATAGAGCAGCTCCTAAATTAATTTTCTTCCCTTACTCAACCCTGTTCTAAGGATACCCCTATTAAACACACTGTTGTCCACCGTATTGATACGGTAGGCTCACCTGTTTTCACCCGCCCACGTCGCTTAGCTCCAGATCGTCTTGCAATTGTGAGACGAGAATTTGAACACATGCTTGAACTCGGTATTATACGGCCTTCAAGCAGCCCGTATGCCTCTGCTTTACACATGGTCCCAAAACTACACCTGGAGACTGGCGTCCATGTGGAGATTATCGTGCTTTGAATGACAACACGATTCCAGATCGCTATCCCCTTCCTCACTTACACGATTTTACTTCTGCTCTCCACGGCACCACAGTATTTTCACGCCTTGACTTGGTGCGAGCTTTTCATCAAATTCCTGTACACCCTGAACACATACATAAAACTGCTATAACAACCCCTTTTGGGTTATTTGAAATGACAAAAATGCCATACGGACTGCGTAATGCGGCCCAAACTTTTCAACGCTTCATTGATGAAGTGTTGAGAGGTCTCTCCTTCACATTCACATATGTCGATGACATTCTCATCGCAAGTTCTTCTCCCTCAGAACATATTCAGCATTTACGCTTAGTTTTTTCTCGGTTGGCAGAATATGGTGTACTGCTAAACCCTGAAAAATGTGTCTTTGCTGTAGATGAGCTCACCTTCTTAGGACACAAAGTTACTTCGAAGGGCATCTCTCCTCTCGAAAATAAAGTATCTGTGATAAGGTCTTTCCCACAACCGCAAACCCAAAAGCAACTTCGTCGTTTCTTAGGGATGGTAAACTTCTACCATCGCTTCATTCCTCAGTGTGCAAACATTCTTGCACCCATAACCTCTCTTCTTCGCCAATCAAAAAGGGGCAGATCCACTGCAGTTCTGTGGAACCCCGAAGCTACCAATGCTTTTTCACAAGCAAAAGAGGCTATAGCACAAGCTACATGCCTTGTTCACCCTCAACCAGACGCTCCTCTGAACTTAGCCACTGATGCCTCTGACGTTGCAGTGTCAGGAGTGCTCCAGCAGCTTGTTTCAGGCGTTTGGGAACCTCTCGCATTCTTTTCACGCAAGCTCTCACCTTCACAAATGAGGTACAGCACTTTCGGTCGAGAGTTGCTGGCGATATACCTCTCCATCCGTCATTTCAGGCCATTCCTGGAAGGACGTGACTTCAGCATTTTTACGGATCATCGTCCGTTAATATTTGCTCTCCATTCTCAATCAGACTCTCATGCTCCTATTGAGAGAAGACACCTTGATTTTATCCTCCAATTTACTTCAGACATTCGACACATTTCAGGTTCTTTGAATGTCGTGCCGGATGCTCTATCTCGCATCTCAGCAATTTCTGATCCTGGACAGCAATTTCTGATCCTGGACTCTCACACATCAACCTTTCAGAGATGGCTGAGGCTCAGTCCACGGATACAGACCTCCAAGCTCTTATTAATTCACCCACTTCGTTGCAAGTCCGCTCTTTACCAGTTGAACCCAAGTCAGACTTACAAATTTTGTGTGACGTCTCGACTGAGCATATTCGACCGTTGGTCCCACAAGGGCTGCGAAGAGCTGTTTTTGCTAAACTTCATTCCCTTTCTCACCCGGGAATTAAAGCCACCCAAAAATTAATTGCAGCTAGATTTGTATGGCCAAGTATGAACAAAGATATCCGCAATTGGACTCTATCTTGCCTTCAATGTCAGCGTGCCAAAGTTCACCGACACACAAAGTCAGAATTCGGTACCTTTCCTTTGCCGAAGGCTCGTTTTGAGGCCATACATCTAGACATAGTCGGCCCCCTCTATTCTTCTCGAGGTTATACCTATCTTCTCACTGTCACTGATAGGTTCACAAGATGGCCAGAAGCTGTTCCTTTGACTTCTTGTACTGCTTCTGCAGTAGCTCATGCCTTTGTTTCGTGTTGGGTTTCCCGGTTTGGAATACCTGCAACCATTTGCACAGACAGAGGTGCTCAGTTTGAATCGGCCTTATGGAAGGAACTCATGCTCCTTCTTGGGACTGAACGCATCAGAACAACAAGCTATCACCCGCAATCCAATAGGGTGGTAGAACGCTTCCATCGTCAACTTAAAAGTTCCTTGCGAGCCACTGATCCATCTACCACATGGGTGGACCGGCTACCCCTAATCCTACTCGGAATTCGTACTGCTCTGAAGACTGATCTTGCATGCTCTGCAGCAGAATTAGTTTACGGTACCACACTCCGGTTACCCGGAGAATTTTTCACACCTACACCCATTAACCCCACATGTGATCCTGCTTCGTATGTCAAGACATTACGCTCTGTTATGAAGCAAATTCGTCCCACAGCACCTAGAACTTCCACTTCACAAACTACCTTTGTTTCCCCTGATTTACAAACTTGCACACATGTTTTCTTGAGACATGATGCTCACCGCTACCCTCTTCACTGTCCCTATGATGGTCCCTTCCTTGTGCTAGACCGTAAACCCAAAACTTTCATCATCGACAAGGCAGGCAAGCGTGAAACCGTTTCTGTGGACCGCTTGAAACCAGCATACCTTGATTTTTCTCCAACAAAAGATCCTATCCCTCTTCAATCTTCTGTACCTCCACCTCAAATACAGGTACAGCAACCTATCCCTCCTCAATCCTCTGTACCTCCACCTCAAATACAGGTACAGCAACCTATCCCTCCTCAATCTTCTGTACCTTCATCTCATATACAGGTACAGCAATCTACCCTTCCTAAATCCTATGTACCGCCACCTGATCCAAGGGTACAACAATCTATCATCCCTCTTCCAATTCTCCTTCATTATCGCAACCAACTGTCTTTGAACCAGCCAGTAGCCCCATTGCACAGGCACCAGCACCAAGAATCCCCTTCCCCCAATGTCCCTACTGCACCTGTAGCACCATCCATACCTTCAGAACCAGTGCTGCAGGATATTGCCGTCCAAAATCAACCAATCCAACAAACAATGACTCGTTCTGGAAGAGTCATTCGTAAGCCGGTGCGCTTTGACATTTAAGTGTTTTTTTTTACCCCTGACAACCATGTTTTTTGGGGGCAGTACCTGTAGTGCCTTGCACCACAGGATTATCTTTTATTAGTGAAAATTGCCACAAGTTGGCACGAGTGAAATATTTTAAGTCTAAATAAATAAATACAAATTAAATGTCCAGTGATTAATTTTAATTCTTAAGCATTCAGTGTATAGTAATTTAGTTAAAAATTAAAGTGCAATCATTAAAGAAGTTTAAAGCAAATATAAAAATATACTTTGTGCCTTTTAAACAATGTAAATTTTGGGGGGCATGGTGTGACTAGACGTGAGTTTGCTTTTAAGGATTATTTTGGCTTGTTGGTAAAATTGTGAAGTAGAAACAAACTTATTTGCAACGACAACACAAGGGACGCCGTTTCCACATTTTTATATAGAATCAAAGCAGGCGCCAGCAAGCAAAGTTTCTTCGTGGTATGTTTCTTATTTATAATGTTTATTTTTTAACTATTGCATATCTGTATGCAGTACCGCATACTGCAGACATTAACAAGCCTTATACTGTGTGTGATTAGTACTGAAAGATTCATACTATAAATAGTACTGAAAGATTCATACTATAAATTAGCTTAGACTAAGTTAGGCCTATCTATGCAAAAGCCAAATTGTAAATTACTCTAGCCTAGCTGAGGCCTACCGTAGCCTTTGTTTTAGATGATTAACCTCAGCCTACTATATTGAAGAGGCATAGGCCTGCTCATTAATTTTCTTAATATACTTTACTTTATAAGCCTATTATGTTTCATGTTATTTTCTTAGCAGATGGTCTACTAGTCATTTGTGGCCTACATACTTTCTTAGTTTTCCTGTTCAACTTAACACAATCCCATAATGAGGATTAACTGTAATTCACCATCCACAGGTTACTGGGCCTATATAGCATATATATTTTAATTATCAATTTTTACCATTTTTATGTATCATTTTTTTTGTCTGGAATATTACTTACAGTATTCTTGCCTCTCTCTTTGCAGACAAGGTTGTCATTGTGGCTATTATTTACATATCATTATTATTATTATTTACATATTATTATTATTTACATATTATATTATTTACATATTATTATTATTTGTTGCATATTAATATTAGTTGAATGTTAACGGTGCCATTATTTAATTTCGCATTTATATGTCAATCAAAGTTGTTACGGGTAAAAATCCGCTTTGCATTTATAAATAATTGTTGCACATAGTTTATTAATTGTTGTCAATAAAATACAAAATTCATGTTGACGATTTTTATAATCAATCTTTCCTTTTTTATTAAAATTATTTTTGCGCTGCAGTGCTGGATGCCAATCTAGTATTTGGGCGCTGGTGACCCTGGCATTTAATTAATTATTTACGTAAAGGTCTATAATAATAAATAAGACCCTTACACTTTAACTCCCTTTCATAGCAGTGGCATGTGCCACTGATGTCTCTACTTCTCGGGTAGGCCTACTAGGGGTGTTTTCACACAATAATGGCTGATGCCGGCCATGGCATTTTTTGCACAAAATTTTAAACTTACAAAACCTTGCTCTGTGACCCTTCAAAAAACATTTAAAACCTGATGTGGACTTAGTTACCCTGTTCTTTCTCTCCTCAACAGGTAAAGCCTCAGCCACCTCACATTTATATGACTTGTGGTTGCCTTCGCAAAATATGCATTCCTTGATTCCCTTTAATTTATTCTCAGACGATGCATGTAGAGCTGACACTGTACCTGAGCTATTCCTTTTTGTAGAAACTTTGGTGCTGTGCTTGCCTTTGTCCCCTTGTTTAACATCCCACTGTGCAAACTCAATTCCCTCTCGT
The DNA here is from genome assembly GCA_023014485.1 of Bathynomus jamesi. Classification (NCBI taxonomy): domain Eukaryota; kingdom Metazoa; phylum Arthropoda; class Malacostraca; order Isopoda; family Cirolanidae; genus Bathynomus; species Bathynomus jamesi. The sequence goes on from JAJOZX010003264.1 coordinate 418,367, forward strand.
CTTGCTAATTCTGTGCCTAAAAGACTTAACATCTGCTGAAGGGGGATGTACACATGTTCCGTAGAGTGTCCCCTACTTAATTCAAGCAAAATTGAGCTAGGCAAATTAGACTCCAGTACAGTGACCAACATTATACCATACCTTTCCATTCCTACACCCAAGTTGTCTAGGGACCTAGTTCTAACTTCAAATTCATCATATAACGACCGTAACTCCTTGACACTATTGGGATTATTAACAGAAGGTATAGCTAAACGTTCGCGGAGGTGGCTTTTAATTAAGATCTCTGGCTTTCCAAACCGTTTCTTTAATATATCCCAAGCCACATTATAACTAACCTCTGTTAATGCTAATCCTGCTATTGTCTTTGCTGCCTCCCCTTCCAAGAGGGACTGCAAATAATTAAACTTCACCGCACTAAACACTTGACTAGAATGAACTGCTGATTGAAAACTGTCTGCCCATCCTTGCCATTCCTGAATACTCCCAGAAAATGTTTTGAGTACAAGCCTCGGTAACTGAATTGCAGATCTGTTAACCTTAACTTCACAAATACCATTTGTTGAGGGTTGTGTTTCATTATTAGACCTGGTCTCTAACTGTACTGAGCCGCTAAACTCTCTTGCTCTGTGGCATACTTTAATTATATCATCATTAATCTCTTCAAAGTAAATTATGTTATTTTCTATTTCATCCTCTTCTATAAGAGCCTCAATTTTAACATTTACTTCGCTTAGAGCAACAATTTTAGTTTCTAATATGGAAAGCTGCACAGTCACTAAGCTTAAATCCTCTTGCTCTATGGCAAAATCTATAGTGGCAATGACCTTTGTAATTAGACCTTTGTAGGCAGAGGCGTACCAATACTTTTTGCCGCTCGGGGCGAAAATGCCAACGCCGCCCCCCCCCTACAACAATTTTCAATTTTAAAAACAATTCCTTTACAAAAATACACTTCTAAACAAAACTTTTATTGGAAGAAAAACTTAAATAAAGCAACTTCAGTTTTAACAATACTACATAATGTACCGTACATAATACACTACATAATTTTAACAATAACTATATAATGTATAATGCCTAGTTAAATTTTTGGACTTTCATAACAGAAAATTCATGAATGATTTTTTCTATGTCCATTGTCTCTGCAACTTCGCGTTCAATTGAAATAATCGCCAAATTGCTCAGTCTAGATTGACTTATAGTTGACCTGAGGTAAGTTTTTATAAGTTTCAGTTTCGAGAAACTTCGTTCGCAACTTGCCACGGACATGCATGTAGTTAGACAGATCCGGAGGGCAGTTGTTATATGAGACAAAGATTCCACTAGATCCCATTTAACAATCCACTGAAGTAGTTTTAACATATCCCAGTTCTTTGGATCATCGTCGACGCTTATGCTTTCGAAACTGAGCAAATGTCTGCGCAAACGCTTTATTTTTTCCAGTAGACTTCCTGGATTAATGTCATTGTAGATGGAAGAAAAATTATTGACCTTGGTATTAATTTCTTCATCTTTGGACTGATTCAAAAGGTACGAAGGAGACAGAAATTCAAAGCGATCATTCATGTTTTTAAGACAAACTGTGCGTTTTTCAATTTCTGCTAATAAACGATTCACGATTTCAAAAAATTATCTGCGTACATCCTCTTGCACGGTCAATCCAGCATCACGAGCTTGCTCTCCAGGCATTCTTCTCCGTCTCCTGACTCTGCGGTCTATACTGATATCCATTTCATTACAGAACTCTTCGGCGGCATCTGCAGCGTTTGATACTACTGCCTCTCGTTCATTAGTTAAAAACACGGATAAAGAGTTCATTTGTAATGCACACTGGTCCAAAGCAAGTCCCTTTCTTTGAAAATATAGCTGAGCATCATTGATTTCTTTCAGCACTGGATCCCAGAAAAATAAGTACACAATGAATATGTATGACATGATGGAGGTCAACAGAGCTTCAGCATCGCCCTTTGTGTCCAGATTTTCGGAGACCCCTTCACTCAGTTCTTCCAAGGCACTAACAACGTGAGTCAAGTTCTTCTTAACACTTTGGGTGCCACGTCACACGTATGTGTGTGGCAGTTATTTTTTTTTTCTGGCGATGGCACACACATACGTGTGACACACATTTTTCAACTCCTGAGCGCAGCACACAAATATATGTGACAGTATAGGGAAATTACTATGTTATTTGAAATCTGTGGGCTCTGAGGAAAATTTTGATATATTATACTTGGTCGTTGGGACAAAATTTATTAAATATGCAGCGTTCTGTTACAGTTACTCAAATCAGTTTATAGTGAAATATATTTAGCATTTTTATGTTTTATTTGTATTATTATGTGCATGTATAATGCACAAAATAATACTATAATGATAAAACTATAATGATATAAGTAACTGCATCCAGGTTCTGGCACGTGGAGCCAGCTGGATGGTGGAACCCTTTTTTTTTTTTTTTTTTTTTTTTTACTTCCGTTGTTTTTGGTTACAAAGACTTACATGAAAATACTTATTGTAATCTATTTAATTTAGGAAATAAACACAAATACATTTTTATATAAAAAAAAATCCTTTTATTTGATTACAAAATACAAAGCCTTTTATGTGAATATAATTATTGTAATTTATTTATGAAAATCTCTAAAACATTCTAGGAAATAAACACAAATACATTTTTATATAAAAAAAAATCCTTTTATTTGATTACAAAATACAAAGCCTTTTATGTGAATATAATTATTGTAATTTATTTATGAAAATCTCTAAAACATTCTAGACAAAAGAATGTTTCCCCAGGGCAAGAGCTGCAATACGTATGCACATTCTTAGCATGTTTCCTTGCTTCTTCTCTACCTCTCTCTTTTGTGATTTTTTCATAACATTGTTTGCATCTTCTTCTGATCTTTTTTCCTTGAACATTTTTCTTTTCAAGAATTAAATGTGATGTAGACGCTGGTCTCCTTTGCCGGGGTAAAGTCTCTTCAAAATCCAGGAGTGCCAAAGTTATTTTCTCTTTGAATTCTTTCAGTTGCATCTTTTTGCCAGTTACTTTTTTATACACAATCCAAGCATTCACAACTGAGACTCCTAATAGAAGTGCAATGGCAAGCTTGCGGTACCATTTTATACCCTTCCTAAGTGCCGTTTCATAGGATGCCATCTGGTCAGAGATGTCTATTCCGGTCTTCCCCTTATTGTATGCAATAATTCCTAAGGGCTTCTTTCCACTTTTCCTACGATTTCTTTGCCTTTCTTGTGTATTGGATGGGCCTGGTTCTTCAGTTTCCCTCTCTTCTCTCTCTCTAATTTCCACAAGTTCAAGACTGTGTTTTGTTGATAATAACCGGACATCTCTGGCATCTTTCCATTTCAATACAACTATTCCGTTTTGTTCTTCCATTGCAATCATTTCCCCTTTTTTCAGGTCTTTACTCATTACCTCAGGTGGCATGTTCTTCTTTATTTTATAAAATATATAGTTATGTAAACATAAGATAATAATTTTAAGATTATAATTTTATAAATATTTATAATAGAATCTGAAAAAAAGAGAAAATAATGAAAAAAAATGTCACACACATGGTTGTGCCATGACCAGAAAGGCTAAATTTGTTACTTTTCACACACATGGGTGTGCCATGGGCTCATAAGGAGTGACTATTTAAAAAAATAAAAATGCATATATTTAAAAAAATTATTAGAATTTTTAAAAATTTCTTATGCATTTCTGTTTCTCTATTCATGCCTATTATTAATTCACACAAAAATAAAAATGGGCTGGTGGGAAATTGTTGCGGATTTGGGCGTGGCACCCAAAGTGTTAAGACTAGAAACAGCATCATACTTAGCACTCCACCGCGTATCATCGACTCGCTTGACAGTGATTTTGGAATGTTTTGTTAAGACATCCCAACGATGAGTAGAGGAAGAAAAGTAGACGAAAATTCGTTCAATTGTTCCAAAGAAAGTTACAGCATTAGGACTCAGTCCCGCGGCATGAACTCCAGCCAAGTTCAGCGAGTGGTTATTGCAAGGAATGAAAACAGCGTGTTTGCTAACATCAAGAATTCTGCGTTGAACTCCAAGATGAATACCTGCCATCGTAGCAGCATTGTCATACCCTTGACCATAACAATTCTGGATATCCAGCCCATCCTCACGGAGCTTAGTGACAATGAGATCAGTAACTGCCTCAGCAGTCTTCCCCTCTAATTTAATAAAATCAACGAAGGATTCCTTCACCTCTACATTACCATCTTTAATCGACACATAGCGAATTACCTGAGACATCTGATCAATATGCGATATGTCTGGTGTACTATCGAAAATTATTGCAAAGTACTTTGCACTAGACACATTATCAATTATACATTTTCGAACATTGCAGCCGATTAGTGTGATGAACTCATTTTGAATGTTAGGTGACAAATACGTAGTGGATATCTTGTCAGTCATTCGTATTTTTGTAAGATGTTCCCTAATTACTGGGTCATATTTGCCCGTTAGTTTTATTAACTCCAAAAAGTTTCCAGAATTGCCAGCTAGCCCAGCTTCTTCATTTAAGTTCTCTCGGTGCCCTCGGAATGCAAGATCTTGTTTTGCCAAGAACATGATGCAGTCATAAATTCGTCTCAGTATTTCTTTCCACTTAGCAGTAGCATGTTTTATTTGCAACTGATGTGCATTATCTATTGTAGCATTCAACTGAAGGCGCATAGACAACTCTTTCCATTGTTCAAAGCATCGGATATGATATGGACTGTTTTCATGTTCAGGTACTCTTGGATTCAGTTTCCTCCAGGCAAAAAAATCCTTCTTCTTTTCCAAATGCACTGGAGATGTTGTTGAAGAGACGACAGCAAAAGCATTGCAAGCTACATTTTGAAGGTGAGAAGATTAGCCATGACCTTTCAATTTTTTCGCCATTTTCCAAAGTTTTGAAATACCAAACTTTTGACATTGACCTATTGTTTGAATCAGCTGGAAAGGGTCCATTCATGTTTTTCAAATGTGATGGTCCACGTTTAATGAGTTCGATTCTCAAATTGTCCGTCATTGGAACGGGCCAGTTGCCAGAATCGTTAAACAGGCTCTGTGGGTGATGGGTGGGTGGGTGACTTTGTGATGTAGATGAGGGTTCATCCTGATTATTTGGGGGTTCACTTGAAGTTGCCGCTTGAACATCTATCTCTAAAGATATATCACATTGCGGTTGATCTCCTTGCTTCCCAGAAGGCACTGAAGGTGTGTCTGCGAATCCCATTAACTGATGAAATCGCTCAGCAGCACGCTTGCCTTCCTCCTCTTTTTTTCCGCGAAGATTCTTGTATGCAGCACCACTCAGTCTCTGTCGTTTGCTCATGTTTGCTAATTCAGTAGGGTATCTGCAAAATAAAACAACAATTAATTATTAACATCATCAAAGCTCAAAGAATGCAAAGCCTAACCTAAATAATATAGGGAAAGTCTGAAAAATAGGGCTGGCAACCTTTCCGATGTGAAAATTTAACGCAACTATTTGTGGAAATAGTGGCATTGAGGTGGCATATATAGCATTTAATGATGATTTTTCATCAAAACCATGGATATTTTGTACACAAATAACGCGCGACAATGATGAGATATAATTTTTTGGAGGGTTGCATTTTAAAACATAAAAACCCAAAATTTTGCATACTGCGCCCGCCTGACAGTAATTTGCCACCCCTCGGGAAGTGCCGCTCGGGGCGGTCGCCCCTCTCGCCCCCCCTTGATACGCCACTGTTTGTAGGCGCTTCTCCTTTTTTTAAGCTTGTTCAATTCAGCTGCACTCATCTTCAGTGCAAACAACAATTGGGCTCAATGCCAAATAAGCTGAATTGGCGAAAATACTTAACCAAACTGATCAAACTCAAATTTGGCTTTTTTCAAATAAACTGAACGGCCAAGTTTCGCAATTGGGCAACCAAACTTTCTACCCTGGGACCTTAACTCAATTATGCTCAACCCGTCCAGGCCTAACTTGGACTACAATTTGCACAATCAGAACTTTGCTGAAAAATATTCACTGACTCACTCTTGGGCTAGAATCTGGTTCGAAGGACCATGTTATATTTTATTTTATTGGGTTCATAATCTCAGCTGAGCCCTGAACGGCCAAGCTCTGAAGGGCCAGTTTAACCTACAACCCAAGTTAAGTTAGACTAAAACTTACGGACTTGGAGGTCCTGTTAGGTCCTACCTCAGGGTTTCTGACTCGATGTGGGCCTACCTTAGGCCTCAGTTGCATAAAATTAAGATAAAAAACAAAAGTGGCACTGTTTATGGTCTTCTTTAAACCTTGCAACAACACCACACAACCTGCACCATTGCACGATGCAACAATCTTGTATCTAAACAACCAAATTGAATTGTAAGAGAGTTCTCTTTAAGACCACGCCCTGTAAGTACCGCATTCAACAAACGAGTAGGAAGGACGCGCAGTGCCCCAAAAATATGATGCCACAAGAGTGCCCAAGCAATGATGCCACAAGAGCCCAAAAATGCTAGCTCTAAATTAAGTGAATTTTTCACTAACCTTACAATTATGATATGGATATATATACACCTTAACTTAATATATACAAGCAATGCTGCATCAATCAGCATTTCCTGAGCTCTCTGATATTGCATCTACTTTTGCATATTGCTGAGAATTTTGCTTTTGGAAAGTTTTGAATTTTATATACTTGCGTTTATATTCACGTTGTTATAGTTAAGTAATTGAGTATTAGTGGTTTTTAGCGATTTAGAAGTTTTCATAGCGTGCCGGCTTAATTTAACTTAAACTTGTGACGGTTTAAACTAATTTTTAACTGCGCGATGCCGTCGCAGAAAGCGTCGTGTGTTAGGTGTAGGGTAAACCGGTGGTATTCGGAATTTAAAGACTATAACGGCGGTCCTATGGCGATTACCGAGAGATCAGTTTGTTTCTTTTGCGAGTTAATGGAGGAAATAATTGACATAAAACGCAGTGTACGTGAGGTAACGGAGAGACTTGCAACGCTTGATGAGGGCAGGGGTAGGGCTACGGTTGACGGAAGCCGAACCAATACTAACGTTGAAGACGTTAGTAATTTGAAGGGTGAGGTGCGTAACCTAGTTTCTAGTTTAGGTAGCTTGTCGGGAAGGTTGGATAGAGTTGAGGAAGGGGTTAAAGTTAGTCAGAGAGTAGTAGATGGGGAGGGATTTAGAGAAGTTAAGGGTGGAGCTAGGCCGCGTACGTTAGGTGATAGGAATCCCCCCCCCCCTATCGAGGTTTCGAACCCTTTCGCCCATTTGGAAAGGGACGTGAATGAGGGGGAAACTATTTTAATTGGGGACTCTTTAGTGCGCCACATGGACAAAGAGTTCGTTGAACGGCATCCAACCAAGAGGAGGAGGGTCTGTCTCCCAGGGGCCAGGGTTGACACAGTTAGGGACGAAGTGGATAGGATTGACGTTGCATCCCGTCACTCGATGTTGGTGACGATGGTAGGAGGCAACGACTCGTATAGGCCCGATACGAGAGTGCCTGACCTTTTGGAGAGATATAGGGGGTTAATTAGGTCCCTGAAGGCGAGGTCAGATAGGTCTTTAGTTCTAGGTATTACCCCTAGGCACGGGTTGGGTCTTAGGATTACGTAAAAAACAATATTTTTGAATAATAAATTAGAAGAGATTTGTGCTGAGGAAAACGTACCCTTCGTAAAGCTGTGGTCCGAATTCAGTGATCCTAGCCTTTTTATAAAGGATGGGGTGCATTTTAATGAAATAGGTAATGTTAGGCTAGGTAGGTTAATAGACGAAAACGTGCGAAAGCTGTATAGGTCGAAGCCTTCTTTAAACGTTGTGGGTCCGGGGAACGCGGGCCCGACGTGAAAAATAGTTTAAAACGCGGGCCCGTGGTAAAAAATAACTTAAACGTCTTTTATTGTAACGCGCGTAGTATTAGAAATAAATTAAACGAATTTAAGGCGATAATTTATTCCGGCTACTACGATATAGTTGCTATCACTGAAACTTGGTTAAATACCGTGACTCGGGACTTGAGAGAACTTGATATACCGGGTTTTAAACTCTTTACTAATGATAGGTTACATAGGTTTGGTGGAGGCGTTTTGCTGTACATTCGTAATTCCCTTAGGGCTATCGAGGTTAAGTTAGATTTTTCGGCAGCAATTAATGCGATATGTGTTGAAGTTAGGGCGCGTAGTATTAGTTTTAATTTTGTTGTTGTTTATAGACCTCCCGTTCAACCCCTCGATATAGATAGTAGATTTTACTCACTTCTTGGTTACTTTATTGACAATCGGAATAGTATAATTGTCGGAGACTTTAACTGCCCTAATGTTAATTATGAGACTTTTACTGGTAATGAGCAGGGTTTGAGATTGATTGAGTTTATGGAAGATAACTTTTTACGACAGGTGGTTACCGAACCAACGCGCGGTGATAATATTTTAGATTTGGTGATGACGAACGGCGAGAATATAGTCGAAGGTTTAGAAGTAGGCGAGAGTTTAGGATGTAGTGATCATCAAATTCTTAGGTTTAAGTTATTGATAGAAAACACTAAGGCTAGTAACGTAATAAAAGTCTCTGATTTTCGTAGGGCTAATTTTGATAGTTTTGCGGATAGGATGAGAGTAGTGGACTGGGATAACTTATTTATGGGTAATGACACAAATTTGCATTGGGTGGCGTTTAAAGAAAGTTTTAGGAATATTGAAAGGGAGTTTATTCCTCGTAGGCCCAAGCGCGCTAGAAATCATGGTAGGTCCAAGTGGTGGACTAGGGAAATAGGCGAGTTCATAAACGAGCGTAATAGAGCCTATATACTTAATAAGCGTAATGGCACGGCAGCTAACTTTAATAGATATATTGAGCTTAGACGTCAGGTTAAAAGATCAGTTAGGAATGCCAAGCGTAATTTAGAGATACTTATAGCTGCGGATAGTAAACATAATCCAAAAAAGTTTTTTGAATACGTTAATAATCGTAAGCCGATAAAAGATAACATAGACCCTCTAGTGGATGTTAATGGCTCTTTGGCTTCTGACGCTCAGGCGATGGCGGGTATTTTCAATAACTTTTTTGCGACAGTTTTTACTGTAGAAGACGTAAATAATGTCCCCGACGTGGACGATATCGTTCCATTTAGTAGCGAGACTATTTTGGATGAAATAACTGTTTACGAGGCTGAGATTGCGCATTATATCGATAGGCTAAAAGTTAGCAAGGCTCCAGGCCCTGACGCTTTTTATCCCAGACATTTGAAAGATTTGAAAGACGTTATCGTAGGCCCTTTAACGAAGATTTTTAATCAGTCACTCGAAACGGGGATTATTCCTGAAGACTTCAAATTAGCTAACGTCACGCCTATTTTTAAAAAAGGCGACCACGCAGTAGCTAGCAATTATAGGCCCATTAGCTTAACGTCAATTGTCGGTAAACTTTTGGAATCCGTAGTTAGGGATCGTATCATCGATCACTTAGAAAGTAGAGATTTGATTAATAGTATTCAGCATGGGTTTCGACGCCATAGGTCTTGTTTAACTAATTTGTTAGAATTTTATAACGAAATAGTGCGCGAATACGATAGGCATAGAGCGGCTGACGTTATTTATTTAGATTTTAAAAAGGCGTTCGATACAGTTCCGCATAGGAGATTAATTGCGAAGGTCAAAGCGCACGGTATAAGCGGTCAGGTAGCCAACTGGTTAGAAGAATGGCTTCGTGCTAGGAGGCAGAGGGTGGTAGTTAATGGTAGTGAATCGGGGTGATTGGATGTAGGTAGCGGTGTCCCACAGGGTTCAGTGTTAGGCCCATTGCTATTCGTAATTTACATTAACGACATAGATGTAGGATTGACTAGTAACGTGTCAAAATTCGCGGACGATACTAAAATAGGCGGTAAGGTTGTTAACGAGGACGATAGAAATAGGCTCCAAGACGATGTACATAGGATTATGGAGTGGACGGATAAGTGGCAGATGCAATTTAACGTATACAAATGTAAAGTTTTGCATATAGGTTCTCGTAACAATAATTACACGTACACGATGGATGATAGGGAGTTAGCGAGCGTTGACGAGGAAGTAGATTTAGGCGTACGCGTATCTAAGGATTTAAAGGTTAGGAACCAGTGCCTGGAGTCTTGCGCAAAAGCTAATAGGATGTTAGGCTTCAAAGCGCGTAATTTCGAATTTAAATCGAAGGATATTATACTGCCCCTTTACAAGTCCCTAGTCAGGTCTCATTTAGAATATGCCGTTCAGTTTTGGTGCCCGTACTTGCGTGAGGATAGTGATAGGTTAGAAAGGGTTCAGCGTCGTGCCACGAAACTGATTCCGTCATTGCGCAACAGGCCTTATGAAGATAGGATTAAAGAGTTAGACCTGTATTCACTCGAAACTAGGAGATTAAGGGGGGAGCTTATTGAAGTTTTCAAAATCGTTAATAACATCGATAACGTAAATTTTGACAAATTGTTCACTTTCGATAATAATAATACTCGTAATAACGGATTTAAATTGCGTGGCAGACGCTTCATCACTAATATCGTTAAAAACTTCTTTACGTTTAAAGTAACTGATAAATGGAATAATCTTCCCGCGTCAGTCGTGAACTCTACCAGCGTTAATATGTTTAAGAAACGTTTAGATAGGCATTTTAAAAATATTAACGTTGTCTAATATAATAATAAAACAATCCCCCTTCTCCCTCTCAGCCTCCCCCTTTTCCCTCTCAGCCTCACCCTTTTCCCTCTCCCTCGTTAAAATTATTAACGTTGTTTAATGTAATAAAACAATTAGCAACAGGAGCTCTAGAGGTGGTGATCGAGGATGAGTCTGTTGACAATAATGCCAGCTTGTGACACATACCAGTGTGTGATGCCAGCAGTGATGGGCAGTATCTAGATACATGTATCGCCGATACGTATCGATCGATACTTTTGTATCGGTATCGGTATCGCTTTAGCTACTTGACAAAAGTATCGATTTATCGGTATCGCTAAGGTCAATTTTCTTAAATGTATCGAAAAAAATCGATACTTCGATACATCGATACGTTAATAAGAATTTTTAAATATTTAAATAGATGTTATAATATGACACTACTGAGTTATATTTATGAATATACATAAATAATAATATTATTAAATATTTATTTAATGACAGTACTACTCTACTGGTCACGTCACACAGTACGGCGCAACGTTTAAACACGTTTGTACTTGTGTTATTGAGATTAATTAACCATAATATAGAAACGCTCATAATATAGAAACGCTCATATAATATAGAAATGTCAGTTGACATTACCATGCGTCACAAGATGGAACTCCTTGTTCGACAGTTTATCAGTTCTGTTGAAGCATAAAAGTGTCCTAAATGAAACAATGAAACAACTAGGACTGCCAACATTTCGTGAAAATGAGCTTGATTTTCTCCAGGAATACCTAACCGTACTACAACCCACTGCAACAGCACTTGATAGGTTGCAGTCCGACAAAGAATGTTTTTACGGTTGCCTGCTTCCGACATTGTTAGCTGTAGAGAAGAAGCTAGAGCGTTTGAATTCGGAGGCATTGCGTCATTGTCAGCCACTTCTCAATGCAGTCACAAGGGTTCACTAAGCGGTTTGAAAAGTTTCTGTGCCTTGATGCGTCGCATGAGTGTAAAGCAGCAATACTGGCATCGTCTTCAAATCCTCTGTTCAAGTTAAAGTGGATGACAATAAAAGACAAATTTAATACTAACATTGTCAAAAAGAGGGTTCAAGAAATGTTGGTTAATGCTGTTAAGAGCCTCAGCGACCAGACCCCCCAGCAACAACTAAGTGATGCTGCATCTGACGGAAGTGCAGATGATTTCTTCCGTTATGAGTCTGCTTCAGTAGTATAGCCGCAAAAGGGTAGAGTGCAGGAATGTTGCAATTTATTACGTAATGCTGCAATGTTGCAAAGGGGTGGTGGGGCTATGCAACAATTCAATGTTGCCAAGGGGGACTATGCAACAATTCAATGTTGCAAATGGGGGTAGGGTGTTGCAAAAAGGGGGGATGCTGCAGGTGCAACAAGGAAACTTGGAGGCGGCGTTATCCCCCAAGAGAAAGGAGAAAAAGGAGGAGAGGTGTTCACCTGGCAGGAGCCAAGTGCATATTAAGACTTCAGCCGAGTAGGCGTTGTCTTATAGGCTCCTAATCAGCCAGTTGGCTCAGAAGGAGCCAAGGGGGGAGGGGTACACCTGAAGGGGGAGAGAAAGAGAGAAAGAGAGAGTGTCGGCCTTTGTTGCCCAAAATGGGATTGCAAGGGCATGCAACTTGGAGGCGGAGTTCTCCCCCAAGCTATTTTCCCCAAAGGGGTATACCTAACCTAAGAGGCCTCTAAGGGGTTTTCCCAAAGGGCCAGAAAGAGAAAGGACCAGAGATCCTTGCTCGGTTGGGAGCCGAGCTTGTATGACTCCGTCGTCAGCCTCTCGCTCTTTTATAGACCTCTAATCCGTCATTTGGTTGAGTTGCCAGATAGCGCCATGTATTTAATTCCAATAGAAGGCGGAGTTGCCAGTTTGTGCTATATATTTAATTAATTCTAATCGAAGATTGAGTTGCCAGATAGCAATATTTATTAAATTAAACCATATATTCATCAAAATACCACAATATATTTATATGATGGTAGTTAATCGCTGTTGTCACGAATAACAGTGGGAAAGGAAAAGAAAACTTACGAAGATAGGTGAAACATACGACAATTCAAAACACACGATCGTCCCCCTCCTCCCTCATTCCCCCCAAACTTCTCACCCCATCTGTGCTTGTTACCTTATATATATATATATATATATAGGGTGAACCAAATGTAGGTGGAAAGTAAATGATAACGTTTATTTTGAGAATACATATTTAATTTTTTTGTATACTATAATACAAATAAAATTTAAATAAATTTAGTTATAATATTTAATATAATAAAACACAAACACCATAGTTATAATGAACACCATAGTTATAATATAATATAACACAAACCGTATTCAACCTACTGTCCACCTACTTTTGGTTCACCGTGTATATATATATAGAAAGAATCATAATAACCGTGTCTATTTAATTTTGTCATTCCTTATATATATATATATATATATATATATATATATATATATATATATATATATATATAATGGATTTTCACCTTAAAGTGAATTAAAACATTAACTTTATTACTTAATTCCTATTTTTATTATAAATATCACAATTGAATAACAGTGGGAAAGGAAAAGAAACCTTACGAAGTTAGTTGAAATAAACGACAATTCAAAACACACGGTCGTCCCACCTCCTCCCTCATTCCCCCAAAACTTCTCACCCCATCTGTGTTTGTATATATAAAATAAACGAATGAACAACTCGTGCACACACACACACACACACACACACACACACCTCTGTACATATTATGTGGATGAAAATCAGAAAAAAATGCCAAACGTATATTAATTTAAATCAAATGAAGCTAAACGTATATTAATGTAAAACAAATGAATTTTCTCCTTTTAAGAGAATCAATTATTATAAGAAATTAATTATTCGATATAAGAAATTAATCATTAAGCGCTGTTTTTTCTTTTAACGAGGAAAGGATTTCCGAGAATCTGGGTCAACTCAAAACACACGGTCGTCCCCCCTCCTCCCTCATTCCCCCCAAACTTCTCACCCTTCGCGAACGTCAAAATATTAGTTCAGACGAAATACCACAAATGAACAACTTTCTCCTTACCTTATATATTATATAGAAAGAATCATAATAACCGTGTCCATTTAATTTTGTCATTCCTTATATATATATATATATATATATATATAACGGATTTTCACCTTAAAGTGAATTAAAACTTTAAAAAATCATTAAACAATTAAAAGAAAAGAAACCTTACGAAGAAAGTTGAAATAAACGACAATTCAAAACACACGGTCGTCCCCCCCTCCTCCCTCATTCCCCCCAAACTTCTCACCCCATCTGTGCTTGTATATATATATAATAAACGAATGGACAACACACACACACACACACACACACACACACACACACACACGAGGAAAGGGTTCCGAGAATCTGGGTCAATTCGAATCGTTTGCCCTGATGCCTTTTTTGACCGCGAGTTGACCTTTGTTCCAGTCTACTCGGGATAAATCTCGCTTCAATCCAAATCTTAATTTTGTTGTTGTTATTACTTCTATAATGAAACACATTCTCGAAGCGAAGAAAATGTTTTATATTTTTATTACGCGTAATTTGTATGGTGTCATATTCTTAGATAACATCTCTGTTATTGAAAGATACACACACAATTATATAAATAATAATCAGCAAAAGGGTAGAGTGCATAAGGTGGGCAAACCTGAAAGTACTAACAATTATATATATATATATATATATATATATATATATATAGAAAGAGAGAGAGAGTTTTGTTCATTCTTTTAAAATAAATAAAGGAATGGATATATATATATATATATATATATATATATATATATATATATATATAGGGTGGTACAAATTACAGTAGTAATAATAATTAACTCTTTCTCGCCGAATTGGAAAGCTTTTCACCCGACCTTAGACCTACAGTTTAACGTGGATTCAGAAATACATCTCGTCAGGGAATGATTGCTCACTATTTCATCGAGATAATTAAAGCTCATATACAGGACCTGCATTGTCTATAAGATCTGTGGCGCGTGGAGCCTTCAGAAGATGTGAACATCTGTTCTGTGGATCAGTTCAAGAAATACATCTCGTCAGAGAATCGTTGCTCACTCTTCCACATTTCAACATAACAGGATCATTTGTTTATTGAACCGGATTTAAAATAACAGGATCATTTGATCCGGGGGTAGTATGACCGCAAACATGTTAATGCACGATTTTTCTTTTAGTAATAATAACAACTAGCTCTTCCCCGAATTGTAACAACGGTTAAGGTTTTCACTCCGCCTTAGACCCACAGTTTAACGTGGAAACCGAATGCTCTTTTCTTTTTTAAAAATATAATTAAAGGAATGGATATATTTATAATTTCTTTATTATAAAATCCTCTCGATTACATTAGTGACTAATGATCCGGGAATAGTGGGGGAAAAATATTGACATGGTAAAGACAGCTAGGGGTAATACGAGCATTAGATCTATTGGAGAAAATATAAAGATGCCATTACTCGTCCGGACCCGTTATAGCGGTGTTACGATTGGTACACAAACATATCATAGCTCCACCCAGCTACACTGACAACCAATCACTACGAACATCTGGTCTTAATCTTTTGGGGCGGAGCTTAGTGATTGTGCATATAAAAGGAAATATTTTTCAGTTGGGAGTAACAGTAGCTATTTTCGCGTCAGTGAATAATCATTCCCTCTGCCAGTGCATTCCCTCCACCATGGACCACGAACTTTACGCTTTTCCGGATTTGTATGAAGAAGGTGATACTGCAGCATTGACTGCAATTAATCTTTTTAACGCGATTGACCGTGATGAATTATTTCCAACGCAAACCGTTGAAGATATTTGCAGTGACGCTCCTTACAATCCGACGCAAGGGACTACCATAGAAATGTAAGTGTCTATAATTTTATTTTTATTCACAAGAAACATGATTTTATATATATGGAGGGTTGTAGTATCTCGTCAAATACTTCATTTAGATATTCACCATTATGCTAAAACCGAAATTTTATGGCAATCTTTTGCGTGTTTTAAATGTTATTCGGATTTACCTCTTAAATGAGTTTCGAACCAAAGATATCTTCACATAATGGGGTCTGTCTGTATACTCTGTATATGTTTTTATTAAAAAAGAATCAATCTGAACATTATTCTTTCTCCATTAAGGTCCGATGAGGATTTGACACGTGTTATACAATCTTTTGAAGAATCTCGTGTCATGAATACGGAGGATATACTGATCAGTCAGCATAATGAATGTCACACCGAAATAATGTAAGTGTTTTTCGATCTTTTTGGGGGAAGAAGACAATATAAGCACACCGGACAAAAAATTAGTCACCCCTCTCAGAATGTACCTAATAACGTGTGACGGCGCCTCTGGCGTGGATAACCGCACGAATCCGGCGAGGCAGAGACTCTACGAGGTTGTGCATGTACTGAACATCGATTTGCTGCCACTCGTTCATCAGCCGGTCCCGAAGTTCCGCCAGAGTCTGTGGGTGTCAATTCCTGCGCTTCACTTTCTGTTTACAGCCTGAACAACACCTTCGACGCATTCAGGATTAAAGGCTTCATTGGACCTGCGATGTACTCGTCGCCTCCCATCATTGGAGAACAAACAAAAACGGGACTCATCGGACCAAATTACACGTTTCCAATCTGCCGCAGTCCAGTTTTTGTGCTTCTGAGCCCATTTATAATGTGCCAATTTGTGACTTGCTGTTAACAGCGGCCTCTTCCGTGGTACCCTGCTCCAGATGTCCATCGCATGCAGTTCTCGTCGCAATGTCCGTTCGGAAATTGGTCGCTGGAGAACCTCATTGGTTTCTTGGAGCAATTGTTCTCTGGTTTGAAAACGATTTGCAGTTACTAGACGAGAAACATGGCGGCGGTCACTATTGTCGAGAATTGTTTTCCGGCCACAGTTACGCCGTCGATTTTCAGTTGATTGCGAACTACACCACTCTTTGTAAACTCGCTGGACAGTACGCGTTGACACACCAACAAATTGGGCTACTTCAGACATTTTGTGTCCGTGGGCTCTGCCAAACACGATGGCTCCTTTTTGCCACTGAGTAACGTCTGCCTCACGACCCATTTTGCAGACTATATCCAACACACACTTTGTTCTTCACCACCTCACGAAACAGATCTGATCCTGTGTGCTACGTCACCGCTACTTGTCACTTACCAATGCTACATCAGCGCCCTCTGTGTGACCTTGAACTTCCTACTATCGGTGCTATTAGGGCTGACTAATTTTTTGTCCGGTTTGCTTATTTTCATAAATTTATTAAATGAAAGAAATCAGTACAATAACCACCTAAACTACAGAATATACCGTTACAAATATACACACACGAACAAAAACATTATACTATACAACGAGTACGTATAATTGGAAAACGGATTTTTATCTGTCTGCATACCATTTCATCGTTTCGGCGAGTGTGACACGGGTCAAATAAATGTAAAAAATTTATAAATTCTTTATCACATGACATATGCATGAGAAATGAGACGCAGTACATTCCGCAAGTATTACTAAAATATCCTTGTATACGAAACGGGTTCCATACAACTTCGGGAATATGTAACTGAGCGAGAAATTTTACAATAATAGGGTCACTCCAGGGTTGAGTACCGAGTGAATCAAAATAGTACATGCGCTGTCTATTTTTAAAATAGACAGCGATCCAATGAATCCCTTCATTACCGATGACATCTATGTTCACAATAAGACTACCGCATTCTCGTGTACTTGGCAAACTCAATGTTTCATTCTTCGCAAACACGCCGATAAATTTGGAACGTGTGACTCGTTCACTATTCATTACTTTCTGAAGTGTATTAGCATCCATTTTAAAAGCCAGTGATAACGCTCCTAAATCTATCTACTTCTATTAGGGCTTGCGATTCAAGATATACTAGTACACTAATAGGCGCATCTATAGGATTGGTGAATTCCAGCCTCACTGAGATGTTTCCGCTCTGCTGTGGGGTTAAATGGGTATTTACGCTAGTAGGTAAGTCAGGTGTAATGTCAAACGGATAAAGGTTAAATTGATTAATGAATTCTTCCTGCGTTACCCCATTACCAAGCTCATCACAATCACCTGCAATATGGGTCAGATTACTATAGGCTCTGGCGCAAAGAGGTAACACAGCGTCTGATGAATAGTCCGTGCCCATTGTTCCACCCAAAGCAATGCCATTAACGTATAGAGTTATATTTTTAAGTCCGAAATTCTCGAATTTAAAGGCACTCTTTTTATATTTTCCATTCACCGAAGCATGGTCCTGCATTCCGATTAATATCCTTTTAGGAAGATTTCCCAGGGCAATGTTTTCTATCTGCTTCGACACCAACCCTGCAGGCACCGTATATAGTTTGATTTGTACTCTGTTAATAGGATATTTCACTGTAGCGTTTAGTAAATTTTTTCAATTTCTAGTTGTTTTGGTGAACTTAATTTCACTCGCCGTACGCGGAGGTATGTGTCCATAATGTGAACCACAACGGGCTTTGCACCCTCTTCTTGATCAGCATCCAGATTTAAGCAGATCTCAGGACTCGTGCGGGTGAGCTTTATTTTCATATCCACCCCGTTGACAAGCAACTTCTCCTGGTAAGTGAAATCTGTGTGCAGCCGTCCAAAATACTCGTATATTTTCTTTTTAGAATTTTTAAATTTGTCCTTTATACTACTTTCATCTTTAGTTTGATAATATCCCTCGGCACTTAAAAAGGTAGCCTTCGCTTCTTTGGAAAAGTTGAGGACATTTTCCAGATAGGCTCGTAGATGATAGTACCCCGTGCCTGCCGATATGTTGGTCTGATTTAAATATACGTCACACTGATTGAATATGGAGTGCAGCAAATTTGTTTCAGGGTATACAGCATATTTGTCATCGCAGACCGTTACATCAGAATGGGCTATACGTAGCTTAGCGTACATGTGCACACAGCTTGGATAAAAAAAGTAAGTGCCTGAGCTGGGTATCACGAATTCTATAGGTGCACTCGGGGAACTAATTGTGTTTAAAGGGTTAATTTTAATAAAATCACTGTGCTCAATAGAAACTTGAGTTGGAGGCAGCTCAAAAAGGGACAGCTCCGATTTACAGCATTGTGAACTACATGGGTGGATGAAGCGTGCCATGGCGAGTTAGAAATAGTGCCTCCTCTCTCGACAAGTAGTAAACAAACTATGATTCATGAGATCAATGTCCTTAGCTTATATCAGTCAAAAAAGTGGTCAACCATAGGTTTCATTCGCTTACAGCACTTCTTTTTTGATATCCTTTTACGTTTAATACCACGTGACCCCTTCTTCCGGGCAGCCCTCTTCTTCTTCTTCCCGCCACCACGCATTTTTCTCTTTGCATCTTTGATGATTTCGTCCCGTGTACGCTTTAAATGTTTTTTTAGAGCTTCTTTAGGTTTAGCCCCGGCCAATATGTCTTCTGCAGTGTTAAGACCTGATTGTAGCGCTTTCCTTCCGGGGTATCTGGCACCCCTCTTCAGCAAAGGAACAGCCGTACGTAGTATGGATGAAAAAATGGATCCAAGTCCACTACCGCGCTGGTATCTCACCCCTCGATAGACGGTGAAAGGCTTTCTATCCATTATAACTCCGTGCGTCGAAAGTGTAGCTTCACTGTTAAGCTTCCGTTACCGAATGGGAAGTTTTCACCCTCAATCGTTCTTATATATATTGAGATATTGGTTATTAAATTAGTTGCGACATTCACATAATGGGGTTTGTCATATGTAATACTCAAACTCCTTCCTCTCTGGTTGGGGATGTGAGCAATGCGCAGCAGGCGTGCCTGGGTATCCCCAAGAAACTGGTGCTCCACTATATTACTGTAAATATAGCACATGTCTGGGGACTGAGAGCTTTCAGCCAATTTCTCCATCTTCAATTGATACATTAATCTGGACAAGTCATGCTGTGTCTCGTGAAATGTGTCTCTTTGGAAGGCTGCGCTATATCGGCCGTTGGTTAGAATTTTGAACATTCTACAGTCTTTAATACGTCTGTTAGTCTTTGATTTTAGGATTAGTGTATGTGCAGGGTTTCCTTTGTTTACAATTTCGTATACTAAATCATTCGTAAGGTTTGAGTTTCTTAAACTTACGTTTAAGTCTCTCACAACATCCTCGACCGAACCATATTGACCCGGTCCTAGTCTTACTTCTGTACTGTAATACCGTGCAACCTTAGTCCGAGCGATACGTATAGTTTCATCCATAGCTACCCCAGCTTTTTCACACTCGTCAATGTCTCTAAGAATCGTAAAAACGGTTTCTTTATGTTCAATATTTAAAAAGATGGTGTCCAGCTGAATTTCGCATATCCCCACCTCATACGAATCACGACCCAATTCAGTGTGCCCGTGGAGTTCTGTTACAAAGTTGGCTAGTGTGTTGTTAGGGTGTACAGACAGGGACGAGGAGGACGGGAGTGTGACGTAGAAATGGTTAGGAGCCATGTTGCATACTATTTAAGCTTCATTATTGCATCAGCTTTTATATAGGTGTTGAAGTTTTCTGGGTACCCTAGCCATTTCACCAGGTACATTTTTCTCTTTCCTGAACCTTTGCTTCCTAAAATTTTCTCAATTTTAAACACATTTTTCCCTAAATTAAACGCAACTTTCTGCAATTCCTCGCGGTAAAAGCCTCCTGAGATTTCTTCCCCATTCAAATCTTCAATGTAATACAGGGGTGGGGAACCTTTTTTCATTGGAAGGCCGCATTTCATTTAACCAAGACCCTATTAGGCCGCATGCTGAGAATTTAACATATACAGTACAACAAAATGTCATATTTTAGTCTACAATCTACATATTTATTAATTTTAAATCAAACTTGATAATACGTGAGGGCTTTTATAATAAATAAAAAATTCAGCAAGAGCACATTTATTTTTGGGGGTGAATAATTAACAATAGAACTAATATTAAGTGAATAATTATATTAAATGAAATGATGTTAATATTAAGTGAAAAAGTGATAAACCATTTAATGACTTTTTTGTGACTGCTTATTGCGGGACAAGAGTCGTACATTTGGTTCCAATATCGTTGACCGTAGTTTTAGTTGGTCCTCCAGGTGAATATTCGTCATCTGAGATCTCAAGCGCGTTTTGATTTGAGTCACATATGAAAACGTTGATTCACAACAGTAGGTTGCGCCGAAAGAAGGCAACATTCGACGAGCATGTTAGCGCAGACGTGGGTATTCAACGCCATTTTTCCATATTTCAACAGGATCCTTCTTAGTATCAAATAGAGACTTAAGGATATTATCTTCTAATAGCTCAATCAACTCCATCTGTAAATCTTCAGGTGCTTTGGAGACATCAACCAGGTGTGGTTGGAAAGCTAGTTTCAGTGTGAAGTCATGTTTCTCAAAATCTTCAAATCTTTTATCGTATTCTTCAATCAGGGAGTCTAGGACAGCTGTGTATTCTTTCATATCGCATTCCCTTAATGATTTGCTTGTATCTTCTTCATCAATTACCTTTGCCAGTTCAGGGAAGTGTTCAGCTGAAAGTTCCGATCGGGTAAGGATAGTTTTGAAAAAGCGCAGCTTCCTCCGAAAAGCCTGGATTTTTTGCCACATTTCATATATGGATTTAGTTTTACCTTGCAAAGAAATATTCAGGTCATTTTGCTTTGACATTACGTCACGCAAAAATGCAGCATTTCTGCAGAAATCCTTTTTTGACAATTCACATGGTTCATTGAGTTCCTCAGAAAATCTTGTGATTTGTTTTCGCAAAGACAAAAGTTTTTCAAAGACTTGCCCTTGTGACAACCAGCGCACTTTAGAATGATACGGAAGATCCACACTGAATGTTTCATCATCAAGCATAAGCCTTAGGGCGGCTCGTTTTTACACTTTTTTCGATATTTGATTTGGGGTAGTGCGGAAAAGTTGCGATTTGGAGAGAAAATAGTGTTAAATTTTTTTGATCTACGTCAATACCTTCCGGTGGCGGCGAGTCCTTAAAAATCGAAAAATAGGCCTAAAAACACAAAAATTTTATATAATTTTATATAATTTTTATATAATGTTCATTGTTCAATGACTGCTATTAATTTATTCAAGCCTATAATAGTGTTCTCAGGGTTGTTTGCACAGAAATATACCGGAATTAACATTTGAATAACATCTTGTTAAAACTTGCTTTAAATCAATATTTTGGATATTTTAACGGCTAAGACGCCACCGGAAGTTATTAACAGATTGTGCTGAAATTTTTATTGTTTATTTTGTAAGTCTTTAAAACCATTTTCCAATCTACCCCGTTAGGCCTATTTTTCGATTTTTAAGGACTCGCCGCCACCGGAAGGTATTGACGTAGATCAAAAAAATTTTACACACTATTTTCTCTCCAAATCGCAACTTTTCCGCACTACCCCCAATCAAATATCGAAAAAAGTGTAAAAACGAGCCGCCCTAATAAGCATATTGCGAAACTGGCGATGTCGTGATGTATTTGCTCTAATGTAGTTCACAATACGTATAACTTTACTTAATATGTCACTTAAAACAGTAGATTTGGCACAGAGATTCTGTTGATGCAAAATACAGTGAAAGGAAATCAAGCTATCTGGATTTGGCAGTTCTTTTTGTAGTAGCGCAACAAATCCTGCACATTTTCCTCTCATGGAAGGTGCACCATCTGTACATACACTTACTAAATTACATAAATTCAGTTTCGCTTCACGGCATTTTTCTTTGAAGAGAGACAAGACGTCAATTCCACGTGTCTTCCCCGTAAGGGTACCCAAAGCCAGTAACTCCTCGTAGCATTGAAAATCTGCAGTTTTAACACGAATAAAAAATGACACTTGCGCTGAGTCAGTAATATCAGTGGACTCATCCAAGGCAATCGAATAATAAGTATTTTCGCTTTGGCATATTGTATGAAGTTGTTCAGTTACATTGAGGGCTAATTCATGTTGCCGATCAGTTATGGTCCTTCTTGAAAGAGGTAGTTGTTTGTATTTGTTAACCTTGTCTGAATCTAAAGAGGCTACAACTTCAACAATGCATTCTTTTATGATTTCCACATTACTATATGGCTTACCTCTTTTTCCAAGTATATATGCTACTTTATAAGTTGCTTCAATGATTTCAGTCCCTAGGCCTGACATCGTTTTAAATACTTGCTGTTGTTGCTGCTTTTGAAGTTTCATCTTCGTAAGTGCAGACTTTCGGGGTTCTTCTTCCAATATAGCATACTTGTGGTTCTTATGAGTTGCATAATGCTGATATGCAATGTGTTTCTTCACTGTTGCAATTATGGCGTTGCAGAGCAAACACATCATTTTATCTTTCTCAGCAACTATGAAATACTGCAATTCCCATTCTTCATGGAATACTCTGTTCTCTTCCTTTAATTTTATTTTCACAGTATTTGACATGATTTGGGTACCAGAAGATTTTTAAATAAAAATGGTACACGAATTGATCAAAGATTTACAGTTTTAAAGGAAACAAGCTTGCGTGTCACTATCGGAGAATCGTCAGTAACTGTCATCCAGTCAGCCAGTCGAGTTGATCGTTGATAGGTAAGGGCGTAAGCCGTAAGGCAACTCTGCCAGTTTCAACTGGCAACGTTGCCATATTTCCTATTGTTCAAGCCATAAAGAAGGCTTGTATGTGTAAGAAGCAGTGAAGCTGAAACCATGATCTAATGAAATAGCCTGAAGCCCTAAAGGGGTATCAGTTGCTGTCCATTATCGTACGGTATGAATTCTGAGTGTCAAATAGGCAGAAGGCCGCAACTAGTACCTCAAAAGGCCGCAGGTTCCCCACCCCTGATCTAATGAAATAGCCTAAAGCCTTAAAGGGGTATCAGTTGCTGTCCATTATCGTACGGTATGAATTCTGAGTGTCAAATAGGCAGAAGGCCGCAACTAGTACCTCAAAAGGCCGCAGGTTCCCCACCCCTGAATGATAATAAGAATAGCTAAAGCCCGAAAGGGGTATCAGTTGCTGTCCATTATCGTACGGTATGAATTCTGAATGTCAAATAGGCAGAAGGCCGCAACTAGTACCTCAAAAGGCCGCATGCGGCCTTAAGGCCGCAGGTTCCCCACCCCTGATGTAATACATCATTATCTCACCTTTAGGTCTCATAGCCCTAACTTTAAAAACCTCGCGTGTCCATCCTTGCTCAAAACCCTTTGCGAATTTATTCCCCGAACGCGACAGCCTTACATAATCATTGATTTTGAAGCGCGCCGAGTGTGGTGGTGGTGGTGATCCATCTCTTCTCGGGAGCGTACCTCTTTCTAAAACTTCGTTAGGTGTTGTCCCAATCGTGCGATGGTGTGAGCGGTTGTAGGATGATGCCAATGATTCCAGAATGTCTAGAAATCTGTATGTGTTTTTATGTGTAAAATAACGGTGCATGCGTTCCTTTATGGTGCGCTGAACTCTTTCAGCTAAAGAAGCCTTATGTATAGAATTGGTTGTGTAATAGCTGATATTAAACTCTGTCAACATGTTCTGAAAAGCACGGCCTATAAATTCCTTCCCCATATCCGTACAAAAATAGCCAGGAACCCTGTTTTCTTTTAACATTAGCGTTTTGGTGGCTTTAGCAACTGTTTCAGGTGATTTATTTTTCAGAGGAACTAGCCACAGATATCTAGAGAATACGTCTTTGCATGTCTGTTAAATCTGCTTGCCAAATAGAATCAATCGAGGAAGCCGTTGTCTTGGCTGTTTTAAACCTTTTTCTCACAGGCTTATGAAGCGTATAAGCGTCCTGCTCCCTCAAAAATCTTTCAACATCTTTTTTTCCTACTCCGTAAACACTTCTGTACAGTCTACGCCGCCGTAGGAGGCTGGGTTAGAAATGTCATAATAGCGTTTAGTTAATACGTTAGCCATTTGCGTATTTTAGAGGCACGTGGGTAGGTTTGACCGTTGTTTAACCTCTTCTTTCTCCTCTTCAAAGGTGTTACCGCCGGGGGTGACGGCGTCTTCAATTGTGTCACATGCGTTGCATGTTCCAAGTCTTTTAACCTGTTCAGATTTCCTATCAACGTTTTAGGGACATTTATTTGTTGTAGTCTTGCTTTAATATGCTTCCATCCTGATGGTGATGGCCTATCCCACTTTCTCACCAGATCATGGACAATGTCTACGATATTCGATCCCTGTACCTTTGATCCTTCCACAATGATCTCGCCTGTATCGGTCCATTGTATGGCTGGATCCTCATTCAATAGATTATAAAGACTTAAGCCTTTACTCCTCAATGTATGTGGGAGGGTGCTTTTTAATACATGCTCGATATGTTGTGTGGCTAATCCCTTAATTTTTGGTTGGTCAGCTGTATCGTCGGGCACAGATCCTATGTCGCCATGTCCATCGTCCCCCGTGTTGTGCCTAATAACCACAGGAATCTCTGTAGGGTTCTTATAATTTTCGTACTCGTGAAGAAATTTCTGCAGAGCTTCTTGGTATAAGATTCTTTTCTCATCAGGTGTTTTTTCACTGTTTAATAGGGCTAGCAATTCGCTTTCCATTCTTTTAAGTCTGCTTTTACGGGGATCTAGAACCGTGTCTGGATTCCTTTGCAGTGAAGCGTACACCTCGTGGGAAATCACTACCACTTTCTTCATTATATTAATCTAGTCAGTAAAGGACCCAAAACTGAAAATAAGATGGGGAGAAATGACCCTCCTGTTTGTACAATAATTCGTTTTTTCTTCGCTGCAGTTTGACTTTTACGAGCGAGTGCACGTATTATGTTCTTGTAACGGCGTAGGCGAGCCTTCTGAGGGGTTTTCATTGATACATTGCAATTTATAACGTTAAGACAGATTTCACAGATGCATTTTAAAAGTCGGCGTCGATATTTTTAATAAACATCTGCTGCATTGCCCGGGGCAGTCGATGATAGATTTTTATTAATTCACGGTATTTCTTTAGTCTCTTTGTCATTCTGGAATATACACCGTTTCAGGCTCGTTTGGAAATATATTCGTTCGTAGAAGCACCCTAAACGTGTTTCGCGGATGAAGGTCGCAAAGCAAATATCCGTAACGCGTGCTTGTAGCTTCTTTATAAACTTCCAAAAACTCCTTACGCTGATTCGGGAACATTTGATTGGCTAATACCCCAATTTGTGATACATCTCTACGTTGTGCGAATAAGACTAGATATTGTGTATTTAACGACACATCGCGCATGTATCTATTTTTGAAAAATAGATTCTGATTGATGAAGAACACGCTCATGTTAAGATGGTGGGAGAATACTGTAAATGTCTCGGGAAACGTTTTATCCATCTCCAACATGAGATCGTCAATTACAATGACTGTATCATTTCCCTTTAACGAATTAACGTCATATACGCCTTTGTGGAACAAAATATCATCTTGGTACTCGTTGAACACTGATTGATACGTCGAATAGCACCATATAACTTTATGCACAAATTTCGAGAACATCTCTCCCTTTTCTTTAATGATTTTAAGCATAAACACAGTTTTACCACATCCTGTAGGTCCAGATATAATACATGTGGATGGGCTCGTGATAAAACGAATGTCCGCGATAGTCCTGTGAAACTATTTGTGTCCTATATTGTCAAGTTAGCCGACAAGTTAAAAAAAT
The DNA here is from genome assembly GCA_023014485.1 of Bathynomus jamesi. Lineage (NCBI taxonomy): Eukaryota > Metazoa > Arthropoda > Malacostraca > Isopoda > Cirolanidae > Bathynomus > Bathynomus jamesi. The sequence goes on from JAJOZX010003264.1 coordinate 444,758, forward strand.
GACTGTGTATATTCTCGCCCACAACGGGGCAAAGTTTGACACGCAGTTCCTTTATAAGGAGTTGCTTGAACACGAATCCTCTGAGATATTTACAGGTGATCCATTGAAAAGAGGCAACAAATTAATACAGATGCAAATAAGAGGCAATGTACAATTTAAAGACACTTTATTATTCACACCTTGTAAATTAGCAAAGCTACCCTAGGTGATGGGGGTAGCAGCTGAAGTTTCCAAAGGATACTTCCCTTACACTTTCCTCACCAGCGAGACTTTAAACTACGTAGGCCCACCACCACCCAAACATTATTTTAACTATGACTGTATGAGTGTAGATGAACGTGAAGACTTTGATCGATACTACAACAGTTTTAATGAAAGTAACCCTTATAATATAGCTGATGAATGTGAGCGTTATTGCGTGAATGATGTGCGCGTGCTTAGAGTATGTTTCCAGGCCTTTAGAAGGATGTACGTAGGCCGTTTCAAATGCGATCCGCTGCAAGTCGCAACCACCATCGCGTCATTATGTTTTACGGTGTTCAAGAATAACTTCATGCCTAAAGACACCTTAGCCATTATTCACCGAAACAAACCCCGCAGTTACGGTCACAAAGCTATTTACTGGCTCATACACCTACAGCAACAGACAGGTGTATACATAAAGCACGCCCGCAACACGGGTGAAGTACCCATTAAGATTAATGGACGTGTTTTTTGGGTTGATGGGTTAAGTGAAAACCGTGTCACTGGTGTGAAGACTGTGTACTCCTTTAACGGATGCTGGTGGCATGGATGTCCCCGTCCTGAGTGCGGAATCGCCGGAGATATCCACGGTAGATCTCCTGCCGACTGTCTTGCATGGACCCGCACCCGCGATCAACTTATAGGATCACAGTTCACTACAAAGTCTTGTGGGAGCATGAATATGATGCACGGATGGAGACAGACGAAGTGTACCGTGAGGAAATAAACACGATCAAGCGTTCAATGGTGCTGGATCCTCTAAAATGTGGTGATAGCTTGTTTGGAGGACGTACAAATCCATTCAGACTATACTTTCCACCTACGTAGGGCGTGAAGCTCCATTACTACGATTTCTGTTCTTTATGCCCATACGTGATGAATAACAATCCGTACCCCGTGGGCGCTCCTGAGAAACTGGTGGGACCTAACCTGCCCTCCATCAATGAATTTTCAAGAAATTTGAATGATCGTTACTTTGGGCTCTCTTTCGTAGACGTACTCCCCCCACGCAATTATGGATGCCAATCTTACCTGTCGTTATCGACCACAAGCTCATGTTCCCACTGTGCGTGAAGTGTGCGGAAGAGAATAACGGCGATTGTAACCATATACCCCACCAGCGTAAGATCAGAGGCGTATATACAAGTCCTGAGCTGGCCCTAGCCGTACGCCATGGGTATAGAATACTGAAGATACATGAGGTGTGGAGGTTTCAGAAGCTACCCAACCTTTTCACACTATATATAAACGCATTTTTGAAGGATAAGGTTGAGGCATCAGGGTATCCGCGAGGAGTTGATACCGAAGATGAAAAGTCTGCCTATATTCAACGTTACCGCGACCGCGAAGGTATACAACTTGATCGTGCAGAAATTGCAAAGAATCCTGGCAAGCGCTTTAGTGCAAAGTTGTGTCTAAACAGTCTATGGGGAAAATTTGCACAGAATACCGGCAAAGGGAACATTCATTTGGCACAAAGTTATAGTGATATCTGGGATTATGCCAATACTCCCGATAAAGAGGTCATGGAGATCGTGAATGTAGGTAATACTTACATAATAAAGTACAACAACACTGAATTGGCCACAGATACCTCAAGGGTTACAAACATACCTGTGGCCAGCTTCACAACAGCCTACGCCCGTATAAAACTTTGGGGTCTATTGCATTCTCTTGGGCGGAGAGTATTGTATGCCGATACAGATAGCGTGATATTCACAGAGAGGGAGGGTGAATACATGCCCGCTATTGGGGAGTTCCTCGGCGAGCTCACTGATGAGATCAAGGATGAGTATGGGGACAACGCATACGCCGACTCTTTTGTCTCAACAGGACCTAAAACTTATGGGGTACGGGTGAGGTTGGGGGAGGATATGAAATATATCGTGAAGGCAAAGGGTATTACGCTCAACCATGCGAATCGGCGGGTTGTTAACTTTGAATCGTTGAAGGATCTAGTGTGCTTGGACGATGAGGGCGAACGACCTCCCCAACTAACTGTAGGCACCCACAATTTTCGGGCGCAGAAGCTGGGGGGCGTGAAGGAACTTAGGGGTACGAAGGTGTGCCGTAACACCTATAGGAAACGTTACCAGTTACCTGGTACCTATGATACGTACCCTTTGGATACCATAACTTTTGATGCGCCTATTGTTAACTTACTTATGACACGTATTTGTAAATGTCTTGTATATAATCTTTGATGTGTCTATTGTTAACTTATTTATTACACGTATTTGTAAATATATATATAACTTGAATATCTCGTTTATTAAATCGTATTTGTAAATATATATAACTTGAATATCTCGTTTATTAAATAAATCATGTTTCAATTAGCGTTTTACTTTCTCCTTTGTGTGTGTGCACAGGTGAAAGTTCTAAGCTCCGCCCACTGTAAGACCAGCAACGTAAGTCATGCTGCTATCCGGGATTCCCTGCGTGGTCAGTCGACTGCAGTAAGCCCTTGAGATCAGACGTGTATTCGCCAGCGTAGAAGAAAAAAAGGAGATCAGACGTGTATTCAGAAGAAAATGGCTACCTTTAATATTGCTTGTACAACGTTTATGAAATGGTATTCAACAAAGTGTCAGGATGTGGTGGATACCGAAAAACTTCCTATTCCCCCCTCCTATGCCTCTTTTAAAACCACATTGGATTGTGCGAAGTTGCAAGATGTACAAATACTCTACGGATGTTCTGGTGAGACCGTTGAAGGCTTTCGTTGCACAGACGATGTGCTGAAGTATGCTGTAGAGCTAAACTTTATAAAGTCTCACATATACCGTGAAGTAAAAGAAACAACGCGTGCAGAAGAGAAGCAGCAGGTATGGATAATGAGTCTTGTGGATGGGTGGTGTGACAAGCGGTATTATGTCATGTTACACCATGTCGATTACTCATACCCTACGACTGAAAATGTGAATCTCGTCATCATGGACAATCTTAAGTATTTTTATCACTATATTAATGTATATCATGAAGAGGTTCGTAGTGAGGTTGTGGCTAGTGCCCTGCGTGAGTTTTTAACAGACTTTAGAGACGAGTATCGTTTGCTGGGCAGAAAGGAAAAATATGAGCATATGTTCCTCTCAAATAGTGCGCCGGAGTGTGATGTTTAGTAAAACATTATAAAATGTGTCTAGTTCGTGAAAATTATCCTGAGGGAAACTGTCTGGTGCGTAGTCTGGTAGTGATAAAACCGAAATTAATTCTTGTAGCGGAAAAACACCTACCCAATATGTACAACAATTCGCCGCACGATTATGGTGCGACTCGCGGATCATACGAGTTCGAACAAGCCCATTCATGTATCATCGAGTCAGCCGCCTATCGAACCGTTCCTGCCTACCTGCGTGCCTCACACGGCTCATAGTTATCTCAGAGCTTGAACCGAGTGGACGTGCGCTCCTCGGTGTTCAGGCGTAAATCTGGTACCGTTAGCTATGTACTGGAAACGGAAAGTAGACAAACAAACAAACGAGTTTATTTAAGTGTCGAGGAGATGAATAGAATCTTCGTGATAGTTGAGAAGTGGAGTGAAGATCGTTATAAAATACCTGCTAACGTAGGTACAAGAAGAGAGCAGATTAGTGACGCACCCTCATACGCCGTTGTATGTACGTTGTGTATAAATAACGATCGGCCATGCATTGATATACGGCTGATGTGGAAGAATGCTTCTGATAATAACGCTCTTGTTCCTACGCGAAACCGTTTCATTCTCGACAGAATGTTTGAAATCGTCGGATTCCGCAAGCTGAAACCTATATTAGACGCGCGTGTTACGGATATGCTTTATTTTGATACAGTACTTGAATACGCATACACCGCTCTGCTCGATGGGTTTACCGAGTGTAGGGCTGACCAAGGTGAGAATGGTCTAGAGCTGGACGTTTATTTAAAAAGTTTAGACTCTTTGAAATACCGTGAATTTTGGTACAAAGCAATTGATTGGTACAAGGCTGAGCTCACCTACACCGTTCACCCTGAAGAACTATTTCTTTATATAACGAGCAGTTGTCGTAACGATTTAGAAGATTATTTCAATTGCCGCTATGTTGAGTGAAGACGAGTTCACGATTGAAAAGCTCGGGTCGGTAGAAATAAACCCTCGATTGGAAAAGCGTGTTTATAAACTTGTGTTTAATAATGTAGCTAACGATGAACTCTTTGTGCGTGCTTTTGAGTATTTAAAGATGACTTACCAACCGGTTGTAAAGTGGGAACAAAAATAGTACTGAACGATATGAAAGCCCTTCATATCGAGTACAGGTTTCCCTATACTTTAAGCGGTGAAATATTATTAAACCGCATATACTGCGTAATGCAGAGCAATAATGATGTAATTGTAGACTCGATTAAGTGCGAGTTTAGTATTTTGAAAAAAAAAGAAAAGTGAAATGTATTTATATATTTAACATATTTGTGTGATATTTCTCCTGTACTGTTATATTGAAGGATATATGATTATATGCATATTCCTCGTTCATATTTCTATTATTATTGATCATTCAAATGTATATTTATTTCTATATATCTCCATAATTGTGTGTGTGTGTGTGTGTGTGCATATTTTTTTGATTATATGCATATTCCTCGTTCATATTTCTATTATTATTGATCATTCAAATGTATATTTATTTTCTATATATCTCCATAATTGTGTGTGTATATATCTCTCCTGTACTGTTATATTGACGGATATATGATTATATGCATATTCCTCGTTCATATTTCTATTATTATTGATCATTCAAATGTATATTTATTTTCTATATATTTATAATAAACAGAATGATGCAATGTTGTTTTACTTAATTCTTTTGGTTAATTATATCATGTTACGCCTTCTAAACCTACTAGCGGAATTCTAAACCAACTTTTAAGAAAATAAATGGTACAATCTGGCAACTGTATACCTGAACAATGGTATCTGGCAACTCTCCATAATAATGTATACAATTAAAACGGTATCTGGCAACTCTCCAAAATAATGTATAAAATAAAAAGTGGTATCTGGCAACTCAACCTGAACAAGACATTTACGCCTTCTAAGCCAACTGGCTGATTAGGAGTCTATAATAATGTATACAATTAAAATGGTATCTGGCAACTCTCCACAATAATGTATACAATAAAAGTGGTATTTGGCAACTCAACCTGAACAAGCCATTTACGCCTTCTAAGCCAACTGGCTGATTAGGAGTCTATAAGACAACGCCTACTCGGCTGAAGTCTTAATATGCACTTGGCTCCTGCCAGGTGAACACCTCTCCTCCTTTCTCTCCTTTCTCTTGGGGGATAACGCCGCCTCCAAGTTTCCTTGTTGCACCTGCAGCATCCTCCCACCCCACCCCCTTTTTTGCAACACCCTACCCCCTTTGCAACATTGAGTTGTTGCATAGCCCCACTCCCTTTGCAACATTGAGTTGTTGCATAACCCACCCCCTTGCAACATTGCAACATTACGTAATAATTTGCGACATTCCTGCACTCTACCCTTTTGCGGCTATACTACTTGCTTCCACTAATGTCTCTGCAACCCAAGATTCCACTGAGATGGAAGTTTTACAGTATCTGGGTGACGGAAGTCATTCTCTCCAATCTCTGAGGCAGTACCCAGGAATTCTACGGGTCTTCCTGAAGTATAACACACCACTACCATCCTCTGCTCCTGTAGAACGGTTGTTTAGTTTGACTGGTCACATTCACGCTCCAAAAAAGAATAGACTGTCTGACCAGATGTTTAGCCAGCTGGTATTTTTGAAGGGTAATAGTAATTACTTTTAATTGTTAGTGTAATATTTTCAGTCATTCATGTATCCTACAAAATTAAAACATACTTTCATTAAATAAAGCAATTGTTTTTATTTACATCTATAAAACCCATTAAAATGTCGTTGATTTTACTTGCAGTGCGTACAAATTACTAGTATAAACAATAATATCTAATACCTACATATTAAATGAATAATTATAAAAATGTACCAGCGATACATGTATCGGTATCGGTATTGCTTAAGACATCTAGAAAGTATCGGCGTATCGGTATCGCCTAAGACGTTCTTCATGTATCGATGTATCGGTATCGCTTTAGCGATTTTCATGTATCGATGCCCATCACTGGATGCCAGCAAAAAAAAAAAAAAAAAAAAATTAGACTAACACGATCGTAGATGTAGCTCGTAGCGTAAACTAACACACTTTTTGTTTTACTTTACCTACTTTTTTTTTTTCCTTCTTATCCTCTCCTTACTTGCATGTCTGTAGTTTGCATGGTATGATAGTGAGTTAAGACTGTGTTTGCATGGTATGATAGTGAGTTAAGACTGTGTTTGCATGGTTTGTAAGCGTTCTTATTTTACTTCTTTTCATCTTTCACCCCTTTCCTTCTCTCCGACTATTTTTCTGACTTGTCGGCAGTGGCCGGCGGATGATGATGGGGAGTCTTTTTTTCTCTTCTGAATGAATGAATGTTAACCCATGAGTGATAGGTGTTGCTACTTAATTAACCCCTTATTTTCTTCTCTTAACCCCCTACTCGCTCCTTTCTCTCGGGCTAACCTTAGAGTGGATCTTAGGGTCTTTGTTAGCCTTAGCTTCTGTAGATCTGTAGATCGCCTTGGGACAACAATGGCTCTTCCTCTTCTAGATTTTCTAACAACTGATGTGGAAGAATGCATCTGATAATAACGTTCTTGTCCCCACGCGAAACCGCTTCATCTTCGACAGAATGTTTGAAATCGTCGGTTTCCGCAGGCTAAAGCCTATATTAGACGCACGTCTTACGGATATGGTTTATTTTGATATGGTTCTTGAATACGCATACACCGCTCTGCTCGACGGGTTTACCGAATGTAGGAATGAACATGGCGAGAATGGTCTAGAGCTGGATGCTTATTTAAAAGGTTTAGATTCTTCGAAATATTATGAATTTTGGTACAAAGCACTTGAGCGGTACAGGGCAGAGCTCACCTACACTATTCACCCTGAAGAATTGTTTCTTTATATAATGAGCAGCTGTCGTTACGACTTAGAAGATTATTTCAATTGCTAATATGCGTTGTGAAGAAGAGTTCACGATTGAAAAACTCGGATCGGTAAGAAAAAAACCCTCGATTTGAAAGGAGTGTTTATAAATTTGAATTTAATAATGATGTTGTGGCTAACGACGCCCTCTTTGTGCGTGCTTTTGATTGTATTCTGTCCGTGTTTAAAGATAACTTGCCAACCAATTGTAAAGTGGGCACAGAAATAGTATTGAACTAATTGAAGGCCATTTACATTAAATATAGGCACCCGCACACCTTGAGTGGTGAAACAGTGTTAAATCGTATTTATTGCATACAATGCATAGTACAAAGCAACAATGATGTAGCTGTAGATTCGATTACGTGCGAGTTTAGTATTTTAGTTAAGTGTGGTAGAACATAATGCGTATATAGATTTCTTCTGTACTATTATTTTTGTTTATATTCCATTGTTTAAAACTGTATTTCTTATATTATTATTTTTTTTTTTATTTTTTGATATATATTCTTCGTTCAACGCGTGTATTTCTTATACTATTATTATTTTTTAATATATATATATATATATATATATATATAATTTAGTGGTGGACCGGATATCCACATCATTTTTAATATCCGCATCCGCACCTCTGACTGCGGATGTTATGCGGATATTACCTCTAAGAAATAATGCAATTTACAATTAAATTAGCTTATAAAGTAGCTATAAGGCCCAGTCATGCACATTTCATGTAAAGTATTAATTATTAATGAACAAACAAATATATAAACCTCAAAATATAAATACCTGGTAACACAGAAAATTGAATGAAACTTGTTTCATTGAATTTTCTGATGCTGAAACTCTTGAGAAAGTTATTATTTTTATCATAATGAAAACATTAATATTAATTTTAATTCTTATGCATTGCCTGCCATAATAGTAATATTACGAAATTTGAAAAATTATGTCATATATATGCATAATTCTATATTATATTGATAGATTAACTAAATATCCGCATCCGCATCCGCGGATATTGAAATAAAAAATCCGCATCCGCATATGTTGAAAAACTGACATCCGGTTCACCACTAAATATATATACATATATCGGCTATTGATTGGTGGCGCGGAAAACGCAGTTTAATAATAAACAGGAACACCAGAGAAAAAACAAACATCCTTCAAGGTTTAATAGTACCAACGTTTCGGAATGCCCTAATTCCATCTTCAGGGCTAAAACAATAAAATGGCAAATCATACAAAATACAAATTGTTTAATAAAAATTTAAAATAAACTTTAAAAAAAAAAATTATAAAAAGTAGCTATGAAAACATTAAAACTAAAAGGTAAATAAATGTGAAGTTAAAAAGTTACAATTATAAAAAGTAAAAGCATTAAAACTGAAAGGTAAATAAAATAAAATAAAATAAACTAGTACCTTAACCAAAACATAGCAGATCTATCGATGATTCGTCAGAATTTAGGTCTGGTTTTAGTTTATAAATAAACAAAGACTCCATAATTTTAAGCTTAAGGTCAGAGCTTCCGGCAGCGAGTACGGCGAAATTAGACTGTGAAATTGGATGGTTATTGTTGTGCGAGTGATTACTTATGAGAGAATTAGGTGGTTTGCCAAGGGGTAAATTTGTACGGACCGATTTACCGAGATGTTCGTAAATACGAGATTTTAAATGTCTTTTAGTTTTACCTATATATGACCCCATACAGTGGTCACACTTGTATTGATAAACTATGGATGACTTAAGAAGTGTAGGAATAACATCCTTGTATTTAAATAAATGGTAAATCGATTTAGACGGGGTGAATACAATTTTTATACATAGTTGTGGGTAGAATTCCTTGAGCAATTTTAAAATATTGCGAATGTAAATTTGTTTAAAACCAAGTTAAAATCCCGATTAATAACGGGATACTAACAAAAATCTTGGATTAATGTCCACTAATAATGTTTTATATTGTCCATTAATATTGTTTAATATTGAAATACAGGCTTTAACTATTAATAATACTTATTTACTTATTTATTTATTTTATTATTATTAATTTATAACGGCTAGCTGCTTATTTTTAATGAGAGCCCAGTAAAGCCTAAAGCTTAAGGGCCAAATTAAAAATAAAAAAAATAAATAGTCGAGCTTCACAATTATTTAAGTCATTGTAAAAATTGTAAGTTGTAAAAAGACTACTGTATTTATTATATTATTAATAAAGGTTATTCTATTCTATTCTATTCAAGTTTGTTTCTAATGTTAAAACTTGAGGTTCCCATATAGGGCAAAGTAATACACAAACCTAATTGTCCACTTAGGCCAATTTTATCGGCACTAGGAACTTTTAGTTATAACCTTTCAAAATTCTTGGTTCCCATACTATCACCTATAACTTATAATTTGTATACAGTACGGGATTCTTTTTCTTTCGTTAGAGAAATTACCTCATTAAATAATAATTCTTACACAATGGCTAGCTTCGATGTAAAATCTTTATTTACCAATGTGCCTGTTGCAGAAACTATTGATATATGTATTGACAATCTTTTTAATAATACTGATACTGTGCAGGGTTTTAATAGAGGTCAAATGAAAGAACTACTAAAATTTTCGGTGGCAGACCTTATATTTATATTCAACGGTGAATATTATAACAGACTGAAGGTGTTCAAATGGGTCTGCCTCTTGGTCCCACCTTAGCTAACGCGTTTCTGTGTCATCATGAAGTCAAATGGTTGAATGAGTGTCCTTCCAACTTCAAACCGGTTTTTTATAGAAGATATATTGATGACACTTTTCTCCTGTTTAAATCACCAGACCATATCCCTTTGTTTCGTAATTACCTTAATTCTAAGCACCCTAATATTCAATTTACTTCAGAAGTTGAATCTAATAGCTCTCTCTCCTTTTTGGATATTAAGATAATAAAAACTAATTCCTCTTTTGAAACTTCCGTTTACCGAAAGCCGACATTCACCAATCTTACTACGAACTTTTCTTCCTTTATCCCTTTAGGTTTCAAACGAAATTTAATTTCGACTCTGACTGTTGAAAAAAGTGGTTAGAAATAACCGCATATATTTCCAAATAAAATATAAACCAAATAAATAAAAATAAAAACCCTCGTTTCTAACCAACTAGTGAAGTTGGGTTTCCCTAATTAACAAAAAGAAGGAAAAAAAAGTTTCTGGGACAAAGACAAACGGAGCTTTGGCCAGTCTTGAAAATTTTTGACCGCATGAAGCGGGCCCTTTTTTCTCAAAAAAAATTAAAATGCTCGTGGTTACCCAAACCGGGAAACTGAGTCAACCTTCAAACCTAACAACCTTTAATTAAACCTTATCCTTAATTAATAACCACTGCAATTAATCAAAAACCATGTTTAACTAAATAGAGGCCTATCAGAACTAGGTGTAAGTAAGTTAAAGAAAATAACTAAGGTAAGAGAAAAACTAGGTACCTAGACGAAACTCGAACCGGGCTACAACGGCCCTAACTCAATAATTAAATGGCTGTTATAGCCCCTATTAAAACCTAAAGGCAATATAGCCCTAACTTAACTTGAATAAAACCTTCAAAACCTTAAACCTTAAACCTTTAAAACCAAAAACCTTAAGGGCAATACAGCCCTAGCCTAACTTAACCTGCAAAACCTAGGTCTGGGAAATAGCCCCTACAAATAAATAACCTAGCAGTGTGTTAAACAATAACCTAAAACTTAACAACTAAAATTAAAACCTGGAAACTAAATGAAACTTATGAATCAGTTAGAAACTGAAAGGGTAACGTTCAACTGGCAACTTCATTTTTGGTAAGTCTAAATTAATTTTGATGAATTTAGCTTCACCATAGTTAGTAATCTGGCTGCTGACCAAATGTTAACCTGAAAACCACTGCAACCTACAGTGAAAAAGTCTGTAGCTATGTTGACAGTGTCTAAATAGGCCATTATTATTTCTATAATTACCGTGTCTATTTAAAGTAAACTTAACCTTAATACTACACCTAAATCAAAATAATCTCTCTCAAGCTAAATAATAAATTTTTCAATATGGCGCCCCGGGTGGGCAGTCGAGAAGTTAGTTACCCTTTTTTTGTTTTAATTCTGATACAATAGTTTTAAATCCAGTGAATTAAATTTTTTACACAACCTAAACAAACCTAGCCTAACCTGGCTAAACCTAAAAAGCAAACCTAGCCTAACCTGGCTGAACCTAAAACAACCTAAACAAACCTAGCCTAACCTGGCTGAACCTAAAAAACAAACCTAGCCTAACCTGGCTAAACCTAAAAAACAAACCTAGCCTAACCTGGCTAAACCTAAAAAAACAAACCTAGCCTAACCTGGCTGAACCTAAAAAACAAACCTAGCCTAACCTGGCTGAACCTAAAACAACCTAAAACACAAACCTAGCCTAACCTGGCTGAACCTAAACAAACCTAGCCTAACCTGGCTGAACCTAAAACACAAACCTAGCCTAACCTGGCTGAACCTAAAAAACAAACCTAGCCTAACCTGGCTGAACCTAAAAAAAACAAACCTAGCCTAACCTGGCTGAACCTAAAACAACCTAAACACAAACCTAGCCTAACCTGGCTGAACCTAAACAAACCTAGCCTAACCTGGCTAAACCTAAAAAAACAAACCTAGCCTAACCTGGCTGAACCAACAACAACAAACCAACCTACCCTACCCTACCTACCCTACCAAACCAACCTACCTACCCTACCAAACCTCCCTACCCTACCTACCTACCCTACAAACCAACCTACCTACCCTACCAAACCTACCCTACCCTACCTAACCTACCTACCAAACCAACCTAACCTACCCTACCTACCCTACCAACCAACCTACCCTACCCTACCTACCCTACCAAACCAACCTAACTACCCTACATACCCTACCAAACCAACCTACCCTACCCTACCTACCCTACCAACCAACCTACCCTACCTACTTACCTACCAAACCAACCTACCCTACCCTACGTACCCTACCAAACCAACCTAACCTACCCTACCTACCCTACCAAACCAACCTACCCTACCTACCCTACCAAACCAACCTACCCTACCCTACCTACCCTACCAAACCAACCTACCTACCCTACCTAACCTACCTACCCTACCTAACCTACCTAACCTAAAAAAACTTTTTAAGAGAACTTTACCATTTGTCCTTAAACTACTACTCTTCCCTTCCAAAGGTTTTGATTTCAGACAATCAAGCACCTTCACACCAGATTGCACAATTTAGCAATAACATAGGACTAACGTTCTACAGAAAAGACGCTTTCATTTTCATATTTCACCTAAAAGGAACTTTTCTGTAGAGCATGTCATTTTCATTCATCAAAATAATAAATAAAATTTCCCAAGAATACAATTCTGGGTAAATTTTTCCCCTTTGGGGGAATGTTGAAAAAGTGGTTAGAAATAACCGCATATATTTCCAAATAAATATAAACCAAAAATATAATAAAAACCCTCGTTTCTAACCAACTAGTGAAGTTGGGTTTCCCTAATTAACAAAAAAGGAAAAAAAAAGTTTCTGGGACAAAGACAAACGGAGCTTTGGCCAGTCTGAAAATTTTTGACCGCATGAAGCGGGCCCTTTTTACTAAAAAAAAATTAAAATGCTCGTGGTTACCCAAACCGGGAAACTGAGTCAACCTTCAAACCTACAACCTTTAATTAAACCTTATCCTAATTAATAACCACTGCAATTAATCAAAAACCATGTTTAACTAAATAGAGGCCTATCAGACTAGGTGTAAGTAAGTTAAAGAAAATAACTAAGGTAAGAGAAAACTAGGTACCTAGACGAAACTCGAACCGGGCTACAACGGCCCTAACTCAATATTAAATGGCTGTTATAGCCCTATTAAAACCTAAAGGCAATAGCCCTAACTTAACTTGAATAAAACCTTCAAACCTTAAACCTTAAACCTTTAAAACCAAAAACCTTAAGGGCAATACAGCCTAGCCTAACTTAACCTGCAAACCTAGGTCTGGGAATAGTCCCTACAAATAAATAACCTAGCATGTGTTAAACAATAACCTAAACTTAACAAACAACTAAATTAAAACCTGGAAACTAAATGAAACTTATGAATCATTAGAAACTGAAAGGGTAACGTTCAACTGGCAACTTCATTTTTGGTAAGTCTAAATTAATTTTGATGAATTTAGCTTCACCATAGTTAGTAATCTGGCTGCTGACCAAATGTTAACCTGAAAACCACTGCACCTACAGTGAAAAAGTCTGTAGCTATGTTGACAGTGTCTAAATAGGCCATTATTTTCTATAATTACCGTGTCTATTTAAAGTAAACTTAACCTTAATACTACACCTAAATCAAAATAATCTCTCTCAAGCTAAATAATAAATTTTTCAATACTGACCAATAGAGCTTTCAATATCTGTTCAGATTACTTTAAACTACACGATGAACTAGATTTCATCCGAAAACTCCTTGCCAAGAATAATTTCCCTTCTAGACTGGTGGAGACTACAATAGGCAGAACCTTAAATAGACTAATAAGCCCTACAACTAGAGACTTAATTACAGTCCCCAAAGATATCCTGTATTTTACTTTGCCCTATATGGGAACCTCAAGTTTTAACATTAGAAACAAACTTTTAAATTGCTCAAGGAATTCTACCCACAACTATGTATAAAAATTATATTCACCCCGTCTAATCGATTTACCATTTATTTAAATACAAGGATGTTATTCCTACACTTCTTAAGTCATCCATAGTTTATCAATACAAGTGTGACCACTGCATGGGGTCATATATAGGTAAAACTAAAAGACATTTAAAATCCCATATTTACGAACATCTCGGTAAATCGGTCCGTACAAATTTACCCCTTGGCAAACCACCTAATTCTCTCATACGTAATCACTCGCACAACAATAACCACCCAATTTCACAGTCTAATTTCGCCGTACTCGCTGCTGGAAGCTCTGACCTTAAGCTTAAAATTATGGAGTCTTTGTTTATTTATAAACTAAAACCAGACCTAATTCTGACGAATCATCGATAGATCTGCTATGTTTTGGTTAAGGTACTAGTTTATTTTATTTTATTTTATTTACCTTTCAGTTTTAATGCTTTTACTTTTATAATTGTAACTTTTTAACTTCACATTTATTTACCTTTTAGTTTTAATGTTTTCTTAGCTACTTTTTATAATTTTTTTTTTAAGTTTATTTTAAATTGTTATTAAGCAATTTGTATTTTGTATGATTTGGCATTTTATTGTTTTAGCCCTGAAGATGGAATTAGGGCATTCCGAAACGTTGGTACTATTAAACCTTGAAGGATGTTTGTTTTTTCTCTGGTGTTCCTGTTTATTATATATATATATATATATATATATATATACCTTACAACCTTACAAAGATTCCGCGCGATGATTCCTCATTTCGCAAAGGTCAAGCTTGTTGGCCTGGTGAAGTAGTGAGTTGGTTTCTTGTGCTCTCCACCTCACATAGCCAGGTACGCCCGGCTCATCGGTGATTGTTCTGAGCCAGGCGTCTAATCTTCTTTTGAAGATGTCCACTGCAACTCCCTTCGTGTTTCTTAGGTCTTTGGACAGCTGATTAAACAGTTTTGGTCCTCTCACCACAAAAATATTGGTTAATATTTGGCTGGACACAGGGGCTAACGACAAATGAGAGGTTGTGTTTCACTAGCACTATTTTTCATGCTCTTTACGATGGTACTAATCATTTTTTGTGGAAATGCAAGATTATAGAAAAAATTACAAGTTACATTTTTATAGTGAATATTTCCTGTTTTGGCTATAATGTACTTTTTTTCATAAAATATTTTTCCTGATTGGGCTATTTTTTCGCTACTCTGCAACTTAATTAGTTGGTTGGTTTCTGTTCTGTCTATTTTTTTTTCTAATTGGATTCAGTTTGGTCGTGTTTGTGATAGAATTATGACGTGATGTTCGTGTGGTTTCTGACTTTGAGAACTTGATTCGTCATGTGCCCTAGATGAAGAGAAAGCATTGGATGTTTTTATCAATTACGGCGTTATTCTCTCATCCTTAACTTGCCAGAAATGTGACAGTGAGTGCCTAATACGAAAAGATCAGAAGATATTTAGGTGAAATAACCAATATTAACCGGTTAGGCCAACTGAATGCCCAGTTTGGCCAACTGAATGTCCAATTAGGTCAACTGAATGTCCAATTAGGTCAACTGAATGCCCGGTTAGGTCAACTGTACACTCTTGATGATTGGTTAGGTTAAGTAATGATATTTTCGTTAGTTTAAACGAAAATGACGAAAACGAAAATGACATGGCCTGAAGTTGAAATAAAAAATACATTTTTCTAGTGTATTTTGGTGTGATTTGTGTTTAGGTTAGGTTAGTTAATTTAGTTAGGTTAGCTAGTTTTTTATCAGAATTACATTTTCCTGGTGTAGTTTTCTCTGCTTTGTTGGAATTTGACACACATTTCTTGTGCAAATGAGTAGAAACACTCCGTATTTTGGAATGGAAAAAAAATAGTTTCTATTCATTTGCACAAGAAATGGGTATCAAATTCGAATAAAGCAGAGAAAACTACACTAGAAAAATGTAATTTTGATAAAAAATGTAGTCCCTGTGTCCAGCCAAATATTTACCAAACTATTTTCTTTCAGGGTTAAGGATGTCCCCTTTCTCGCCTTCAATTTGAGAATACGACACAGTCTACCGTTTCTACTTTCCACCGTTGTTTGGGGAGTTATAAGGTTCAGAGTAAGATTAGGGACTAGTTTCTCCATTATTTTCCAAGTGTAAATAATGGTGTATCTCTCTCTTCTCATTTCCAGTGAATATAGGTCTAGTTCGCGTAACCTTTCCCAGTAATTCAGTTCTTTGTACTCGTTGATCTTGGCTGTGAAGCTTCTCTGGATCCCTTCCAGTTGTCTAATGTCTTCTTTTTTATATGGGGATGTTAGGGCTGAGCAGTATTCCAGTTTGGGTATGATTAGGGTTTACAGTAGAGGAATCATTACATTCCTATCCCTTCGTTTAAAGGTTCTCAATATCTGTCCCGTTATTCTCTTTGCTCTGTTTCTGCTATCTTATTTTGTGTTTCAAATTAGCATCATCTGTCATTACAACCCCTAAATCTTTTGCTTTGAAATTTCTCTGAATTTCCTGTCCATTTGGAGTATAATATTACATGTATTTTAGGTCTTCTCTTTTCCGTACCGTAACAGCTGAAATTTCTCGGTGTTAAACTTCATATTGTTGTCTTCCGTCCACTTGTAGATTCTGTTTATGTCGGTTTGTAGAGATCCTATATCTTCTGGGTTTCTTATTTTCCTACTGATCTTTGTGTCATCCGCAAAGGATGTTACTATGCTGTCTCTGGTAACGTCCTCATCTATGTCAATTAGCATGATTATGAAGAGTAGTGGAGCTAATACTGTTCCTTGTGGTACTGAACTGAGGACCTCTGATTCTGATGAAGATACTCCCTGTACTGTAACGACTTGCCGCCGCTCACTAAGGAAATTATATATCCATTTCCCTACTTTTCCTGTTATTCCCACATATTTCAGTTTATGTATTATGATTCCATGGTCACACTTGTCGAACGCTTTAGCAAAGTCTGTGTATAGTACATCATAGTTTTCATTACTTTCAAGTGCATCAATAATGTTGTTGTAGTGTTCCATGAGTTGTGATAGGCATGATCTGCCTGACCGAAACCCATGTTGGTTATCATTGAATTTTTCCGAGTTTCCAGAAAGTCAGATTTTCTGTCTAACTATTCTTTCAAATATTTTAGTGAGATGAGATGTATGCGACACTGGCCTATAGTTTTTGACCTCGGATCGGTCTCCTCCTTTATATACTGGGACTATGTTCGCGCTCTTCAGGATGCCAGGTATTTCTCCTGTGTCTAGTGATCGTCTCCATATCCAGTATAGGGGCTCAGCGATTGCATTCTTGCAGTTTTTGATCAGTGTGGCATTCCATTTATCCGGTGTTGCCGCTAAGTGTGTTTTTAGTTTCCCTCTAGCTTGAGTAATATCATCTGTCGTAAAGTCGAAGTCCGTTATACATTCCCCTTGTAGTTCTTCAAAGAACGCGTTTCTATCGCATATCAATTTGTCAGTTTTTGGGATACTGAAAGATGATTCGTATTGAGTTCTTAATATTTCAATTACTTCTGTTAGATCATCAGATAAAGCACTGCTCTCGTTTTTTAAAGGTCCGATAGTCGCATGGTTTTTCGACTTTCTTTTTGCGAAATTATAGAAGTACTTTGAGTTAGCCTTTATCGATACTTTGCAGCTCATCATTTAATATTTTTCTGATGTTGTTATCTTTACAGTTATTTAGTTTTGCAGTCACTCTTTTTCTCTTTCGAAACAATGCCCTCTTTTGTCTCTCGAACCTGCTTCTCTTTCCTCTTTGTTGTATTTTTGGGACATGTTTTTCCACAATTTCTAACGTCTTCTCCTCTAAAGTCATTAGCATCTCCTCCATTGTCTTGGCCTCGAAAATGGTTTTCCAATCTATTACTTCCATGTTGGATGTCACATCTTCCCACTTTATAGCTTTGGAATGAAAATTAAAAATTTCGAATTTGCTTCTTTCTTTTGTGCGTGTTCTTTCCTTTCCTGTTGCCTTTATATTAGTTGTTATTTCAATGATGTTGTAGTCCGATATCATAGTTGGGGATGTTTCTACATTATCAATTAGATTACTGTTGTTTGTGAATACCAAGTCTAGGCAGTTGTTTTTTCTTGTGTTTTCTGTTATTTCTTCCGTTAACATAAATTCATCAGCTAAAGCTAGTAGCAGTTTTACCCACTCCTGGTCTTCTCGCGTGCCCCCCTTGTCCTGGTGTGTACATATATTTTTTCCTATCCTTTTATATTTCATGAATGGGAAATTAAAATCACCACAGAGAAAAATATTTGGGGTTGGAGAGTGTAGATCTTTTACTAAGTTTCTTACCTCTGTAATGGAATCTGAAAATTTTGAGGTTGGCATATTTGGGGTCTGTACATTACAATTAGTACCATATTTAATTTTTCAACTTTTGCTGCTACACATTCTACGTAGCTGTTTGAGGTACTTATAGTCATTTCTGCCATATGCCTTTCGCGTGTGTAAATAGCACATCCTCCTTTACGTCTCACTGTTCTGTCGGCTCGGAGTATGTTGTAGTTGTCAATTTGTATTTCTTTTTTGTCAATACAGGACTCACAATTTTCACAGTTCGCCTGGCAGTCCTTAGATGAGTTTCCGTGAGGCATGTAAAGTCTGCTCCGGCTTTTTGCATGAGTCCTTTCAGGTATAAAACTTTGTTCGGGAAATGGTTTGATTTAAGACCCTGAATTCTTTCCGCGCCGAGCTTTTCAACTGTAAAATCTTTCCAACTCACATTGGCAATTGAAGTATGCTTCTAAATTGTGCCGACAACTGCGTCTTACATATATAAAGAAATAATTCTTTAAGGTGAACAGTGAAGGTGAGTTCAGGCCTGTACCACTCAAGTCCTTTGTACCAAAGTTCAAGATATTTTGAGGAGTCTGTACCTTCTAAATACACGTCCAGTTCCAAACCATTCTCGCCTTGTTCGGTCCTAATTCGGTAAAATCATCGAGTAGGGCGGTGTACGCGTTTTCAAGCACCGCGTCAAAATAACGCATATCAGCAACACGTGCGTCTAATATAGGTTTTAGTTTGCAGAAGCCGACGACTTCCAACATTCTGTCGAGAATGAAACGGTTTCGCGTGGGGATAAGGGCGTTATTGTCAGCAGCATTCTTCTACTTCAACCGTATATCAACGCATGGTTGGTTTGCATCACGATTTATGCACAGCGTGCAAATAATGGCGTATGAGGGTGCATCACTAATCTGTTCTCTTTTTGTGCCTACACCTACAGGTGTTTTATAACTGTCGTTGCCGGTATTACGCCGGTATTATGCCTGTCGTTGCCGGTATTACGCCTGAAAACACGCACAGACTTCGACACGGACACGTCGTACACTGCTCAACGGGAGCAGCATCTTTTATTAGTTTTCTATCGTGAGGAGAGCACGTCCAGTCGGGTCAAGCTCTGAGGTGACTATGAGCCGCCGGCGCGCTGTTTGGCTCGGCGGGAGGTGTGGGGGCAATGAGTCATGCGAAGCGTTAGTGATTCGGGTACGGGGTTGTTCCAACATGAAAGAATCGCGGCGCGTTGGTGAATCATACGAATATTTGTAACCCATTATACCGGGCAGGCGTTTAGAGAATTTTTCCATCTGCGATACATGAAGTAATATCGGCTTTAATGTTTTATCACACCACTTCCCGGAATGTGCACCATACATCTTCGTTCAGAGGTATTCAACATTGTACTTTCTCGAGCTGTGCACATTTTATTAACACTCCGGAGATCTATTTAAGAGAAACGTGTCCATACTTATCATTTTTGTTTAACAAACGATACTCATCCCTAAACTCTACTAAAAACTCGCACAAGCCTTTAGCTACAACTTCGCTGCGAACCTCATCATTATATTATGGATGTAGTGGTAGAAATATTTTAAGCTGTCCATAATCACAAGATTTACATTCTCCATCGCAGTGTACGCGTACTCGGTATGATGTAACATGATATAATACCTCTTGTCACACCAATGATCAACAAGGTTCACAACCCACACCCGCTGTTTCTCTTCTGCATGTGTTGATTCTTTCACTTCACGGTGTAGGTGTTCCTTTACACAGTTTAACCCTACAACATATTCTATTACATCGTTTGATCTATGAAAGCCCGCAACGATCTCACCAGAATATCCATAGAGTGTTTGGACGTCTTGCTCCCCATACTTCGCACGATTTAATGTGGTCTTAAAGGCTTCAAAGGAGGGATGACTAGGGCAGGGGTGGGCAACATTTTTAAGTGAGCGTGCCAAAATCGTCAAATCTTTGATGCAAAATTTTCTCACGTGTCAACCGAAATTTTGGGGAACATATATTATTTGGTTATTTGTGCCTTTTAAGTATTGGGAGAACCTTTTCAAATAATCAGAAATTACACTGGAGCGGTAAAATCAAAGAATATTGTAAGAGTGATTATTGTAAGTCATGTAAGGTTGAATAAATGTAAAATTTAGTGACGGAATTTTTACTTGAAGGTCGTTCTACCCTGTTGATAGCGTGGATATTTTTTATTAGCCTTTAAGTGTAATTATAGCTGCCATATACAGCCACACAATTTAAAAACGCAATTTTTAACATCAGCAAAAGAGTAAGCAATAATTCTGATTTTTTTTTGTTTTTTATATATCAGATCAATCAGCCATAAGTTTTTTCAAGTTTTCCCAATACATTACAGTGCCCAATCTCATAATCGTTTTACTTGACTAAAGCACAATGAAAGAAAATAAAATTAAAGATATTCTTTTATTGATTCTTAATCCCTTATGAATAATACATAAAAATTACAGAGAAAATAAAATGTTATTTTACCTACATAATATATTAAACAGAAGTTAATCTTTACCATTTTTTAGCAGAAAACATTAAGTTAAAATATAAAACTCAGCGAAGAATTTGGATATTTATTTAATTTTTTTTAAGGTGAGCCCGGGGAATCGCGTGCCGGAAAAAAGTCGTTGGCGTGCCACGTTTGGCACGCGTGCCAAGGGTTCTCCACCCCTGGA
Organism: Bathynomus jamesi; assembly: GCA_023014485.1. NCBI lineage: Eukaryota > Metazoa > Arthropoda > Malacostraca > Isopoda > Cirolanidae > Bathynomus > Bathynomus jamesi. The sequence goes on from JAJOZX010003264.1 coordinate 465,731, forward strand.
CTAGGGATTCTTTGTGTTCACCACATCGGTAGATTTTATCGAGTACCACTTCAGGAATGTAGAGCACGCAATATCAGAGGTAGCCATCACTATTTTCCGTCTACACGAGAATTCTTGGACAGGTAAAATACACGTCTGAGAACCAGGAGTTGCTGAGGTCAAATGAACACGCAGGGCGGCGATATGTCCCGATTAGTAGCAGGAGTCTCGTGACCCCTTTGATTGGACTGCATCATACAGTGGGCGGTGCTTAGATTTTTTCCTGTACACACACACACACACACACACACACACACACAAAGGAGAAAATGAAACGCTAACTGAAACATGATTTATTTTAAATAGAAAGATAAATAAACTGTAAAATATCATCGAGAAGTAAATAGCCACTAATACAGGATATATATATATATATATATATATATATATATATATATATATATATATATATATATATATATATAACAAATATTCATGCACCATGGTACCCAAAGGGAACAGTGTCGTAGGTGCCAGGTACCTGGTATCGTTTCCTGTAAGTGTTACGACAAACCTTCGATCCCCTAAATTCCTTCACACACCCCAATTTCTGTGCCCGGAAGTTATGAGTTCCTACAACCAAGTGGGTTGGTTGGCCACCCTCATTTCCATCATTTTCTAAGCTCACTAGATCTTTGAGCGAATGAAAGTTTACGATCTGGCGGTTGGCATGGTTAAGCGTGATGTTTTGAGCCTCCACGTCCACGATGTACTTGTATTCTTCCCCCACTCTCACGCGTACCCCGTAAGTTTTTGGTCCTGTTGAGACAAAAGAATCGGGGTAGGCGATGCCCCATACTCATCCTTGATCTCGTCAGTCAACACTAAAAGGAATTCCCCAATAGGAGGCATATATTCACCTTCCCTCCCCGTGAATATCACACTATCTGTATCTGCGTACAGAACCCGTTACCCGTGAAAATGCAACAGATGCCATAGCTTGATGTTGTGAAACTGGCTACAGGTATGTTTGTGACACGTGATCTATCTGTAGCCATTTCGGTCCTGTTGTACCTTATTATGTGTCGCGCATGTGTAGGCCACTGCCCGCTTGCGACTTTTATGATGAACGTACTTTAGACAATCCAAAGAAGGTGGTCCTTGTTGGTTAAGCTCGACCTTAGCGTTAGAGCATCCGAGTAAAACAGTTTCTATCAAGTTTTCGAGGAGTGAATGGAAACACTTCAGTTCTCAAGGGGAGTCTTCGTTCACTCACATGATTTTTATTACACAAAGGAGGGAAATGAATTTATAGCTTCTTACGATAACCGCTGATAGTCAGAAATTTACAGGGGGAGAGGTTTGACCTCTTGCAACAACAGCTCAAGCAGGAATTGAAAGGGAGAGGTTTGACTTCGGTCAATGGTTAAGCGGGAATTATATGGTCTTAATCAAATGAAGATACAGGCAGCAATTTAAAGTGAGGAGGCCCAGCCTCCTCTGGTAAAGGCTAAGGCAGGAATCTACAGGGGTAGAGGTTCGACCCCTTTCGACAATGGCTCAGGCAGGAATTTAAAGTGAGGACGCTCGGCCTCCTCGGGTAAAGGCAAAGGGAGGAATGATTTAATTTACAATACAAGAAATAAATAAGTCTAAATTTTGGGGAAGTGCAGTTGAAGGTTAAGCTCCCACTTTAACTGGAGAGCTAAAGAATTCTTGATGTTAGACATAATTTAAGCATGCAACGAAATTTCGAAAGATAAAAAAATGAACAAAACGTACTAATTTTTGTAAAGTATACATTTTTGGATGGCGACATAATGTCGGAGTGCCGACATGCACCGAGTACATTAAGTACATTAATTACATCATATTAAATTAATACAGTTAATTTAATTACAATTTTAGCAAATTGTTAATTGACATATCTGATAAATAGGTGATACAATTTATATAATGAAGGAGAGTTATCTGTTGTTCTATAATTTAAAGGGGACAACAATGTTATATATTTGTAGTTAACAATGATTACGCCAAATTATGTCAAATATTATTAGAAAATGGTTGGTTATCAGAGTTTAAAAGCCTAAATAGCCAGCGATGAGGAAAGCGGAGGAAAGATACAATGTACTTTCCATTGAAAGTACATGGACATTTATGATAACGTATCACATAAGTAATATAGAATTTGAACGACAGTTAGGCTGAGTTAGGTAGAAATAATAAGTACAAGTAAGGAGAACGTGGATAACTATGTGACGTAAGCAGATAACGAACCAGTGCCTGACTGAAGCAATACAGTATATTATAATAATATAACAACATCTTAATGTTATAAATTAGTAGCAGAAGTAAGAGAGAAGATTTAGGATTCAGAAGCTCGCTTTTGGCGACGTTATCGGAATTTGAACACTTAGTCAGCATTAACGAGTATCTTGCGAGAGGTTAAATAATTAAAAGAAAACGTAAATTTTTTAAATAAGTGACTGCGTACATGTGGACGTATTTACATGTAAGGTAGCTACGTACGTAATCATGATCATCAGCGGACATATACAAATGCATAAAGCATTGTACACCTATCGGTACGTCACACAATAGGTTGTGTGCGTAATATAGATGGACACGAGTAAACATGGACTGATATTGATAGGGCAATCGCATAGGTAGACAATAGGTAGATGAATGAACAATTAATACAATTAATAAAAGATAGCGGTCAAGAAAGGACAATGGACGTATGAATGAATATGGTCGAATGATATTTATACTGCAAAACACCAGACAGAACACAACATATAAATAATGATGTACAGAGTGTAAAGTTTTTTATTATTATTATGTTAAAGAATTTACCATACATTGAATACTAAGGATATCCGCATACTAAAGACATGATTCAGTATTCAAGGTATGGAAAATGTGAAGGGAATTAAGTCTTTATGACGTCATAGTTATTTAATTGTACGTACAGTATAAGTCATTATTGGGAGAAATTAGAGGAAACGAATTAGAGAGATACAGTAATGAAGGATTTACAGCCATGGTACAAGAGTGAGTGAAACTATTAATTAAATATATACTTATACGAGTATACAGAAATATTAAGGAATTGGGTACATTTGAGGAAGAATTAAGTAAATGATAAAGAAGTACAACAAGGGTTCAAATCATGTCACATTCAATGTGCAAGCATAATCTAATAAAATTTAGGGATGAGGGTTAGATGCAAGACAACAATAATTAATTAATAATAATTCTATAACAAATGGAAAATGGAGATATGGGTAATATTCTGATGGAAATGTTAAACGAGCTAAACCATCGATTGTCTTGTTTGTACTTTAAGGGAATGAATTAAGGGACATTCGCTCTCACAGCGAACTCTAATGGCACAAACATGGATACGGCTCAACCATAGAAATGGTAGGTCGCATGGTTGTGACATATGTACGTATTACCCACATTCACGATTTCCATGACTTCTTTATCGTTGGTGTTTGCATAATCCCAAACTTCGCTATAACTTTGAGCTTGTTATTTTATTTTATTTGATTGGGTTCAGAATCCCAGCTGAGCCTGAACGGCCAGCTCTGAGGGGCTACTTCAACCTAAAGCCCAAGTTAAGCTAGACTAAAACTTACGGACTTGGAGGTCCTATTAGGTCCTACTTCAGGGTTGCTGACTCGATGTGGTCTACTTTAGGCCTCAGTTGCATAAAATTAAGATAAATCAAAAGAGGCACTATTTATGGTCTTCTTTTTAAACTTTTGCAACAACAACACAACCTGCACCATTGCACGATACAACAATCTTGAATCTAAACAACAAACTGAATTGCAAGAGCTCTCTATAAGACACGCCCTGTAAGTGACGCATTCAACAAAACGAGTAGAAAGGACGCGCCAGTGCCCCCCAAAGAAATGATGCCACAAGTGCCCAAACATGATGCCACAAGAGCCCAAAATGCTAGCTCTAAATTAAGTGAATTTTTCACTAACCTTACAGTTATGAGATGGATATATAATATACTTTAACCTTAATTATACAAGGAATGCTGCATCAATCAGCTTGTCACTCATAATCGCCCTTGGACAACAATGAATGACTCTTCCTCTTGATTTTCTAACACTCCCCACGGAAGAGGCATTGCTGTCATTACCTTCTGCAAGTTTCCAAGCCTTCTCCATGAGGCTGTAACTCAAATGTTTCATTTTAACTATCCATGTTTTACTGATTTCTAAAGCATAGAGTTTTTGTATAGGTCTCTTTAATTTTCCTCCTGAAGTCTTTACCAGTGCAGACCTAACTAAATTGTCTTTGCCAACAAATAACTCTTTAATTATGTCAAAGCTTCCAGCATTGCCTTGGTCTTCATTTCCAAATCTTACCACTTTTCCCACCTTGATACAATTTGCATTGGAGCCTTTACATACTTGTAGGTAATAATTGAGTTCTGGCAAGTATCCCACCTGCTACCTCTTCCACAACTGATCTTGTAGCTCTTCAAGGTACTTGAACTTTCTGGTTAACTCTTCTTGATTTGCTCGGATAGGCTGTAAGTCTTCTGGCAAACTGGGGCTTGATGTTAATCGTTTACCACAAAGAAAATGATTTGGTGTCAATGGCTCTGCATCCTGCATACTGTTATAACAAGGGTGATAGGCCTGCTGTTCACCATTGTTTTCTACTTCACACAAAACAGTGCAGAATGCTTCTTTGCTCAAATGAGCATTAGCTAAAAGTTTCTTTAATGGCACTTTACATTCTCACTAGCCTTTCCCAAAATCCTCCCCACCATGGTGCTCTCTCGACAATAAACCCCCCACTGTACCCATGGTGTGAAAAGTAGGATTGGAATTCCTCCTCTTTTAGCAAGGACCAACTTCTTGGAGTTCCTTTGCAGCCTTTTTGAAGGTTTTTGCATTATCAGATATGATTTTATTTGGGAAACCCCTTGTTCACAAACCTTCTAAAGTTAAAGAAATACATCACTACTTAAGTGCTTACCAACTCCAAATGGATTGCTCTGGTGGTAGCACATGTGAAAAGACATACATAACCTTTGTTAGATTCCCCTTGTTCATACACATAAACTGGACCAGCAAAGTCCACTCCCACCACAGCAAATGGGGCAGTATAGATACACCGTTCTCTTGGAAGTGGAGCCACCTTTTCATGATAAGGCTTTGCACTCCAACGCTTGCAAACCACACATTTATGCAAGACCTTTTTTACTACTTGACTAATTTTGGAATCCAAAACGTTGTCTGATCTCTATTATCACTTCTCTAATTCCAGCATGTAAAACTTATGATGCGTATCCAGGCTCAAAAGTTCCACAAAGTGTTCCCAAAAGTAAAATTGGATGTCTTTTCTCCTCTGGAAGGCCAGAAAACTGTAGTCTACCTCCTACTCTCAATAAATCCTGATCCAAAAACACATCCAAACACTTTAGAGCAGAATGTGTTGGTAGAACCTGTAATGGACTGCTGGTGAGCAATTTTCTCTTCACCAAATTTTTCCTTCTGCACATATACCACCCAGTGTTGCCTGGCTTGCTGAATCTCCTTACTGTTCAGAATTTCTTCCCTTCTTGTTTCTCCTTTAATGTTGTCTGTAAATCTATATACCCATGCTGTCACTCTTAACAACCTTTTCAGACTGCTAATGTTCTCAAGCCTCAATATGGGGTCCTGTTGCATAACTTGACAACTGTTCACAGTGCATGTTCTCATCTCACTCACCCATTCTTTTTCAGCCTGGCATTCTCCTACAATAGGCTGATTAGAAGGCCAATTTTCACTTTTAAGTTTTAGCCACTCTGGCCCATTCTAGGTTTTGGGTACTGAACAATGCTTCCATTGCTTTGGATCTGTGTGTGCTTGAATTTCCTCGACCCAATTGGCAACAAATGGTTTCCATTTCCTTGCCTGGCTTCTTAACCTGTGCCAAACTATAGTGGATTCTGTCCAATAATAGCTTGGAGTTTCATAAAGGCCCAAACACTTTTGCACTGTAACTGCAAGCCAACTAGCAATGACTGCACCCATCAATTCCATCCTTGGAATAAAAAGCTTTTTCAAAGGTGCTACTCTGCTCGTTGCAGCAACCAACCTACAACTTACTTCCTCTTCGAATATGCCTCTTATATAAAGGCAAGTTGCATAGGCTTCCTCACTTGCATCACAAAAGATGTGCACCTCCAAATTATCTGGACTATTGTTCAACTCTCCAAAGTACCATCTTGGGATTTCAATGTCTCCAAGATGGGCCAATTCTTTGAACCAATATTTCCACTTACCACCATATGATCGGATAACTCTTGGTCCCAACCAAGTCCAATTTCCCAGAGGCTCTGAAACCAAATTTTTTACTTTATCACAAATGGAGCCAGGAATCCAAGAGGATCAAAGACCTTCGGAGCCAAACTAAGGGCTATACGGTTTGTCCACCTTGTCTCATTCTCAGCCAGCTCTACTAAAGATTTCCCATTAAGGTAAACAAATCCTCTCCTTCCTGCCGAACAATGCCTAGCATCTTGATGTCTATTACCCACAACTCCTTCATACCAGAATTCTCAATACTTTCTGCTGCATCAGGCCCTACACAGGACTGCCTCATAAACTGTTGTAACTGAGAATGATTGGTCTGCCATTTTCTAAGCTCCATGCCAGCCTCCCTCATTATAGCTCTAGCCTCCATGAATATCTGCTTAGCCATTTCAGTATTCTCCACTGAACACAGCAAATCATCAACAAAATTTTTTCCTTATGTGTTCAATACTATTAGAATAGACTTCAGAATATTTCTTAAAAAGGTTCTGCATAGTAGCTGCCACGGAAATGGACTAGAGCTGAGACCAAACAACACTAACTTCATTCTATATGCTTGAGCCTTGGGTTCATTTTCCAACAAGTCTTTCGTATCCACACACAGATACCTTAATGCATCTCTGTCCTCTGGTTTTAACTTTATCCTAAAAAATGCTTGCTTCACATCTGCAGTCAATGCTACTCTACCAAACTTGAATCTCAGTAACAAGGAAAATAAATCTGCATTTAAATTTGACCCAGCGTCCAAACAGACAATCAAGGACACCACCTTCGTCCTTGGCTGAGCCATCAAAAACTACCCTCAGTTCGGTGGTAGTTTTGTCTCGCCATACCACTGCATGGTGTGGCAGATAATGTGCCTCCTGGCTCACCAGCGCACCTTGCACCCTTTCAGCATACCCCTCCTTTACATAGCTTAGGATGGCCTCATCGTATTCATTTAACAACTCCTCATCTTTCCTTAGCTTGTGCAATGAAGTCTCCAACCTCCTATTGGCTAGCTGAAGGTTTGAGCTGGGTTTGCAAGATTTCTTCCAAGGGAGGCCAATTTCATAGCAACCATCTCTAAACCCAATCCTTTTTTTCAAATTACTCTAAAACATCACTGTTCACTGTACTTGCCTGCTTCTCCTGTTTGTCCTTTATGCCAATGGATTGAAGCTCCCAAAAGGCTTTCAAATGCCATTCCAAACCATGGCTCTTCTCCTCAATTTTAACAAAAAGAGCTTTAACCTCCATTTCATTGCAATAGCTACCATGTAGCATCCACCCTAGCTTAGTTTCAATAGCTACCGGACCTTGAGATGTGCGGACAATGTTGACAGTGATGAAGTCCCAATAATAGTCAGCTCCAATCAAAAGACTAATATCTTCTGTTCCTTCAAACTTATTATTGTCCAAATTATTCCTTTAACTTGCAATTCTTGGACACATACCATATAAAAAATAGTGACTGGAACTAAAGTTCCTCAATCTCTATAGGTCGGAACTTGATAGTGGGACTTTGTGGTAACAACCCCTTAACCAGAACTTCTACCTTTTTAACTTTGTTCGGTTTTGAACTGAACCCCAAACCCAGAAATTCTTAAATTTTCCTCTTAAGTTCTTTAAACTTCAAATTTCTGGAAATTCTGGTCTTAATAAAGCTACACTGGCTACCACTATCAAACAACACTCTTACAGTAGCTTCTCCATCATTCCCAATTAATAATGCTGCAGCTGCTTGCAATAATCCCCCTTTACTTTTATTCCCTTTCATAGCGGTGACATGTGCCACTGATGTCTTTACTTCTGGGGTAGGCCTACTAGGAGTGTTTTCACACAATAATGGTTGATGCCGGCCATGGCATTTTTTGCACAAAATTTTAAACTTACAAAACTTTGCTTTGTGACCTTTCAAAAAACATTTAAAACATGCTGTGGACTTAGTTACTTTGTCCTTTCTCTCCTCAACAGGTAAAGCCTCAGCCACCTCACATTTATATGACTTGTGGTTGCCTTCGTAAAATATGCATTCCTTGATTCCCTTTAATTTATTCTCAGAGATGCATGTAGAGCTGACACTGTACCTGGGTTATTCCTTCTTGTAGAAACCTTGGTGCTGTGCCTGCCTTTGTCCCCTTGTTTAACAACCACTGTGCAAACACAATTCCCTCTCGTCTTGTTAATTCTGTGCCTAAAAGGCTTAACATCTGCTGAAGGGGAATGTACACATGTGCCGTAGAGTGTCCCCTACTTAATTCAAGCAAAATTTAGCTAGGCAATTTAGACTCCAGTATAGTGACTATGAAAAAACTATATAGAGCTATGGGTTGATTGCCTGATACCCTCATCCGTGGAAATTTCAGCAGATTTCAGTGGAGAGTTAACGACAAAAGCCCTATTTTTTTCGTTAGAGAGTTATGTATATGTAGGTCTTCAAAGGACCTCTGTTTATTTGCCTTCGGTATTTGCGCTGCCTAATGGTAAAGAAAGGAATTGCCTTACGTTATTATTTCGTTGGGCCTCGCTTCTGTTTCGATGTAGGGCGCGACGATCTTTTTCGATGTAGGGCCGTGGTACGATGGAGCTACACAATGAGTTGACTCGATGTAACTAATATAGGCAGTCACTATTTAAACACCTGAAGGAACAGGCCTATCCTTCTTATAGTTATTAAGTTTTATATCAAGAGAATCTCACTCAGAAATTATAGGAAGACAAAGCACATCTTCATCGCTTAAAGCATCGCTGCCACTAAGCAAGCTCCGAGCGAATCGCTATAATAATCATTAGGAATCTGCTGATTCTTCAAAATTCGTTGACTCGTCTCACACGAAACAACAAATTTGGTTTTCTTGTTGCTACGCAGGCCCGATGCCCACATATGGGTTTCATGCACGTATAGCAACTATTTTCATTCCCAATAGGCCATGTCGCCAATCCCGAGGCAATTTCGTATAGATATTTAATTCAATTAATTAATGATTTATATTTAATTAAGAAATAAAGGTACCACATACGATACCATGTTGTAGCGCGTATAGTTTTTCCATATACTGGGGGGGGGCCGGAGAAAAATTTGTATGTTATAGATCAAATTTTTTGACAAACTGTGTAAAACATGTAAATGGATTAAAAGAATGAAGTAGAAATTTAGGAAGAGAGGTTACTCAAGACCTATTTAAATATAGAAGTTCAAGAGGCCAACTTCTCAAGTTTAGTTAAAGTTATTCAATCAGTTTGACTCCCTTTAGGTATAGGAAATTTATGGAATTAAAGTAAAGTTATTAAGCATTTTAACTTTGCTCAATTTGTGTAAGGTTTATAAGTCACCAGTCTTAATTTTTTCTTGTAAAAGTTTTCTGGCTTTCAAAGCAGTCTTTCTTTGAGGCCTGTCTGGTTTAGTCTGAGTTACATCAGGTACATTGAGAGATTCCTCCCCAATAGTATCCTGATCCATCCTTTGGGGTAATGGTTCTAATTTAGCCCCACACTCCAAAGGATATAGTAATGTGATATCTCTGGTGGTTTCACCAGTTGCTGTTTTCAGTTTTACAACCCTGGTAATTCGTCTTCACCAGTTTTGAGTTCCAAGACTTTTCCCATTGACCAATGTTGTCTTGGTGTCTTGTCATGTATCAACACAATGTCCCCAATTTTGACTGAATCATTCCAATTTTGTTTTGTTAATTGTTTATGTCTTTCTCTAAGACTTGTTAAGTATTCTTCTCTCCATTTTGTTATAAATTGAGTTTTGATTTGTGTCAAATGTTGGTATTTTGTGTTGAGTTCTTTGTGTCCTATTTCCCAATCTGGATCCTCTGTACTGTTATGTTCAGATTCTGGTAACATGTTTACTGTTTCTCCCTTAATTAGGTGGTTTGGTGTGAGAGGTTCTGGCTCATTAATACCATCTCCCACATAAGTTAATGGTCTGTTGTTGACAACATTTTCAATTTCTGACAGAATAGTCATGAGTTCAAAAAGTTGTAGATGTTTGGTCCCAATAGTCTTTTTAAGGCAGTTCTTTACAGTCTGTATGTTTCTTTCCCAAATGGAACCATACCATGGTGTATTAACAGGAATGTACTTCCAGGTTATATTGTGTTTGATTAAATGAGTTTGTACTGTTTCACTGTCACAAATCTGATGAATAATTCTTTCACCAGATTTGAAGTATGTGGCATTGTCTGACCATATAGTTTTGGGTACAGAATTGTGTGCACAAAATCGTCTGAAAGCAGCAATAAAAGCTTCTGCTGTCAGATCTTCTACTATGTCTAGACATATGGCACGTGTGGCAGCACAGGTGAAGAGTACAATGTACACTTTGTATTCCTTTGAATCCATTTTGTCTCCAAAACTCACATTTACCGCTCCAGTGTAGTCAATACCCGTGGTTTCAAATGGCCGAGTAAATGTTACTCGTTCCACGGTAGGTCTGGAGGGCTTGGGGTCTTAAAGGGTCGTGAATGGATACGTTTACAAGGAATGCATGTGTTTAAAATTTTCTTTGTTTCAGTTCTACCCTTTGGTAGCCAGTAAGTTTTTCTCAGCTCTCAGGGTTTGTGGGACCCCATGTGGTGTATTTTGTTGTGGGTATCCCTGATGATGAGATTTGTGAAGTGATTTCTCCTTGGAAGAAGAATTGGGTGCTTAGAGTTGTAAGTTTGACTTGTTAAGCCTTCCTTTACACCTTATCAGACCCTCTGTATCCAGGTACAGATTTAGATCCATGACAAGTGAAGGAATTCCTTTGTTTAATGTGTTACTGGACCTAAGATACTTCAACTCCTTGTCAAATTCTGAAGCTTGTATCTGTTTGAGCCAGTATTTTGTTGCAGTTTCTGTTAAGTTAGAAAAGGCCTTCTGAGGACAGTGTTTGAGAAGGTAGCTATTGACAAACTTGCAGCAATAGACTGTAATTCTCAAGAGTTTGTTGAGGTCTGAATAATGTTTATAGTCAAAATAGGTTTGTCCTCAGTGATCTTTTCAGTTGTTGTAGAGTTGAGTGTGAGGTTAACTACTTTGGCTGGCCAAAGATCCTCACATGTTAGCCATTCGGCCCTTCATACCAGATTTTATTTGTTTTCAACAGTTGTAAGAGAGCCCTCTTGTCAAAAAGTCTGCAGGATTCTCTTTTGTTTTATGTACCTAAATTTGATACCAAGGTGTGTTTGCAGTTTTGATTTCTGTTAGTCTGTTTTCACAAATATGTTTTTGCAAGAAGTTGTATCTGTGTTGGTCACCCATGTTAGACAAATTTGACTGTCTGTCCATAAGTAAATGTTGTTATGTCAACTTCTTTATACACTTGTGAAGAAAGTCTGCTGTTTTAACTCCCAATGAGACAGCTAATAATTCAAGTTGTGTACAGTTTTCTTTTGGTTTAAGGGTGCCACTTTTGCCTTTGAATAAACCAAGTTACTTTCATTTTCACTTGTTAAATAGGCACAACACCCGTAAGCTTGTGTGCTGGCATCTGTAAAAATGTGTAGTGTTTGATTTCAATCTGTAGCCAGCACATCTTGGTACGTAGATGTCTTGAACTTTGTTCAAGTCTGTGGCTAATTTTTTCCAATGAAGTTGGTCTTCCACTGAAAGTGGTTCATCCCAATCAATTTTCTTTTTCCATAAGTCTTGCAAAAGGATTTTGGATCTTATGGTTGCTGGTAAATATAATCCAATGGGGTCAAAAATTTTGGATGATTCTGAAAGCACTTGTCTTTTTGTATTGGCATTTGGATTTAAGTTATAACTCTTTGTGCAAAGAGTGTCATCGTGTTCGAATTCTGTTTTAAAAACCAAAGCATTCCAAGTGTTTTTGTAATTGTTTGGTTCAATGTTCCCATTGTTGTCTTTTGTTATTTGTTCATTTAATTTAGGAGAATTAGAAACCCATTCTCTCAATCCAAAATTTCCTTGCTTCATTATGGGTTGTGACATTTGGTAAATTTCAAGCAATTCCTCTTCAGTTACAGTGGAACCAATGAGGTTATCCACATAAAAGTTTTGTTTTAAAAACTGAACTGTTAAGTCCTCTTGAAATAAGTTTAGGTGGTTTTTAATTGTTAAAGCAAGAATACTTGGAGAGCAATTTGCTCCAAAAATAATTACTTTAAATCTGTAGGTTTTGAAACCTTTGTTAAGGTCATGTGGATCATTCAACCACAAAAACCTGAGATGATTTTTATCATACTCAAGCTTCAAATTTATACAGAGGAATGCTTTTTCTATGTCACTTTGTACTGCATAATTGTCTAAACGGAAGCAAAGGAGAATTTTTACAAGATCTGAGACAAGGTTTGGGCCTTCCATGAGACAATCATTTAAACTAACAGAATTTGTGTCTTTTAAACTACAGTTGTATACTACTCTTAGTTTAGTTGTGGATGAGTCTTCTCTGTAAACTCCCCTGTGTGTTAAATAATGACAACCTCGTTTTTTAAAGGGTTCATCAGTAACTTCTTCAATGAAGCCCCTTTCTATTTGTTCCTTGAATATGTTGTTGTATTGTTCTAAAAGATTGTCATTTTTTAGTTTTCTGTAATTTTTATACAGATGTGCCTTAGCTACTTTCAAATTGTCCATTATTTCTGGACAAGGTGTTTTCCAAGGCAGCTCCACATAGTATTGATTGTCTCTGTGTTGTAATGTATCCTTAAATTGTTCTGTCATCAATTGGTCTTCATGTGTAATTACTGTCCTTTATGCCAACTGATTCTAATAGTCACAACTGCTGTAACCCTTCATCCAATGTGGAATCATTTTCATTCAAATGATGTGGGATTATGACAGTGTTTTTGTAGTTCGAGTTTGTCACATAGTCAGAAATTTGTGACTGTGGTGATTTTGTTTTGTGAATTTTGTTCATGTTCTGTGTCAGTAGTAAGATTATTTAGTTATGTCACCCAAAGGCAATACCTGTGGGAGTTTGTATGGCTATTCCATCTCCAATTTTAATGATGCCTCTATGGACCAGATGAAGATAGTCAGCCCCCATGAGCATATGTATATCATCAACTACATCTGCATTAAGGGTTTTATCAGCTATCGTGTATTTGTTTGAAGTTGGCAAAGCTTGTTTTAACCCAGCTATTTGTATTTTTTCTTGTTCTACTTTGTCCACAACAACAACCTTAAGGGTTTCAAATGTTCATCAAGAGTTAAAGTTATATTTGCAGTTTTAAAACTGGCTTGTACTGGGTTTTTTATAAATGATGAAATAGAGAGATCTTCATTCCTTGTTGGTTCTGAAGTCCCAATTTTTCTATCAGTTGTTTGTTACAAATGTTTGTTGTGAGCAGGTATCTAAAAGACACCTAACCTGTACTATTTGTCCCTTTTGTTTTGGATTTCCAAGGTTGTGGTTGGTAAAAGAATTTTTGAATTGTGGTTAATGCTAGATGAACTGATATGCCATTCATAGCATTTTGAGTTTGTTTCTGTTTGTTTTGGTTTGATTTGGGTGTTTGTTCATAATGTTTGTCAGTTTTTCCAATGTCTGTGTGTGTATTACACATAGGGGTAACATGGTCAAAACTGTTGCAAAACTTACAATTGTATTTCAAATTTGATTTGCAGTTTACTTTTGGTGCCCTGATCCAGTGCATTTTTTGCATAAGTTTAGTTGTTCACAACGTTTTGACCTTGCTGTAAAGTCTTGTATTTGGGACAATTTGTAGAATATGTTCACTGCTAAAACAAAATTTGCATGGTACAAGAGCCCCCCAAAAATGCTAGCTCTAAATTAAGTGAATTTTTCACTAACCTTACAATTATGAGATGGATATATATACACCTTAACTTAATATATACAAGCAATGCTGCATCAATCAGCTTAGTCATCATATCGCCTTGGGACAACAATGACTCTTTCTCTTCTAGATTTTCTAACAGCTAGATGGACGTTCCCCCTGTCTGTATTCTGAGCAAACTTCCCCCAAAGGGTATTTAAGCACAACTTTGCACAAAAGCGCTTGCCAGGGTTCCTCACAATTTGTCCACGTTCAAGTTGTATCCCTTCACGATCACTGTAGCGTTGAATATACGCCGATTTTTCATCTTCGGTCTCAACTCCTCTTGGGTATCCTGATGCTTCTACTTTATCCTTCAAAAAAGTATTTATATATGGCGTGAAAAGGTTGGGGAGTTTCTGAAACCTCCACACCTCATATATCTTCGTTAAGGCAGATTTCACAGATGCATTTTAAAAAGTCTGGATCAATATTTTTAACAAACAGGTGTTGGAGAGTGTGCGGCGTGTCTGCTTCACTTACATGGGGAAATCTACTAACTACTATCTATTAAATACGAAGTTATCATTACCCTCATAATCACACAACTCTAGCTTTTTTAAGAAATCTGAATAGCTGTTCCGACGAGCTAGAAATGAAATAAAGCAGAGGGAACGATGTCCGCATGGCGCACACATTTGAGAAAAATCTTTGATAACGCTGTGGGTTCCACACGACTCGTGGCACACGTCGCTGTTTTCTAAACCTCATAATTACGGGGTCGAGCCATAATTGTAGTGCTAAAGAGTCATAACAATAAACACATTCCCTATTTCTAACGAATATCCCAAACCAGTGGGTACCCGGGATACGAAAGGACCCGGTGTTTACTATAAATGCGGCAGTTTTTTCCGTAATCGGTTGTTTCAATTTTTCATTTTTTGCATAAGTCCCGGCGAATATGTTTCGCGTGAAATAATCCTGCATCATAACCTCCCGTATCGTCATTTCATCCATTATTT
The DNA here is from genome assembly GCA_023014485.1 of Bathynomus jamesi. Lineage (NCBI taxonomy): Eukaryota > Metazoa > Arthropoda > Malacostraca > Isopoda > Cirolanidae > Bathynomus > Bathynomus jamesi. The sequence continues at coordinate 480,785 of JAJOZX010003264.1, forward strand.
TTTAAAAATAACCAGATACACTTCTGAAACGGTCAATCTCGACGATGCTCTGACTTTCCCAGTAAAACAGCACATTTATTGGGGTGGTTAATGCTTCACCAAATTCAAATCTTACCCCAAGACTACCGTGTAACTGGGGATTTAAATGTGTGCTCACGCTGCCACACTGATCAACCGATAGATCAAAAGCATACAATGTGCTTCCATTTATAAACTCATCTATAGTGACACCCCAACGAAATACATCACAGCCATTAATATCGCGCAACAGATTGTGGTATGCGCGTGAACATAAAGAAAACTCGGTTCCTGTAGAGTAATTCACTTCCAAAGCTCCGTCAACAGATGCGCCATTAATGTTAATTTACGCTTTTCAAGCCAAAATTTTGGAATTTGAAGGCCAATCTCTTATATTCGCCAACCATAGATTTATGATCGAGCAAGCCGATAAGAACGCGCTGTGGGAGAATACCCAAAGCCACATTTTCTATCTGCTTGGTAGTTACACCCGCCGTGACTGTGTTTTTAAAATCACGCGTCTCATTGGATATTTAACTATCTTTCAACAAGCGCTTCTCATTCTCCATCTGCGTGGTAGTGGATAGCTGCACGCGTCGAACTCTAAGATACATGTCTAAAATGTGTACAACAGTAGGCTCGATAGATTGCTCGCTACTCTCATCCAGATTTAAGCATATCTCGGGGTCTGTACGTGTAGGTTTGATCCTCATTTCAACACCGTTCAAAAGCAGTTTTTCTGGCGACAAAAAATTAGAGTGCAACCGTGCGTAGCAATCGTAAATTTTCCTTTCAGAACTTTTAAATTTATTTTTTACACTGGCCATCAATTAGGGCGTATAATGCCCCTGAGCCGCCAAATGTCTCTTTTGCATCTCTCGTAAAGTTTAAAACAGTTTCTAAATAAGCTCTATAATGATGATAGCTATCGCCAGGTGAAACGTTAGTTTGGTTTAGGTACACATCACACTGACTTATCGGTGTGTGTAGGAAGTTGTTTTCGGGGTATACTGCATAACCCTCTTCACAATCTGTGCCATCCGAATATGCAATTCTTCGTTTAGTGTAAAGAAACACGTTGGAAGAGTAAAAAAAATGACTCCCTGACGAAGAAATCACGAACTCTATAGACGCTGTCGTTGACCCAATAGCGTTGAGAGGATGAATTGTGACGAATTCGGTCTCCACAATACTTGTTTGCGTTGGAGGCACATCAAAGAGATTTAACTCGGATTTGCAGCACTCCGAACTGTGGGAGTGAATAAAATGAGCCATAACAACGTTTAATGCAGCCTTCCACTTCAGTTGTACAATCACCTATGAGAAACAGCTGTATCAGATTTACCTTATATTAGTTTTAAAATAAGTCCACGACCGGTTTCATACGATTAGAACATTTCATAAGTCCTTTTCCGCTTTACACCACGATTTGTTTGCTTAGCTTTCCTCTTTTTTCCACGTCGTACAGTACGCTTTCTTCTTCTTATAGCAGCCTTTTGTTTTTCTTTCTTCTAAAACCCCCACCGCGCATTTTTCTCCTCGCATCTTCGACGATTTCATCCCGTGTACGTCGTAAATGTTTTCTGAAAGCTTCTTTAGGTTTAGTACCTGACATTACATCTTCACATGTGTTAAGTCCTGATTGTAGGGCCTTCTCTCCAAGATATTTGGCCACATTTTACAGTAAGGGCATAGCTGTGCGCAGTATAGCCGAAAAAATTAAACCGATGCCACTTCCACGCTGGTACCTTACTCCTCGGTAGACGGAAAATGGCCTCTGTGTCATTCTGTCGCAACACTCTGGAAGTGGAGCTTCACGGTTAAGCTCGCGTAACCGAATGGAAACTTTTCCCCTCATTCGTTCTTTATATATTGAGATACTGGTTAGTAGGTTAGGTATAACTTTGACATAATGAGGTTTATCATATGTAAAGCTCAAACTCTTACTTCTATGATCGGGAATGTGCACAATGCGTAGCAAGCGACGTAAGCGCGACTTCTGAGTGGCCTTCATTGGTACATTGCATTTTATAACGTTAAGGCAGATTTCACAAATGCATTTTAAAAAGTCTGGGTCAATATCTTTAACAAAAAGGCGTTGGGGAGTGCGCGGCAATCGTTGATAGATTTTTATTAATTGACGATATTTCTTTAAAAATTCTTTGTTAGTCTGGGATGTACACCGTTTCAGCCTCGTTTGGGAATATATTCGTTCTTAGAAGCACCTTAAACGTGTTTCGCGGGTGAAGGTCACAGACCAAATATCCGTAACGTTGACTTATAACTTCTTTATAAACTTCCAAAGACTACTTACGCTGATTCGGGAACATTTGGCTAACTAACTACTGTAAACATAAAACATACCCGGGGGGGTGCTCCAGCGGGTAATTTCGGTAATTTTGGTTGGTACAATAAGCTGAATAAGTCATGCTGTGACTCGTGAAAAGTGCCCCTTTGGAAGTCCATGCTATATCTGCCCTCAGGTATAATTTTGAACAGTTCATTGTCCTTAATATTTCTTCTAGCCATTGATTTTAATAACAAAATATGGGCCGGTGTGTCTTTGTTTACGACTTCAAAAAGTAAATCGGGTGTGAGACTTGACGTTTCCAGACTCCCATTTAAAACTCTCACACCTATCCTCAGCTGTGTCATAATGCCCCGGTCCTAGTGCTACTTTTGTACTGTAGTACTCAACTCGCCGCTCCAGGCTGAACATATAGTATCATCTAAAGCAGTGGTTCCCAAACTTTTATGGTGGCGACCCTGAATACAATATTGTCCTGGCCTGGCGACCCTAAACGCTGGTACATGCAGTGTTAATGACCAATCATTTTGATACGTTGTATTTATATTCATATAGTTTGATTGAATCAGTCGTTGAGAATTTCCGTCCCGCGACCCTCAGGAACACCTTCCCGACCCTCACTTGGGTCGCGACCATGGGTTCGGGAACCACTGATCTAAAGTTACGCCTAATTTTTCACACTCATCGAGCCTTCTAAGAATCAGAAAAACGGTCTCTTTCTTCTCAATAGTTAAAAACTTGGTGGGCAATTGAAATTCACACAAGCCGACCTCGTATGAGTCACGTCCCAAATCGATAGGTCCATGCAGTTCTGTTATAAAGCTGGACAGGGTGTTGCCCAAAGAGTCAGAAGACGGTAGTGTGACGTAGAAGTGGTTAGGCATCATTTTGTATACTACTTAAGTTTCATTATTGCTTGAGCTTTTATATTGGAGTTGAAGCTTTGAGGGTACCCGAGCCACTTCACCAGATACATCTTTCTCTTCCCTGTACCTTTACTTCCTAAAATTTTTTCAATTTTAAATACTCTTTTACCTAACTTAAACGCCACTTTCTGCATCTCGCCATAAAGCCCGCCCCCAATTTCTTCACCATTCAAATCTTCAATCGTCTTTAGGTTTCATAGATCTAACCTTAAAAATCTCCTGAGTCCACACTTGCTCAAAGCCTTTCGCGAACTTATTTCCCGCTCGTGAGAGCCTTACATAATCATTGATTTTGAAACGCACAGAACGTGGTGGTGCTCTACGATTATCTTTTCTAGCCTCAAACTCTATGTGTGGTCCTCTTTTTGAAAGTTCGTTAGAGGATGTTACAATCATGCGATGGCGTAACCGGTTGTAGGATGAAGCCAGCGACTCCAGAATGTCTATATATCTGTATGTGTTTTTATGTGTGAAATAACGATGCATACGCTCCTGTATGGTACGCTAAACTCTTTCGGCTAAAGATGCCTTATATATAGAATTGGCTGTGTAATAACTGATATTAAATCCCGCAATAATTCGCTTTTTCTTTCCCACACTTTGTTTTTTACGAGCGAGTGGGCGTATTATGCTCTTGTAACGACGTAAGCGCGACTTCTGAGTGGCCTTCATTGGTACATTGCATTTTATAACGTTAAGGCAGATTTCACAAATGCATTTTAAAAAGTCTGGGTCAATATTTTTAACAAACAGACGTTGGGGAGTGCGCGGCAATCGTTGATAGATTTTTATTAATTCACGATATTTCTTTAAAAATTCTTTGTCAGTCTGGGATGTACACCGTTTCAGCCTCGTTTGGGAATATATTCGTTCTTAGAAGCACCTTAAACGTGTTTCGCGGGTGAAGGTCACAGACCAAATATCCGTAACGTTGACTTGTAACTTCTTTATAAACTTCCAAAAACTACTTACGCTGATTCGGGAACATTTGACTAACTAATACCCCAATTTGTGCCACATCTCTACGTTGTGCGAATAAGACTAGATATTGCGTATTTAGCGATACATCATGCATATATCTATTCTTGAAAAACAGGTTTTGATTGAAGAACACGCTTATGTTAAGATGGTGGGAGAATACTGTAAAAGTCTCGGCAAACGTTTTGTCCATTTCTAACATGAGATCGTCATTTACAATAACCGTGTGCTCCTCACCCTTTATATCATAGAACTAACATCATAAACGCCTTTGTGGAACAAAACATCATCTTGGTATTCGTTGAATACGGCTTGGTATGTCGAATAGCACCATATGATTTTGTGCACAAAATTTGAGAACAGATCGTCCTTATCTTTAATGATTTTAAGCATAAACACGGTTTTGCCACAGCCTGTAGGACAGGATATAATGCATGTAGAAGGACTTGTGAACCTGAATTTTTCTACAGAATCCATCTCTAACACGACGTACTCCTAAGTGGGATATTTGCAAAATATAACAAAATTTTAAGTTTTGCTCCTTATATTCTACAATCTTTTTTTCTTCTCCAGAACCGTGAATGATGACGGGGGTGAGGTACTGTACCAGCAACATCTCCCCATCATAGATATTGCTGATGAAGTTGATGATGACGACGATAGTGTAGTTGAGGTTACAGGCTCCACCTCCACCAGCGAACCATCAGCAGTGACAAACGTAGCACCCCCACTCGTCACTTCGAGAAGAAAACGCATGCATGACAACATCGCTGAAACACCTTTCACGTCAGGTGTAAAGCACAAAAATTCGTCGTCCGTTAGACCCACAGTAAGTCTGGAAAATGTAATAAAGCCGCAGCCCTCCACGTCTTACGGTACATCCCCTACAGTAGCACCATCTACAAATAAAGCTGTACCCACTTACCCCTATTCAATACCGTCCGTGCCCTCCACCTCGACAGCAACGCAGCAACCTGTAGACAGAAGCATATCATTCGCGCTGGTGCGCAGCGCCACCACCACCCCATCCCTGACTAGAAACCGGTACGTAGTCAGGATCGACCCCCCGAGTCATGTATAGCAATGGCTTTGAACGCGGACTGCGGCTGATAGTTGAGCGTATTATGAAGTTTGCCCTTCAGAGCAGTGAGGGATGTGAAGCCAGGACGCGTCTGGCGCTCGAGTTCGGGTCAGATGATGCGGATAGAGACGAGTTTTGGGTAGTAATACCCTTCAGGCGTCTGACCGCCGTAGATGTAGAATACATTTTGGGAAGCGTAATGCAGGCCTCCCAAAGCGGCACCGAGCTTAATGTGGAGAATTTCACGATTGATATAGATCATGTTTTCCAACCTGTAGATCACAACACAACGCCTTATACTCTTAACTTTAACAGTTATCAGATATACAAAAGACACACGTTTATAAAACTTAAAACTGCTTCAGGTGAAACTATAAGAGATGTATCACTCTTATACCCCCTAGAAGTAGGACCAACTACTGTTAACAAAAATAATCATGAAGATGAATCTATAATAGATTCTGATGATGATCAAAATTTGACCCAAACTATACCAAACCTAACCTGTTCAATAAATGATGTAACTAGTCCTACTACTACAATAACTTATACCACAAATAGTAGACCACAACGTTCAACTGCTCTACAAGCTAGGCAGATGTTACAACAAAAGATAAGGGCTGGAGTATTGTAATATTTCCTATGGAAAATAAATTAAAATGCAACACCCTTTCATTTTGGAAAGAGTGAGGACTTTATAAAATGCTACACTTTTTATATTAAAAAGTGAGGAAAAACAAAAATGGAATAACAAATAAAACAAATTATAGGTAATCTAAGATGGGTTAACAAATATTAAAGAAAAAATTGGGTTTCACATGCAATTTTTCCTTTCTGGCTGGCCCCAATGTGTGGAAAATTTGGGAGTACCGAAATGGAAGACCCACCTAATCTTGGATAAGCCATATTGACATTAAAAAAAAAATAATAACAATAAAAAATAAATCAGAAGGAGAACTTGAACTCTTGCTGAGAAAAATTAAAAAGACACCAACGAAGAAACAAATATGGGATGAAAAGAAAAAAAGATCCCATAGCTAGAAATGACAACACGGTTTTGGGAAGAAGAAAAAGATCGGGATAAGCTTAATAAGCAGAATAACAGAGAGGACGGAGAGGCGCGAGACGAAAGAAGCCGGAATAAAAATGTTCATTATTGGTGTCAAGAAATAAAACTTATATAAAATTTCAAGGTAAGAAGTTCATAAATTTCCCTTCGGTTATTAAATTTAGGTTTAATAAGCTGACATTTCAGCTGTAATTGTTTAACAAAAGAGTATGGAAGTCCTGTTTATGGTTAAATAGCTAGGCTGGTTCATCTTTAGCCTAGGTCTTCCATCTCCAACGTAGCCTAGGTTGTGTTTAGGCTACTCTGGTTGGAGCAGGACCTATTTTTTCCATACAAGTCTGGGTTCAGTGGCCCAATAGGAAAACTTTTGGAGATCATTGACATACCTGTCAACTTTAGCTTCAAGGCTCTGCCAGGAGAAGAAGATATAACTGAACTGCCAGAAGACATTGTACAGAACCTTAGCACTGACCAGAAGAACTGCTACCTACTGATCAAAGGTCCAAGACAGGAGATTTGAGCAAGGAAGTTGCTGGTCTGAAGTGTGGCCCACTGAATCAGTCACGCTGGCTGACTACAGGTGAGGCACTCATGTGATAGTTCGTGGAGCATATCATGCTCACAGTGAGAACCTCATTGCCTCTCTCCTGTGCAGTGAGGATGAGGAGGAGAGGGCATGGGGGGTTGAGATGATCAAGAAGATAAGAGGTAAGTCTGAGTATGGAGACATGAGTCTGAGAACTTATAGAAACCCTGAACTGAATTTTGATGCCACTTCTCCAATTACTCTAATTAAATGGGATAAGGAGAAACTGTATGACTGTATGAGCCACTCTTCACTTGTAAGATATCAAGAGAAGTTGAGGATCTTCTCAAGTCTCCACTTGAAGTTGAGAACTTCGCAGTTCACACTCAAAGCTGTGAAAGAGCAGTCCAGGAAGTTTCAGCTGCAGCTCATGCAGTGTATGGGCAAGAGAGAAGAGATGGTTTTGTTCGTGCTAGGATCGATCACAGAGAATTGTTGCCAGTTTTCAAGTCAAAGCAAGACATTATGAACATGTTTTAGATCTCTACAAGACCTGCTAGACAAATCAAGATGCTTTCAGAAGAAAAATCTCAAAACATTCAGTTGACCAGCATATTATTACAAGCTGGGAGTGGAGGAGGGTCTTATACAAATATTAAAGAAGAATTGTAATTGCAAAAAAAAAAGGTTGAACGTCACAGCAGCTTGTGGAAAGGTGGGGGCAGCTGCGATCACACTCAGTGATGCCGAAAAGAAAATAAATAAAAATTGGTGGAGGCGTTTCTAAAAAAAGAAAATGCAAGACCAAAAAAGAAAAAGAAAAAGATTCTGCCTGATGAAGAGAACAGCCGCGAAATGTGGTGTATAGGAGACTAAAAATCATACAATTACTTAGTTTTGGGCCATTTTGGGTGATTTTGGTTATTTTAGGGGTTATGAACCACTTTGGCTAATCTTAAATGGGTCCAAGCCTGCCCCTAGAAATGCTTAAGAGTGTATGTGAACAATATGGAACATATGAAGGTCATTTGAGGCTACCAAGTCTTTGAAATTGGCCAAAAATCCAATTTTTCGACAAAAAAGTGCGATTTTGAACGCTTAAATGCGATTTTTCGAAAAATTGCAGAAGACGAACCCCTCTTAAAATTCAATTTTACATAGATACATACTGCCAATCTTGAAATTCCAAGTTTTTCAATATTCGACCTGAGCATAATACACCCTAGCGTACACCGCCCTACGCGATGATTTTACCGAGTGTCGGGCCGAACAAGGCGAGAATGGTTTGGAACTGGACGTGTATTTAGAAGGTACAGACTCCTCGAAATATCTTGAACTTTGGTACAAAAGTAGGCTGACCATATTTCCTTGAGACAAAAACGGGACATTGGGATGGCAAAAAAGGGACGGGGGTTAGGTAATATTTTGTATTCATGAAAAAGTAAGTACATAAACATATTGAGCTTACAATTATTCTTCAGTGACAGAACCCATACAAAAATTTAGGTAGACGTAGAGGGGGACTGTATTTCACCACGATCGTACCATGAATATTTCTCCGATGAAGTAATCTTCCGCAGCAAATTTCGGTCTTTCAACACCTTATCATAAACTTCTCACACTCCATGACACAATTTTGTCTTACAACTAACATAGCCCTCATTGTCTCAACACTTAATCTAGATTTCTCCTTTGACCACATACTGTTCATAACTGAAAATATTCTCTCAACAGGTGCTGTACTTCCTGGAAGACAAAGAATAAACTCTACAATATTACAAAAGTCTTATAGGTTATGAATAATAATTTATGATTGACCAATATTAAAGTATATTTATAGTTTTTATTAAAAACGGGACAAAATTGACATTTTTATTAAAACGACGGGACGGCCAGGAAATATAAAAAAAACGGTACTGTCCCGTTCAAAACGGTACGTATGGTCAGCCTATACAAAAGACTTGAGCGGTACAGGCCTGAACTCACCTTCACTGTTCACCTTGAAGAATTAGTTCTTTATATAAGACGCAGTTGTCGGCACAATTTAGAAGCATACTTCAATTGCCGATATGAGTTGTGAAGAAGATTTTACGGTTGAAGCTCGGCGCGGAAAGAATAACTCCCCGTTTGGAAAGGAGTGTTTATAAACTTGAATTTAATGGTGATGTTGTAGCAAACGATGCCATCTTTGTACGTGCTTTTGATTGTATTCTATCCGGGTTTAAAGATCGTGATAGTTTGACTCCCAATCGTAAAGTGGGTAGAAAAATAGTGTTAAACGAGTTGAAAGTCCTTTATAGTGAATATAGGCATCCGCATACTTTGAGTGGTGAATTAATATTAAATCACATTTATTGTGTAGTACAAAGCAATGAGGATGTAGCTGTTGACTCGATTTCGTGTGAGTTTAGTATTTTATTTAAGCGTGGGAGATCTTAAAGTGTGTATTTTATATATATATATAACAAGTACTGCATATAGAATTCTTCTGCGCTATCTGTATTATTTTTGAGGTATATATATATATATATATATATATATAGCTATGAGGGCAGGAAGAGATCAGACAGCAATTCCCTCCTTTACCAAATCCCGCAAATTAGGAGAGGGGTCAGACCTCTATATAAAATACTTTTTCCACAGCTGAGGGAACGATGAGGTATGATGAAAAAACGAATATCCTAAATCCTAAATGTGTATAGCTGTACCTGGCAACTATTCTAAGACTTGTAGTAGTTTCCTTAGCCTATGGATAATCTGTTAGTCTCTGAAAAACGTCAGACGATATAGGCTACGCCCATCTTAAATACTGTTTTTTAAACTTACCCTTCAAATTATGGCTCTAACTAATGGTGAAAAAGTGGTGACTGAAAAGTGTTTCTTGGAAAAAAGATGGACTGGGGCAAGACTTTTGAGAGACTTTTCAGGAATAACTTGTAATGTTACGTCTGTGAATAGAATAATTAAAAAACTTAAAGCAACCGGTTCGACGGCACTGAAGCATGGAAGTGGTCGGCCTAAAACAGCTTACACTCAAGACAATATAGCAATGATCGAAATGATGAGCCTATCTCAAGAGGATCGCCCTGCGTCACACTGCTGTCAGAGGAAAATTGCAAGAAATTTAGGTATCAGTCGAAGTTCCATACAAAGAATGCAGAGAACGGTAGGACTTAAAGCATTTAAAAGGATCTGTGAAAAAAACTATATAGGGCTATGGGTTGATTGCTTGATACTCTCATCCGTTGGAAATTTCCAGCAGATTACAGTGGGAGTTAACGACAAAAGCCCTACGTTTTTTCGTTAGAGAGTTATGTATGTGTAGTTCTTCAAAGGACCTCTTTATGTTTATTTGCCTTCGTTATTTGCGCTGCTTAATGATAAAGAAAGAAATTGCTTTACCTTATTATTTCGTTGAGCCTCGCTTCTGTTCGTAGGACGCAACGATGCTTTTCGATGTAGGGCCGCGGTGCGATGGAGTTACACAACGAGTTGATTTGATGTAACTAATATAGGCAGTCACTATATTTAAATACCTGAAGGAATAGACCTATCCTTTTTATAGTTACTAGGTTTTATATTAAGAGGGTTTCACTCAGAACTTATAGGAAGATAAAGTACATCTTCCTTGCTTAAAGCATCGCTGTAACATAAGCAAGCTCCGAGCATGCCGCTATAATATAATCTTCGTCTTTTATTATTTGCTGAATTTGCAAAGTTCGTTGACTCTTCTCTCGAAGTAAGTTTCATGAGTCAGCAATGGAAAATTTTGATTACGAAACAATAAATTTGGTTTTGTTGTTGTCATGCAGGCCCAATGCCTGTATGGTAATTAATTTCATTCCCAATAGGCTATGTCGCCAATCCCGAGGCAATTATGTAGATATTTAATTAAATTAATTAATAATTTGTATTTAATTAAGAAGTAAAGGTATCACATACGATACCAAGTTATAAGCATATATAGTTTTTCCATAGGATCCGTGTTTCAAGACGTGACAGCAATGTAAGAGTTAAAAGAAAAATTCGTTGTAGAAAATTGCTTGATAGATTTTCGTCCAATGATGTTAAAAAAATAATTTTTACAGATGGAAAAGATTTCACCATCGAGATTGTTCGAAACTTCTGGAACGATGTTGTTTATGGTCGGCGTAAGAAAGACTCCTCCATCGAGACTTTACCGCCAGACGAGTCGGTTTTCCAAAACAAATCATGGTATTAGCAGGTGTATCGTGGAATGGAAAGACGAAAATTCATTTCATTTCAGAAAAAAAAAAAAAAAATTCAGAAACCTATGTAAATCTCTTAGAGGAGAAACTTTTGCCTGATTGTCGGCGCTGTATTATGGAAACGATTTCATACTCCAACAAGATGGTGCTACAGCTCATACTAGCAAGTTCACACAGGATTATCTACAACAGAATGTAATGAACTTTATTGGAAAAAACGACTAGCTCCCGCAATCACCTGATTGCAATCCCATGGATTATTGCATATGGAACACTCGAACAGAGAAGATTTATGAAGGCCAAACAGAAAAGTTTACAGAAATGCAATTAAAGAAAAAAATACTTGAATGTTAGGACAAAATAACATTAGCAGAAATCAGAAAATGTATCATGTCGTGGAAGAAAAGGTTAAGATTAGTTTGTCAGCAGGACGGCGGACATATAGATCATATTTGTTGATAAGATGTGAATAATAAAATTTTTTCAGCTTATGATATTCGTTTTTTCACCATACCTCAGTGTTCCCTCAGCTGTAGAAAAAGTATTTTATGTAGAGGTCTGAAATTTTTATGATGGCTTATCAATAGACTGAGGTAAAAGTTATGTAAATTTTGGAAGTGTGAACTGCATATTTTTGAAGTTATTGCTGTTCAAATCTCAAGGCGTTTTTTTTTGGGCTACCCGATATATATATATATATATATATATATTAGGCCGTTTCGAAAAATCGAAATTTATGATGGCTCAACGCACACATACTAAAAAGGTAATATGTCATGAATAAAGACTTCATGCAAAATATTAAGACAAGAGCTTATTGTTATCCCACCCCTCAATGCATATCTATTTTACCCCTCATGAGAAAATTTTTATTTTTCTGGCAAATATATTTATTTATTTTGTGATGTCCTCTTGAATTTGGTATATAAAATTCATAAATAAAATTGGAAAATAAGTACGTAATTTTCAGGAATGGTCCAGTAGCCCCCCTATATTCTTTAGAGAGAATTCTAGAAAATTCTTCCTTCAGGATAACTATTCTAGAATTTCCATTTTTTCCCTTTATGGATTATATGATGTTTTATTTGCTTTTTCATCTATAATTACTGAAATTTTCACAAGTTTACTGTTCTAGAAAGGTTACTTCATGTTACTTTACAACTTTCTTACAGTAATCAAGTCATAATATAATTTAGGTGAGTGATTAATGATTATATTATATTACCACTAACAGGTGGTAAAACTTTTTCCCTCAGAATTATGGCAAAAACCAGAAACAAGTGTGAAGTCTGGTTGGTCGGACAAGTGCTGGAAGAGGGGTTTTCTGAGAAGCAGCTTCCAACTAACAGTGATGTCCTTAAACGTCTTTTTTATCACATTAAGGTGGGAAAGCAAAATGTCTCTGTAGCTTGCGAAACTGTAGCCAACGAAGTTATTGCTATGTGGGAAAAAGCCTCCTTAATTACATCCCACAAGCCTTATATTGTCTCAAAGCTTAAAAGGCTTTACAATAAGCATGAAGGGCTGGTCAAGAACCGAACTCGACGAACTCCTACCCAAGAGAAGAATGAAGCAGAATTTGTCACCAGCTTAAAGAAGCTTTTCGATGTAGCTCATTCAGAAGTGGAAACAGAAATAAAATTGCAGGAGGATAAAGATTTTCTTAAGGATCAAAGGAACGATCGGAAAATGATTATGGGTCCAGAAGACAAGGAGTTTTCAAGAAAGGCAAAAGCACGACAGATAAGCATGGAAAGAATGGAAAAACTTCGCAAGAAATCAAAGGAAGAAATGAGGCAATTGACAAAGGTTGTGGATCTCAACCAATGTGAAAATTCCGGTTCAGGAGGAAGTGAAGAATCATCTGGTGATGAATTGTTCTACAGAGCACTCTCATCATCATCTTCAAAAAAGGAGAAGCTTGAACCAGGTGTAATTGTTAGGGATAAAAAGTTCTTGGCTGCTCTGGACCGCACTGGAACATCTGCAAGAGCTGCTATGCACATTGTGGCACCTGCCCTTTCAGCTGCTGGAGTGGAAATTGAAGAGATCACACTTTCATCATCCTCTATCTACCGGTCTCGGCGATCAACACGGATGCAGATGGGAGAAGACATTAAAGCCAGTTTCCAACCAAATACCCCTTTAATAATTAATTTTGATGGAAAGCTTCTTCCATCCATGCATGGGGGTAAGATTGATGTAATGCCCATTTTTGTGACTGGTGCAGGCGAATTAGAAAAATTACTGTCTATTCCAAAGCTTATTTCTGGAACGGGAGAAGAAATGGGGAGAGCAGTTTTAGATGTCTTGAAGCAATGGCCACAAGTAAATGAGTGGGTAGCAGGCCTTTGTTTTGATACTACTGCAAGCAATACAGGTATCCATGCTGGGGCTTGTACCATCATCCAAAAGGCCCTTCAGAGATCACTCCTTTTTCTGGCATGCCGCCAGCATATCCACGAGCTTCTTATCACTGCAGTTTTTGACATGTTTTTCTCTTCTTCGGGTCCACAAATTCCCTTATTCAATCGATTCAGAGATTGTTGGGATAACATTGATCAGCAGAATTACAAGCCCTATGAACCCAATGATCTCACCTCAGAATCTTTAGATCATTGGATCTTGAAGCACAGAGACAAGCTTATTTCTTTCATCAACTCCAAACTTCAAGAGGGCCACACTCGAGGTGACTACAGGGAATACTTAGAACTTGCACTTATCTTCCTTGGTTGTCCAATGCCTAAAACAAATAAAGGCTCTGATAGCAGATTCCACTACCCAGGAGCTTACAGCAGAGCTAGATGGATGGAAAGGGCATCTATTCCTTAAAAAATTACTTATTTAGGAACCAATTCCTTCTCACCCCTCATGAAAAACAAGCTCTGATACGAATAAACGCCTTTTCAGTGACAGTTTATCTTCAAGCTTGGTATACATCTCCAGTTGGAATTGATGCTCCAGCAAATGATTTGGCCCTCCTCAAGATGCTACATACTGTATCTACAAGATCCAGGTTGATAAGGAAGTGGGTGCTACAGCCCTCAAAAAACTTCAGAACCATGGTTGGTACTTGAGTGAGGATCTTGTAGGATTTGGCTTTTTCTCAAGCCTTCACCACGCGCCTCCTCGAAAAGTGAGGGCAAGAAAGGTGGACCCCCGAATGTTGCAAAACCCCAATGACTTAAAGATTACCAGTTTTGTCACAACTCAAACACAAGACTTCTTCAAGTGTTTGAAAATAGAAATTCCCAAGAAACTTGAAGACATTGAGGAGCACCGTAATCGGGTCATGGCAGTCAAAGTAATCAACGACTCTGCTGAACGAGGAGTCAAACTGGCGACAGAGTTTAATGAGAAGCTCACAAAGAGTGAGGAAGAGAGACAACTGGCCTTTCAAATCATTGAAAATCAGAGAAAGGAGGTCCCTCAGCCACTGAAATCTCTATATTCTTAATCAATATATGTCTTAAATAGAATTTAAGTCGCTTTGTTTTAAAACATATTTTTCTTTCAGTCTTATATTTGCTCTAATTATCCATTAATGTAAAAGAAGTGCCATCTGAGGGGTGCCTTTTTATCATTCAAATAAAATGATATTTTGTGTATTTGTTTTTCTTCCTTTATATAAAAAAATAAAAGTGTGTGCGTTTATCAAAATTAAATTTGAAAAATTACCATATAATCGTGAAACGGTCTAATATATATATATATATATATATATATATATTAAAAGTGTATTGTATATAGATTTCTTCAGTACTAGCTGTATTATATATACATAATTTTTTTTTTTTAATGCGTATATATAATTTTATATACTGTATGTTAAATAATTATTCCTGGTTTTGCGTATGCAATTCTTCTCTACTGTTAGTGTTATATATGTGTTAAATAAATCCAATTGTTTTGCGCCTAATGTATATGCATATTTTGTATTTCGATATACGTACAGGGTGTCCCGTAAGTCTGGAACCATAGGGCAAAATGATAAAAACGGCAATAAAAACGCCGAAGACACTTTTGGAGACTGTTTGTGAAATGAGCGAGGATGGTAGCGGTTGTGTCATCGTCGGTGCATGTCCTTGGAGGTCCACTGCGTGGTTTATCTCCTATGGATCCCGATTCCCTGAACTTTGCTACAAGTTTGCCGACACAGCTGTGTGTTATCGGCGCGCGGTCCGGATGCAATCTGTTAAATTCCTCAGCGACCTCCCTCTGACAACGATTTCCTACGAGCAGAATTACCTGGATGCGTTTTTCATTAATCAAAGAAATCATGGGCACTTGCATAAACGGAAAAACATGAATTACTGTTTTATTTTAAACAGATATTAATGAAGGGTGTATATATATAAACGATACAGTGTGTGTGTTTCCTCTAAAGAGGCTGACAACCGTTTACGCCATACGCCTTCTAAGCCAACTGGCTGTGATGCTAAAGTCGCCCAGGATGGAAGACGCCATTGTGCGACGAGACATACCAGCGAGGGCATCTTCCCTTCTCTCTCCTCCTCTCTTTCCTTTTTATTACCCTTGTTAGGTTAGGTTACCCCCTTTGGAGGGTCTACCCCCGGGCCCTCTTCAACCTCCACTCTCCTCCAGGTTAAGTTAGCCCTCTCCCCCCTTCATGCATACCCCCCTTGGAGGGTCTAGACCCATTCTCACCGTGTTGCATACCCCCTCTTCCCCCTTGGAGGGTCTAACCTAGTGTTGAAAAATAATCGAAACTTTACAAACCGGTTTTTAATCGATCTGTTTTTGAAACCGGTTTTAACCGGTTATGACCGAAAAGTATAGTAATTTTTAAAAGCCACAATTGAAAGGTACTGACTTTAACTCTTAACAAGCATAGCTTATCGCCTATTTTTTGGCCAAAAGAATGCAAAAATGCAGCATCATATGTATGCATATGAATAAGAAAATGACAACTTTGACATATTTTATTTTAGCCAAAATAATACATTATTCAAACAATTTAGATTTGAAATAATTTTTTAAAATAAAACATCTATACTTAGAAAGAAATAAACTTCTTTTTGTAAAAAATTATAAAGAATAAAAATGAAATTTATCTCTATTTTGGAAAAAAACATTGAAATAAAATTTTTTAATAAAAAAACTTTACCTAGAAAACAGAAAATTGACTCTTCGTGTAAGAAAAAATATATAAATTAATTTAGATTTTATCCCTATTTTGGAAATGACATCTTAAGAAACAAAGGGCATTAAGGGTCTTATACTGCGAATAGGGCTTTAGTCGACTGACTCTACACTACAGCCTACATGATGAGACAAACTGAAGATCGAGTTGCCAGATAGGCAAAAATTATACTGAAGAGCAGTTGCCAGTTTGTCACAATTTAACTTAATAGGTAATGTATTCGAAGTTATTTTTTGTGCGCTGTAGCGCGTAGCTGCACGTTCGCGCAAGTTTGAGCCAAATAAAAATCAATCGATAAAACCGGTTTTTTCTTTCGGTTTTCGATTTTTAGGGAAATTTTACAAACCGGTTAAAAAGCGGTTTTTACAAACCGGTTTTCAACACTAGTCTAACCCCCTCCCCTACTATTATTGATCATGTTGCATTCAATTGATTTACACTCTACATTTTTACGGGATACTACTCACGCAGCACCACACTTTCGACTCAGTCTCATTCCGTTTCTGTCGAACACTAACGCGAGAGCTAATTGGTGTTTTCAATCTTTCATCTATTCAGCCGGTGAACTCTGGAACAATCTTCCTGAATCCATCTTTCCCCTTGTCTATGACCTCCAATCTTTCAAACGCAGTGTCCAGTATCTCGAAAACCGTGGACCTTGATTTTGGCTCTCTTCTTCTTCTTCTTCTTCTTCTTCTTCTTCTTCTTGTATGGGGGTGGGGAGCGTTTTTGCGTACATTCGCCTTTGGCCCCTCCTTCCCGTATAAAAAAAATCTTGACACCTACTTCAATTTAACAGTGGGCCGAGTTACTAAGGATAGAAGACTTCATTTGTCTCTAGATCAAATGAAGTCTTCATGAAGACTTCATTTGATCTCTTAGTTATTATTTCCGCAGTGTACTATTTTCAAATGCGTTTACTGTCATATCTTTCAGAAAGGATGGGTTTCCTGCGTGTTGAAACGGTGGAGGTACCGCGGTTTCTTTTCTGACGCAATGCAGATGCTCAAGCGATGTTAACAACAACAATCTTGACAGTTCAATCAATACAAGCAAAAGCGTGCTCCGTTTGCGGTGTCGCTGTGGATGGTGTTCGTGGTCGCTTTTCCGCATTACTTGTTTTCTCTGTGATTAAGATTGAAAGTTTATTGGGAAAAGATGCACGTGAAATATTCTGCCATTTATTCGTTACTTCGGCCGCATTGCATTCTGATTGGCCTACGACATGACAGAGTAAACGGAAAAATCTGGCCAAAATTTTTGTACGTGCGCAGGAGATGCAGACAGTATTTACGATGCAAATCCTTTGTAAACACGTAGAGAACAGTCCTCTGAAATACTCCGTCATGTCAAACTGTCCAGAAGAAAGGATACCCAAATGATTTGGTAGAGCATATAAAGGGTGTCCCAGAAGTCTTGGAGGGGTTTTATTATGCTATAACTTTTTCTTTTTTGATTACTTTATTTATTTCTATTTTTCAATTAAAGTACCCTTGCTGCGATTAATTGAAATGGAATCTTAGACAGTGCAACAAAGAGTGGCTATTGTGGAACTTTATTTGACAAACAACTCTTCCATCGTTGCCGCTCAAAAAGCTTTTCGATTAGAATTCAACACACGTTCTGCTCCTTCTGATCGAGCTATTCGACGGTACGTCGCTAAATTTCGTATGGGAAAGGGTCAGGGAGACGAACCACGGACTGGGCGTCCTCGGACAAGCCGAAGTCCAACTCGGGTTGAGATGGTTCGTGAAAGCGTTGAGGAAAATCCACATCAGTCCGACGACGCAGCCAGGAGTTAAACATTTCAAGAAGTTCCTTACATCAAATTTTAAGAGAGGATATCAATCTTTACCCGTACAAAATTCAAATTGCTCAAGAAATCAAACCACAAGATCATCATAGTCGGATAACGTACGCTAATGCGATTTTAGATTTACGCATTGAAAATGAGGATTTTCACCAGACATTAAATTTGTAATTAAAATCGCAATAAATACAATATATTTTCAAGTGTTACAAATCTTTTTTATTTGATCTCCAAACAAAAAAGTTATAGACAAATAAAACCCCTCCAGGACTTCTGGGACACCCTTTATATATATATATATATATATATATATATATATATATATATATATATATATATATATATATATATATACACACACACACACACACACAGGATGTTATAAAAAAATTTCATAAATTAATTCTCTCTCTCTCTCTCTCTCTCTCTCTCTCTCTCTCTCTCTCTCTCTATATATATATATATATATATATATATATATATACGATCCAATTAAAATGAAAGTCATTAAAGTTTATCAAAGTTTATTTACAAACAAGTGCTCAAATGGTTTCCCTGCATCCCCCCAGTGCAAGTACATGCTTCAACGCGTCGTTGAAAATTTTGCCGCATACGTTCGAAAATACTTACATGGTTGCGTATTGTTTTTGAACAATCTTGAACACGTTGCCACAATTCATCTGTTATTAAAGTTTAACAAAGTCGTAGTTGTCTGGTTGTTTAGGTAGTTATTTTTCTCTTGTTTTGATAATATTTTGTTTGGTGTCATTTTAGAAACTAAAATTATTTCCTTCATTTCATGTGTCACTCTCATGTAATGTTACAGAGCGTTCTGGAACAGTATTCTTTTAAAAAAATTTAAAAATCTTGTTTAGGCAAGAGAAGTTAATGACTTTCATTTTAATTGGATCGTCCTCCGAAAAAATGCAATGTATCTCGGAAACGAAGCGATTGCGGATTTATGTTCATAGGGACTTTTTTGTTCACTTTGACGTCCTGAATATGTATACTAATTTATGAAGCATAATTTAATAACACCGTGTGTGTGTATATATATATATATATATATATATATATATATATATATATATATTATATGTGATCGAATAACCGCAACCGCAACCGCAACCGCACTACAACCGCACAAAAATTCACAACCGCAACCGTAACCGCAACCGCCGTTCCATAAGTGCGGTTGCGGTTGTAAAAGCTTAGTTAATTTTAATTTTAAGTTAATTATAAATATTTATTTTTTTAAAAAGAAAATGATGGGTCTCCTTATGCGTGGAGCGGGAACGTTGTACGATGAGAGGCGTTGCCGCTTGAAAGGTGAAAATGCAGCAAAAATTTATTCTTGAAATTCACACTGCCTGTCATTAAGTTTGACATCAGTTTTTCAAATGAATAATAATCCATAACTTTCCAATGGGTGGAGGCTGGGGAAAGTGGTAGGTGGGATGAACAGTGCGATGGGTCCTCGTCCCTCATCCTAGTAACACACTTAGTGCAAAATATGGTTTTAATTAATTTGACCTATTCTTTCATAATAGCTATATAAGTTTAGAATATACTTCATTTAAATAGTATTTATTTAGTAAATACCTTATGTTGAACACAAGTTTTGCAACACACAAATAGCGGTAGCGGTGTATTGCAAAACTTGTGTTCAACATAAGGTATTTACTAAATAAATACTATTTAGTATATATTATGTACCAAGTGTGGCTAAATCGCACTATAGTGGCTAAATCCAGTTAATAATTACGCATTTTTCCTAGTATATGATAACCGCAACCGCAACCGCGTTGGAAAAAATTCGACAACCGCAACACAACCGCAA